>WAAF01005709.1:2682-78544 GCA_013400475.1 Tricholaema leucomelas
TAAATATAAGCTTCATTCATATTTCCAGAGCTGGCTGAGTCTAGTCTGGGTGATTTCTAAAGTGTGGGGGGGCAGGGGACACCCAAACCATCACACTAAGCTAAGAACCATTAATTTCAGCTCTTCAGTAGCTATCTTCACACCTTCATGTAACAGCATTAAGTTGTAAGCAGTAAACACATAGGCTTGATTCACAAAGGAAAAACATTGCCCATCAAATTGCTCTTCATACAGAGTCACCAGAGCTATATAGTCAAAGACCATAGAATAGTTTAGGTTGGAAGTGACCTTCAAGATCCCCTACTTACATGCCCCTGTTACAGGAAAATACATCTCCAACCTAGACCAGGCCCAAATCAACCTATCAACCTTGCTTTGAACACTTGCAGGGCTGGAGCCTTCACAACTTCTCTGGGCGTCCAGACCCAGTGATTCACCACCCTCATGGTGAGCCCTGATAGTTACGTGGATGGCAGTAAATGAAAAAGAGGTAGGACATGATCACATCCATCAACCCCAAACTCCATTTCTTCCCTTAGGGACACAGTAATTCCTATTTCTGAGACTATACATTGTGAAACTAATAAACATTACTTGAAAAATATGTTTGTAGCCTTGAGCCTATCAGTTAACCCACTCCATACTTCAAGCACAACCAGCACAAGAAAAACAAATACCTTCTCTAAAGTCTACACCGACCTAACTGACCAATGAGGAGAGGCTGGGGGACCTGGGGCTTTTTAGGCTGGAGAAGACTGAGAGGGGATTTAATAAATGACTATAAATATCTGAGGTGATTTAATAAATGTCTATAAATATCTGAGGGATGGGGGTCAGGAATAGGGCAGACAGGCTCTGCTCACTTGCTCCCTGTGATAGGACAAGCAGCAATGGGTCTACGTTGCAGCACTGGAGGCTCCACCTCAACACAAGGAGGAACTTCTTCATTGTAAGGGTCACAGAACACTGGAACAGGTTCCGCAGAGAGGTTGTAGAGCAGGGGCCCTCAAACTACGGCCCACAGGCCGGATTCGGCCGCCCAGTGTCCCCAGTCCGGCCCGACGGGATTTACGGAACCCCCTCCGCCCCCTCCCCGCCGGGGGTTGGGGGGGAAACCAAGCAGCCACTTCCTGCCACTTAATCCTCACTCCGGTCTCCGCAGCCCCCAAGCACCCGCCGGGACTGGGCTGGAACCAGCGCCTCGTCCTCCACCTGCCCCCTCTCGGCTACAAACCGCGCCGCCACCGCCCCGTCCTCCTATTTCTCATCGGCACTCGACGAAAGCAATGATGTTCGCGATTCTGCACGACTTCTAATTTTCATTCGTGGGAGAAATGATTCTTTCGAAGTCACAGAGGAGCTTGCTACGCTGAAAAGCATCAAGTACAGGAGAGGATCTCTATGAGAAAGTTTGCCAAACTATGAATGATTTGGAGCTGGACTGGGGAAAACTATTCAGTGTGACAACTGCTGGTGCTCCTAGCATGGTGGAGTCCATGAGAGGATTAACGCATTAACATTAACGCACGCATTAACAAAGTGGTGGACAAACGCAGCCATTCACATCCAACAGCCATACACTGCAGCATCCACCAACAGGCACTGTGCGTAAACCACTGCAGCTGGACTTTGTCACGAAAACTGTGGTTTCTTGTGTTAACTTCATTAGAGCTCATGCACTAAACCAGACAGTTTCAGGAATTTCAGTCTGAGCTAAATGTTGCCTATGAAGATATTCTTTACCACACAGAAGTCCGCTGGCTGAGTCGAGGGAGAGTTTTGAAATGATTTTATGACTTAACAGGTTTGTGATTTTATGCTTTCTAAAGACAAAGAAGTACCAGAGCTCAAAGATGCAGAATGGAAACAGTAACAGAGCTACTCAACAATTTCAATGTTCAGCTTCAAGGAAAGGGGAAGCTCATCTGTGATATGCATTCACATGTGACAACATGTCCAAGTCAAATTAGTCCTGCTCATTAACCAAGTAAAGGAAGAAAACTTCTGCCATCTCACCACAACTCAAAACCTGTCTGCAGAAAAAACAGCAGTTGCATTCCCAAACAAAACATGTACGGATGTACTAAAAATGTTGCAGGAGTTTCAAAATAGATGTAAAGAGCTTCATCTCCATGAACAGGACATGCAGCTTTTCCAGAACCCATTTTCTGTTGACATTCAAACTGTTGATACAATTTACCAAGTGGAATTGGCTGAACTACAGACTTGTGACTCGCTGAAAGATGCATTCAAATCAGGCAGCCTTACTAATAGCTATGCATCTCTCCCCTCAGAGACATATCATAATCTCAGGAACCATGCACTCAAAATTGCAGCCATCTTTGGCAGCATCTATGTTTCTGAGCACACTTTTTCCCCAAATGAAACATCTGAAATCTCCAATCAGAGCCAGACTAACTGATGAACACTTGCACCACTTGCTGCGACTAGCAGTGACAAATATGGAACCTAACATTGACCATCTCATTAGCTAAAAGCAGGCCCATAGTTCACATTGAAATATTATTTTTGTTGATTACAATTGTTCTTCATTTTAAATATTGCAGGGTTTTTTGTGGTTTTTTTCTTTGTGCACTTCTGCAAATAAAGTATGTGCAGTGTGCATAGGAATTTGTTCCGTTTTTTCCAAACTACAGTCTGGCCCCTGACAGCATCTGAGGGACAGTGAACCGGCCCCCTGTTTAAAAAGTTTGAGGATCCCTGTTGTAGAGTCTCCTCCTCTGGAGACTTCCAAGGGCTGTCTGGATGTGTTCCTGTGTCCTGAGCTAGATTGTATGGTCCTGCTCTAGCAGGGAGGTTGGACTGGATGATCTCTTTAGGTCCCTTCCAATCCCTGGCATCCTGTGATCCTGTAAGGATAATAAACAGGTGAGCAGCTTTTAGCTACTTAATCCATGGTTACATTTACTGCCAGATTAAAAACATCCACTGAAAAAGAATATCAACCACCCTCTTAACAGTAGCAACTTACCAGAAACCTTCCTTCTCTTTTGTGTTTCAGCGTGTGTTTGTATCTGCCCCTTACACACTGGTGTGACACTTGGGAAATCATAGTGAAAAACCTCTAGGATACACAACCAATACCCCACAGGCAAACAAGGACTAAATTTAAGACGGTTAAGTTTTCAGATTTCCAAAGTGCAAAGGCTGCAGCTTCAGTAACAATATAAGAAAAAGCCACATTTTAGTGAAGCTATATTTCTATTAAAAATAACACTAGGTCAACAGAAGTCTTTGTTTATTTCCAAGTGTTCAAACTGTTATTACACATATGCCATTTAACTATGTTCATATTTTAACATTAACGTAATTACAGTTGGAAGGCTCATATTTCCAGTGGTCTCTCTGCAACAGGTACCACCAGAGCAAAACATGAAACATTCCACATGGGTAACAGTACAACATTTGAGTTACCAGAATTACAATCATGACTTTTTCTTTTGCTAACAGATCACATAAGTACGTAACTGGGGCATTTCCTTTAACAGAAATATCAAACTTAGTACCGCATTTGTTTAATTTCAATATGAACATCTCTACGTAAGAGCAACATTGTACGCGACGGTTTTGATTTACCACATATATGGCACTTTGGCAGCTTTGTGATTCCCCCTAAGCTCCATAGTAGGTTTGTTTATAAAACATATTGCTAATATGCCCAGCACAAACATCAAGAATTAAATGCATCATTCACCACTTCAGTGAAAATGGAAGCAGTGTTTGTATCTCACATTACACAGCATTTTTGTTATGTGCACGATTCTCTTCCATGTACCCTAACTAAAACTTTTCTCAACAATAAAATATTTATTTAAAAAAGAAATCTGAATGTTGGTCCTTCAAATTATAAAGATTACAGCTGTAGACAATTACATGACAAACCTGTTCCCATCATTTATTTCAAAATAGCACTGAATGCACCAAATATTTATGAAAAGTACATCAGCCCTCTGAAGTAGAATGAATTCTCCCACAATCTAACTCAACCCATTTTGAGCTCATTTCTGAAACTGAACGGTTTATTTAGTTAACATTGTTGTAGACACTCACACAGATGTGAAGAGTGACTCAGGTAAAATATGTGGTATTTTATCATTATTACAGACAGAAATACAATTGGCAGGTGGAAAACTATTTTAAACACACAATCTAAGTAAAATCGAATTGGCAGGAGTTATATCAAGTAAAATGGAACAAATAGCTCCGGTAACTATCACCACAAATAGTGGTTAGTTCTTATTTAACAAACACTAATTTCTTTGAACACTTCTACCATCAGTTGCCACACAAGAACTAATCACTCTATTAATAATCCCCTTGAGTGAAATTAATTCTCCACCTTCCTGAACACAATCATAACATAATCTGATACACAAATATCATTCAACAGCCTACTACCATAGCAATCTAAGGGAGGATAATGTTCCTGCTAATATATTCATGCACTTTCAAACTGCCACATGAAAGTTTAGAGATGAAATGAGTGAAATCTGGTTGCAAAAGCGCAGACAGAAAGAAAAAAAAGTAGTAATACCACAAAAAATTGCAGAACTAGAGACTGTTAATAGTGATCTGAACCAAATTAATTCACTCATCTGTGAAATTTTAGCAGATAGTTATTTATTCCATTTGGTCCAAATATTCCTAAGTGCTTGAAAGAGTAACTCCAAGAAGTATATTGTGCCCAAAAATGCATCTGTTCCCACAAAACATCCCCAATCTTCTCTTGACCCTCAAGCAGTTCTTAAAAACTCCAATTTCCTGAGCTAAAAAAAAAAAAAAAAAAAAATCTACATTTCACTTGTGGTATGTCAATAATGTGTAAGTTAAAAATCATGCAGATATATGTGAAATAGTACTTAACATGTTTAATTTGAGGAAGTCACCCTTTCTTACTCTTCAGTATGTATTTAAATTACAAACTCTGCAGCACAGGAATAGTCTCTGTATGGCACTTCCATGCACATCTGCAACATAAACAAGTACTTTAGAATTTCCCTATTTAATTTTGGAATATAGAAAATTTAACATCAAATGGAAAAATTAAAGCCAATTTAATGAAGTTGTTCATTTACTTAGTCTTGAAATATCAATTTTAATGAAGTTGTTTGATCTTCTTCCTTCAATTAACTATCAAATCAGAAAATGAACTCATCTCCAACTCTGCTAATGTACATGTGTGTGAGCTAACTATGGCCTTTTACTGTTAACCTCCACACTAGCATGTCCCTTATCTCTGCAAGTTCTGCTGAAACATCATATACTCCCTTTTTCGGTGTTTGTGACACCTATCAAGAAACCCTTTAACCAGGGCAGCATCTAGTCTAAGAGAGCTACCCCAGGACAGAAACTTTTCTTACCAGAATAGTACAATGGTTGATAAGCAAAGTCCATTAGGGTCATGATCAACCATGAACCAGTCCTCCACTGTAAGCGCTAAGTACGTCCTGTACCAAAGATTAAACAGCCGTGCACATGTAAGCCACACAAAGCAAGCCAAGTTAAGTGGTTTGGGCAGGCAGTGTGGACAGGGTAGAAGTGTGAAAGCCAGACCTTTTTTTGGCTGAAGCAATTTTAACCCTGTTTGACCGTTTAACCTATGTTACAGCCCAGTCTAAACGTTGTTCGCAGAAAACTCCCAAACAGAGAGGTCTTTTCTCTAGAATAAACTAGTTTTCACATGTTCAAGAATCAATTTAATGCAAAGCTGGAAAAGGGTACCTAACCAATAACAACATTTGGAGTTTTTAAACACTATCTTACTCTGAGGTATATATATCTATTACTGGAAAAGTTTATGCATCATGTTCTAAAATCTAGAGACCAAGAAAAATGGCTAATTGTATTTTCTAAGTCAAGCAAGCTATGGGAAATGGGAAGAAATAGCATGTGGCTTTGTGTTCAAGTGTTATTGTTTAGCTAACACTTCATGCAAGTAATGCAAAATGTCTACAGGCTCAGGACTGTTTACATCCAAAAAAAAAAATAGGGTAAATTAGCAAATACAGTACTTTAAATTATCTTGAAAAAAAAAAAAAGTTTTACCAATTCCTCATTGTTTGCATCAAGTCTTAAAGGAGAAAGCCATCAGGGCAATACCAAAGAGATAAAAACACTAAGCTGAGACACTTTAAGAAATGTCTTCAGAAACTGAATTCTTAGACTGTTAAGCTAAAACAAAAACTGAAGCTGTTAGGTGGCCTTATCAGCAAACATTTTAAATCAAAAGGCCATAAACCAGTATGCATTACATATTCCTTGATTTCTTTATTTTACATCATGAGGTGAAAGCAGTATGTTTCCTATCAGTAAAGTATACACAAATAGCCTCACTCAGAATACACTTTTAATGCACATAAAAAAAGTATTCATCTTACAAATCAGTTCGCAATCCAAATATACAATAGCTTGGAAAACAATATTTTAGAAAACAAAAGCCAATGTATAAAGACTGCTTAAACAACTAAAATGATAAAAGTTTCTGTATGGCTTTGTCTTCACAGTTTTCTTACTGCATCATCAATATCAGAAATCTGTTCCTTCAGCTGGTTCCACTGTTCTGGGTTTAAAGAAATCCCTGAAATGTATTAAAAATAAATACTTAAGACAAAAACGAAATTACTATTTAGGATCTTACGTGAAGGCTGGTTTCATAAACAAAGTCTGTCGTAACTCCTAATGCTTGAACCACTCCAACAATCATTCCAAAGAAACTACTCATTTGGAACACTTCAGTTCAACGTCACCTTATGCCTAGTGAAGCTGAAATTACAAACCAAATTAGTACAGTGTAACAAATTTATTCACCAGTATGATGCTACACACAGGAAGTGAAATACAGCTCTGGCCTTCATAGAAGGCAGCACAAAAGCCCTGGGTAAGAATTCCATTATAATTTGTATCCCTGTTGGTTCCTAAAAGCCAGCTCTGTGGGTGAAATTTCTATGCACTTATATCATCATTCTGGATTTTTTCCCCCTCCTGTTTCTTAAAGCACCATAAATAACACCTACTTCAAGCAGTATTTTCGAAAGACTCTATTCCACTCCCTACAACTCAAGGAGTTACTTTTTCACTTTAGTTCACTATAGTTTATAGTGACATTCAGACAATAACTATTCAGTGTCCCACAACTCATCTGCTCAGTTCTGCATTTGTACTGCTCAAAAGTTTGGTCTAGGCACAAGTTTAATTTCTGCTTTAGTCTCTTCATTCTTCCCCTACAATCTCTGTGTCAAATCTATCCAAGTACAGACTCAAAGGCCTATCTCTTTCACCCTCCGGCCAGGCTCTTCTCCTACTTACCCTCACTCTCCCCTCCCCAGTGACCAGGTTTTCTTCATTACTTTCTCCCTGTATATGGAGCATGACTGAAACAAGGCAAAACTCCGAGTTCCATTTTTGGGTCTCTGACTTTTTTTTTCTCCTTTCTTCTACCATCACTGTCTTATCAGAGCACCACCACAATTTTTAGCATCAAGCAGTCTGCTGGAGCTGCTTGAAAACAGCTGGAAACAGTTACATTAGGTATGTTAAGTACCATTACGGGACCAAACATCACCAAGAT
Source organism: Tricholaema leucomelas (assembly GCA_013400475.1). Classification (NCBI taxonomy): domain Eukaryota; kingdom Metazoa; phylum Chordata; class Aves; order Piciformes; family Lybiidae; genus Tricholaema lacrymosa; species Tricholaema leucomelas. The sequence goes on from WAAF01005709.1 coordinate 10,271, forward strand.
GTCCCTGAAGAACATACTGCACGCAGTTCAGATTGACTATTTGAAACAACTTGACAAGAGTAAATTAACATGTTGGATTTTTTTCTGCTTCTTATTACACTAACTGAACTGCTTGTAGTGTTTTCAGGATAGCCAGGTAAGTGGCACATAGAACATCAACAGAACATGATATTGACATACTGTAAAAGATTAATACCACTCAAATCCTCATAAAATTCAGACCCTTTTGCCACATTGATAAGCACATATGTAAGCATACTTGCTTTATGTAATTTTGTCCTTGGCCTATCCAACAAAACTCACTGTAGACAGCCACTCAAACTGCATATACTTTTGACTTAAATCCACATTAAAACACAGCAGGTTGAAGTATTTACAAGTCAGAGCAATACTTTTTCTGAAGTAACAAAACCAAATCCAAACCAAGAAATTTCCCTGTCCAGTACACTTTTTCATACAAACTTACACTCAATGGTTATTAAAGAAATGCTGAAAATGCTTCTCAAGCTTTCCAAATGTCTATTCACTGAGTGGTACCCAGACAAACCAGCATAATGTAACAAACCTTGTGATGATTTCATATAAAGTGCCATCAGTCTTCAGGGCAGAATGTTTATACTTACCTCTTTCCTTGGTGCAGTATGAAAACTAATGAAAAACTGGCTTTTCTAACAGAAGCAACACTAACATATGGGAGTGGCAAATAAAGGCACAAGAGCTTATGCTGTGCTACAGATCAGATGCACAGTACTGGAACTTGAACACCTGAGTTATTTTCACATGAACTAAAATTTTGACTTTTACTTTAACCCCTCTCCTGAATTTTTCACACTAAATGTTTATGTTATTTTGATCCAAACTTGGAAAGAAATTGAAGAACATAATTGTTTTAAAAGAAACTAACATCTTACCAGCAAATTTTGAAATTAAAAAAATCCAACTGTAGTAAGAGAGAGCAGGGGGAAACTGCACTGATTACATTAACCAGTGGTGGAGTCAAGGGTCAGGAAGTATGCCTCTGTATAACTCCTGTGACCAAATTTGCTTGTGTTTGATGTCTTATGTTTTAAATAAGTCATGCAGAATACACTTAGGAAAAAGACTCAATCTCACAGACCCACTTTGCTTTTGTTTATAATCTACATATAAAACGAATAATTTGTTAAACAATATTTTTTTAAAGTATCAATATGACACTTTAAAAAAATACCATGCAGCAACCAAATATAAAAATGTGTGTGATGGTTCTCCACCAGCAAAGTGTTTTAATACAAAACAATGTGAAGCAGAACGGTACCTTTTCTGCCAGGTTTCATTTCACCTTCTTGATCCATCCAATATTCTCTAATATCAATTAAGACTTTCCCCTTAAAGTCACGAACGCTGACATACCTCATTTTGCCAATCTGTAAAAACACAAAAAGGGTCCTTTTGGTATTTCACATATCACACTATTCACTTTTCCCCATCAGTATCAGACTCAGACATGTGACACTGCAGAGAGCAGCTTATTTTAGACACCAGAGAAACAACTAGATCAAAAGCTTAATCCAGGGTAGTCAGTAGACTAATAAGTAATGACAATATAAATGGATGAACGACTTAAAACGAGTTGAGCATTCAATGCTGAATAGAAAAGCGGCTCTCTTGGAATAAAAATACTTACATTAACATGCTTGCTTCTTTAAAAAGCCACTCATTTACTGTTTTCTGAAAGAAAATTTTCCCTCTAAAACCATCTGTTTGCAGCAGTAGGAAATAAAGAGGGAAAGAAGGAGCTCCTACTCTCAAATTTAAATTTTACAGCAAGTCTCCATGGCATTTCACTGGAAGTGTGTTTAAAGACTATCTCACTGTACCAGGTCCGCTAAAAAAAACAACCCAACATTTAGATCTTTTAAGTTTATCATGATGTAGCACATTATGAAATTACTTTGGAATTCCATCATTTCTGCACCACAGTGTCTTAACTGGATTATAACAGTAACTTTTTTCTTTGGACATGCAGGGGGTGGAGAGTGGGAAGCGCAGGGGAAGTGGAATGAGCAGACACACTGACAACTATGCACCACATTACATACTTAGGCTCATTGAGATCTTTCCAAATTTGATATAAACCTATTTGTTCACATACATTCAAAGTATAACATGAACTTGAGAATCAAAAATTGGATAATAAAAACACAACCAAATATAAACCATGTAAGAAATCTTTAAAATTCTGTGTGCACCTTCTGGATACACTCTTTGCAGAAAAAGCATATTATAAATGAAACCATTTTAAAGCATAACATCCCTTCCTGATAATGCATTAGTTTTCAGCTTCCTTAGCTTATGCATCTTGATACAATTTAATGAGGATTCCAATAAATCTTCCTAGAAAGTCTGATCAGAAAGGCTGAACAACTCTCCAACTAACAAGTATCATTCACAACTATTTAAACCATTGATTTATTAAATACTTTCACAGTACTGTAAGTGGTACATTCAAAAATAAAGTATGATGTCATGGTAGTTTAGTTTTCAGATTAAGTTTGGCACCATGTCCAAGTCCATCACCACTAACGGCAAAGAATATCCTAGTCCACACAGTTTTTCTTGCGTTTACTCCCTAACACTTCAGTGACTGAAGAACAGCTTCAAGCAGAAGTCCTGAACAACTTTTTTCCCCAGGCCTAACAAAGAATGTTACTGCATCACCAAGTCACTCTAGATTTTCTTAAAAAAAAAAAAAGTGTACAATACAGCAGATTACTGCTGTAAATACAAGAAAAAGGCTAAGGATTTGAATTTTAAGGGTAAGACTATGTGTCTTAGTTCAACTACAGTGAAGAGTTAGGGAATAATTGATGTAAGTTCACAACTATTCAATCAGTAAGCCCACCTTAAATGGAAACAGTTCTATACGAAAATGCTGAAATTAAGTTAGGCCTGACATCACTCTAGATTTCAGCTGAATGTTCACTTTAAAATGTGAATGTTTAGTTGAACTTTAAAGGCTTTATCAGCAGCATCTTTTGTGTAAAGAGGCTTCTAAAGTACAGTTTCAATTAAAATCTAAGGTTAAAAACCTCTAACTGAAAGCTAATATAACTATTTAAGTAAATCGGTGATTCTTTACATTCAGTTACCTGTGATTCTGGTAAAGATTCATTTTTTAACTCTTTTCTAATGCAGCAACTGATGGTCCTCGAATAGTTTCACTTATCTAAGACATTTTTTTTGTATCTCTATATATACAACAGTGTTCCAAGGATTGTATGAATATATAGCATTGTAGCTACTGCTGGTCCAACTAAGTCCAGGTGCTTTTTATAAAACAGTACAGCTCCCTAGGTCATATCATTCTGAACTGCATAAATTAGAAAGACATGAAAAGCATTATTTCCAGGTTTCAGTTTCTTAGAATAAAATGCACTGAACTGAGTCTTAGTTCCTTTCACAATTATGCAACTGACTTCCTGTATGAGTGTAATCAATCACCCTCATCTTCCCTCCAATTTTCAGTCTGCCTTGATTAAGCTATACACATTGTGGAAGCAACAGCAGCAAAAAAAGTATCTTTTCTTAGCTAGTAACTATATACATAGCATTTGGAACACAGAGTCCTGCAACAGCGAGCTCTGCAACATAAATATAACGAATTGATTGTGAAATGCACTGCAGTTTCAGAACTGATGTGTTAAACCAACTGCCCTTCCAGAGCATGATAAACTTAGATATGTATCTAACTGAAGAAGCCTATGGCAGATAAAAGATATTACTCTGGGGAACTGAAGAATTTATTTCTCATATGATAAAAAAGCAAGTATGGTCTAAAGTTGAAAAAAAATAAATCATGTGGGGACTGAGCAGACATATAACATAGAGAAGTAGCAATTTCAGTGGAATGCCTGCTCAGGCAATGTGATTTCACTCTGGATAGTCATTAATACTGCATCAGGATAGCTTTAACAAACCTTACCCATATCAGGCATAGGTAGATGGCAGGATTTGTCAAACTAACCGAAGCACATGACACAGAGCTCACGTTGGCTTTAAGCCACGGACAGGACTCTAATGTATCAACACTAAACCCTCCCACATTAACATGAGTAATGCTTGTCCTTAGAGCCTCTCATAATACATCACAGATGGGAGTTAAATTCCACACCTCAACTGCACTCAAATCCTTTGACAAATTCCAAATTACACTAGGCTATCCATATAACCTAAAAAGGCCAAGACACACAAATAAATAAAATACATTTGGTCTCTCACACTGAACTACTTACACTATTGCTCATAATGTTTTGAGAATATCATTACAGTAATGTCTGAAAAATAACGAAATGTAATCTTAATGAAAACAATGAATCTTCTGCATGAAGCTGTCACAATGAGCTCTGTATTAAGGGATGCTGTATATATTAAGAACACAGTCTGAGGGTGTATAACAACAATCCTCCAAGTTTCACATAATTTGCTACCACTTTCACACATACTATTAGCACTACAGAACTTCCAGCTCTCACAGGAATGCTTTACATCCTGACATCCATCAACTGCAGCCATGCTTGTTAGCTACACTGCAAAGTCACCTGCACATCAGAAATTATTCTACTGCAATGAGAAAACAGAAAACAGTTTCAAGTACTACCAATAGTCCTAGAAAACATGAAACAATCCCTAAAATATTAACATGCAACTAGATCTTCTAAGAAGCTTTCTTGGGTGGGGAGGATAGAGGAAAAGTATTCTCAGACCTGTAGTGCCATTTCTACACTGTAACAGTTGCATCTTAGTGGCCATAAGATGACATAGCATGAAAAAAAAAATCACAATGCTTCACATAACACAACAAGCATTGAAAAACAAAATTAACTAAAAGGCAGGCAGAGACTAAGTAACACTCATGTTTCAGATCAAGGTGATATACAAATTTCCTGCTATTATACTCAATATTAGAAGAATTCCATTCTTACCAGATTAATCAGAGTCTTCTGCTGTCTGTTTTTAATATCTTTTTTTTTAGTATCTCAGGTCAAAAACGTTGAAAAACACCAAAGCACACAAACACTTTTGCTTTTATTTGAAAGAGTTTAGTTTTTTTACCACCAATGCAGCATTAAAAAATTTAACGGCTTTCTCCAAGCCTGGAATTTCTGAACTTACTACAAACGTAGCATGAAGTTTTACACAGGGTTGTTGTTCTCTTAGTTGTAACTATAATTCAACTCAAAGTGCAGACGTTATCTTCACACTTAGAACTTTTTTTTCCTAAGTGACTCAAAGCACACCCCAGAAAAACTCAAAATAATATACTATTCCTTCAGTGGGCAGGTCTATGCATTGCCTTCAACTGAAGATTTCCTTCCTAGCTATATGTGAAGAGTAAAGTGGGAATCAATACATTAAAAGTAATTGCCTTGTATTACAGTATCAGTTAAGCATGTCATCTCTCTAGAAAAGGTGGCTTTGGGTTTTTTTGATATTACTTTGCACAACTACAACCCAAAACAACTCTTTTGCTCTAGTCAGTGTTTGGACTATGTTATCAGGCACCTCCTCCCATATCCTTTTACAATCTCAAGAAACAAAGTTTCTGAAACTTTAAGTTCCTTTCCAGACAGCTAGTCAGAGACACTTAATAAGCCCCGATTCACAGCACTAAAATTCCTGCATAGCTTTCTGCACACAGTACTCTGCCCAGGCTAACCTCAGGAACCTCAATACCCTGATTCTCCAAATGCATCCTGCTACTGAAAAATGTATATTCATCCCAACTTAAAATTTAAATGACAACAACAAAAATTACCATCTTTCTGGGTGTCAAGGTAGAAAAACCTGCACCATAGAACAAGTGAACCTGAATTATGAAACCTATTCCAAGACTGTCGTACGAATACAGGAGCCAAGCTGCCCTTGACCTCCTTAAATAGGAGTAAGGAGTACATAGTTTGATTTCCAAGAACCTTTCTTTCAAGAGCTCTGATTAAAACACATTTCCACTTAAAAAGAGTGCTTATCAAATTTCCCAGAACAATCACGGTAAATTCTGTATTTTGCATAAATTCTGCATGGTCTAGCCTTGAGCTCTGTGGTAACAGGTTGGACTTGATGATCTATGAGGTCTCTTCCAACCTTGGTAATACTGTGACACTGTGATACCAACAAAATGATGATACAGAATCTCACAGACATGCAGTTAATGTTTACTCAGCTGAAACCTGACAACACTTTCTGTGAGTATCTCATCTGCATACTGGCATCATAATCCTCTTTGGCCAAGGCTTCAGGAGACCAAGCACTACGCTGCCAAGATAGTAAGACCAACTAATGAACACCACACTGTATATGATGTAATGTGTTATCTTAATCAGACTTTAAGAGTCACCACTGTTACCTGAAACATGTTCTCATCTCTGTTACTGCTTTGCTTAGAAGAAGCTGCACCTTTTGAACTTTCACCCGTCTTTTGTTTCTTTACAGGCTTCTCCGGAGCTGCTTGCTTTTTCCTCTTTGCCTTTAAGTGAAAAACAAAGAGTAAAGCATGAACCACAACTCATGCTGTAAGTTACAGAAGTTAACGTTAGAGGTCACAAACCACTACTATGCTATGAAGGCAGAAATCCAATACTGTATATTTAGACTGGAATTTCAAAAACCCTAAATATTCAAATGACCCTAATTCTGCATCCAGTGAAGTCTTATACTTTGGCTTAAAAGATACCTGAACGACCACAAAATTGATTTCAAAAATCCTAGTCTTTCTACATAGCAACACTTTAATTTCAAAGGTTTTAATAAAAAGCTGTACGGCTGATGGAAGTTTCGCCTTCTTTTCCATTAAACATAAGACCAAAAAAAAAAAAGACAACTTACAACACTTGTGGAAAAGAAAAAGCACCTAAATGAGACAAGTGAAAGAAGGATCTTATAATCACCTCCAGCAGAGTAATTTAGTTTCGTTTAAAATCAGTCCAATCTCTGCCCATAGCATGATAAATTAAACGTGTTTCTAAAACCAGACAGTATCACATGTAAATCAGCTTACAGACACTGCAATGATATAGTTTCTACTAACAGTTACTAGTCTCATCTGCTAGAATCACATTAGAGATAAAATCTCTTTAAAAGACAAACAGTTCCAACAAATAGAGGAGGTTATATTAGAAGACCTTACTGCCCACTAAAGCATCACTGTTAACACAACGTCTTCTCAGCATTACAGTTCTCTATGTAAAAAAAGCTTTCAAATATAAATCACCTGGCATTTTCTCTTATATGAGGACAGAATGACTAATTTAGACAAGTAATCCAGATATTAAAATGAGGTAACAGGGTGCCTGTCCTCAAATTTACTCCAGATTCTTGTGACTGGCACAGCTTGTACAGAAGACTTCTATCACTTGCTACAAAGTGGCAAAGAATTCAGGAAGCTTGTGGTTAAATACATGATACAGAAAGAAAGCAAAATGCAACTTATGAAAGCAGTGTTGTCTGTGGAAAAGCAAAACGCAGTCTATCCATCCAAACCATAACCCTGGGAGGTGGGTTTTTTTTTTTCATTAGCTGTTGTAGCTGGCACTGTGCGTTCTTGATAAGCATCTGATAAATCATATGGAGTGACACTGTGTTGTGACATAACGCTCACCCAATTCCTGAACTCCAGCCTGAAATAAGAAAGTTAATACAGTAGTAATAAACCACATACAATAGTCACCTTTTTGTCAACTTCACTATCTGAATCACTGGCAGATGAGCTTGAAGACACAAGTTCCTTTGACTTAGGCATTCTAGGAAGAGAAGAACAAAGTGAGAACACTACACAAGGAACACCTCCCATTGCAGCTGGAAAGCCCTCTCCAAACCTGTTTGTAAAGGCTCATCTTACTCGAACCTCTAAGAAAAACTTCCCCGCCTTTTCACATAAGATTTAGGGCATGTTGTAGATGCAATCTCAAAAGCTCTTTCTTTTTTATGTCTCCTCCGGTTTTTTGCTGCAATTGCATGAATGGCATTATTTACAAATGGACAATTTTTCAATAGTTTCTCTATATCCCCAGATATGGCAGAAGTTAAAATGTCAAAACCTCAGCACTGTCCTCCAGCCTAATTAACTGTTTACAAATACAAACTATTTAGGCCCTAGTGTAATCTGTACTCTTGTAAGTGCACTATGACTGGATGGACTTGCAAGTTACACTCCGCATAATCACCACAGATGAAGCTAAAGTCTGAAAACCACTGTAGTCACAGTGAAGCACAATCCTTCCGTTACTATTTCTACTGAAGCATCAACACATTCACTTGCCAGACAACTGGACATTCAGTTTTCCTTGAATGTGTATGCTGCCAGGTGTGCTTCTAATTCTCTAGTATGCAAACACGTGGTTATATATAGCAGTTGTCTGCGTCTAGATACTCTTTGTAACAAATATCTCATTTGTTTTCATCCCATAAGCGTCCCAGAGAATAACTGTATTAAAAAACCCTACAGCTAGAAAAGGCTGAGAAAGGGCTACAGAGGCATATCTCAGGAACAGATATATTATTTTTAAACTGGCAACAAAAAAAAAAACCACAGGCAAATGAAAAAAATAGTCTGACTAATGCCACTTTACCAATGAGGTTCTAAAGTAGGGTAAACTCTGTGGTAACGTTGCACCACGGAAAATGTAACAGTGTATGGCGAAGCACACATCTGCCACACCGGAGGATGAAGGCAGAGGCACGCCAGAATAGGACAACGTGAAAATAAGCACAGCCATGACACGAAAACATAGAGGAGGACTGATACCTTGGGGGTGGGGGATTCAGCAGGCGAGAACCCCAAAGCCCCCCAGGGAGTCACAATATGGAGGAAGGTGGGATTGGAAACTTGAGGGAAAATAAATGGGAGGCAATAGGTGCCCCCTGGGAAAAGCTGACTGGCAGAACGCGAGGAGATACGGCCGTATAGGTGAGAAGGACGGAGAAGTGAGGCAGGCCGAGCGAAGAAGAGGAAAAGACACGAGAGGAACGGCAAGCCACGACGAGCTAGGAACACCAGGTAGGCGGATCCCAGCCGCCATTTTCCTTCCCTATTCCTCTTTTCCACGGCTCGTGGTGCCCCCCAGGGAAAAGGAGTGAGGGCCCGAATAGGGGGGCGCGGGCATTGGCGCCCAGATCCTCCCGGGGCACGACAGCAGCAAGTAGGTAGCAAATCCTTGGCGGCACAGGAAAAAAGAAAAAAGGAAAAAAAAAAAAAAAAAAAAGAAGGCGGCACTAAAAGAAAGGGGTCAGGAGTCGTGAGCGGGCAGGGTCAGATCTCAGGTAGGGGGAACGGCGCCGGGCGGTTCCCCGCCGCCATTTTCTCCCTCATTGAAATCCTCTTTGCCCCCCAAACATGGCAGCTTCCCCTCGACAGCAGCTCCTCCTCCAGCCCCAGGCCCACTCCACAGCGGAACACCCCTGCCGTAGGGCACAGCGGGCACTCGAGGAAAACGGGAAGTCTCGCCACACGTCTGTGCGGCACGCCTGCCCTGCGCCGGTAGCAAGCCACCGAGACCCCAACAGTCAGCAATGGGAATAAGGGGCAGAGAAAGTAACGGAGAACCCAAATAGGACGCAAAGAGGGACCCCCAAACTCACGTCCTACTCCGCGCGGCTCCTGCACACCACGAGAGAGACGGAAGTGACGCATCGCAAACTCCCCGCCCTCCCACGTGGGAGGGTGCATGGGGAGTCATTTAAAGGGCACTCGTCCGCTCTTATTTGTTCTCGCCTCTCCTGAGCCGGATCGGGGCGCCGCCAGGCAGTGCTTTGCGCGGGCCTGGCGTCCATGTCTGCCGCATTACGCTAACCTAGCTTCGCGGAGGCAGCAACACGCCTTCCGAAGGGAAACCTGTGGGGCCGACAACAGCTAGCCAGGAGCCCTTGAGGCTGCGGCTCTGCTAGAGGGGAGCTGCTGCCGGGGCTGGACCTTCACCAACTGTGTGTCTTTTACCGAAGGGCTGCGAGTGGGGGTCAGGGAGAAGGCCCTTAATACTTATAAAGTAACTCTTTGAGTGTCGTTTTGCGTTTGCACGCTACAGCAGTTCCTCGATCTCGTTGGAAGCTTCCCGTCCGGCAGCCATGGAAGCGTTGTGAGGCTGAGTTGTTGCGGCGGCTTTGCATAGCCAAAACCGCAACGCCTGCTAGCATCAGAGGCGCTGTTCAGGAAAGCACCGGTTCCCTTTTCTTCAACCAAATAACGTGTTGCTTTTTCTTCCTACAGGGCTTTGCGGTGGGTGACGGTTGAGCGTTAGTGCTTCTCTCTTGGCAGTCGCAAGCGCAGATCTGAAACCCTGGAGACTGAAGGCTAAAGCAATCTTTTTGCTGATATTGAACACTTATGGTTTAAAAGCCCTCAAAAACCGCATACCCACATACCAAGAAAAAAAATTAAAGTAACGTGACGGGATTGCCCATTTCTGTGGAATATTTACACCTTAAATGTCCTGCAATGTCACGTCTTGAGCTGTAGCCACAGATCTTTGCAACAAGTATGCAGCAGCTTCTGACATAAACCAAAATGATATCTCCTTGGTTGGAGCAGAGGTCGGGAAAGCTCCCTTTGCCTCCGATTCTGTGAAGCAAGACTTAACAGCCTTTCCAAACTGCAGTAGACCAATTGTGCTGTCAGAACATGAGTGGCTTCATTTTGTATTACCTGTCTGAACCTGTGCTTTATGGTGACGTTTTATTATAATTAAAATCCTGCTGCAATTCAGTGCCACTGCGCACAAAGCCTGTTACTGTTTGCAACAGTGGTTCATGTGGTTGTTCTGTTAAGTATGGCAGTATGCCAGTGCCTCAGGCACCCATTATGGGTTTAGATTAGTCCTTTTCTCATTGTTTTCACCTCTAGACATGTGCTTTAGCTGCCAAGACAATGCAAGCTTTTAATTTAAGAAGTGCAAGAAAACTATCAAAAATGGGAAGTGGACTCAAGTCTCAATTTTAGTTCCAGATAAAGGCTATTGTTGATGCGGTGGAGTGGGGCCGCGACTGATCAACCTTTGTAGTTTTTAGAACAAACTAATATTAATAAAGGATTTAAAATCAAAAGTCATGGGCTTCTTTAAATTCCAGTGATCCCTTTTCATTAACATGGGCCAGTAGGTTAAACATCGTGTTTCTAGAGGGAATTATCTCTGAAAGTGAACATGAGCAGCTGTAGTGTTTCTAAAAAAAAACAATTACAGGAGGTGGGGAAAGAGGGTTGTAAAAGAGATCCATGAGTACTTTACAGCCTTCACAGTGAAAAGGGGTAAACTGGCCCTCAGTATCAGACAGAGTTTTTCACCTTTTCACTGTATTATTAGTCAGAACACAGGAAGTTAATACCAAAAATTAGAAGTGCACTTTAAAAAATAATTATTAAAATTTGACTGTTTCATAATGTTATATATAACATGAAATATATATATGAAATAGATATATATATATATTGCAAAATGAAAAGAAAAATAGTAAAATATACTATTTTAACAAGGCCTGACCTTTGGCAAATAAAACTGTGGTTGTTCATACTGAATCCAAGTAAATCCCATGCATGCAAGTGTAATAATTACCACCACTGTACAAATATCAGGCTTGTCAAGCCATGTAATTGTGGAAGATGAGTGGATGACCCTTTAATATTTAAAGCTTAACTAAAAAACACAAAACCAAACAAAAAACACACGCCACTGCACAGAAGATACTCTCCACATGTTTGAAAAAATACAGCCTTTTTTTTTTTTCAAGGCTGTTACAAACTTTCATGTTAAAATACTAACAGCAGTTCAGGTCTTTGTAATATGCATCCGCTTTGCTTTCTGACAGGTCAACAGTTACTAAACAAAGAGTGCTAAGATTTAGCAACATCACTTTCAAATTAAAAATTCTCTCTACATTTTTAACCCAGTCCTCCAGTCTTCAAATTAATCAAAAAGACTACTAAAAAGGCACTTAAAAAATAATCTTACCTGAGTTAATTTCTTCTACCTGCATTTCCACCAAAGCAAGCAAAAAGTTTATTTTTACCTCTGAATTCCCAAATAACAGGTCAGTGAGGGGAAGGAAGTATTTGCTGCAACTGGATATTTATGTTCCAGTTTTTAGTAATGGTGAGTTTCCTTGAGAATTATTCTGGTCATTGAGTAGTGGCTGTTTGAGCTTTTTCTTTTTTTGGCAAATTGCTCTTGCTGTATTTTATTCTATTTTAAGAGAAAGAAGATACTAAGAAAAAATGCTGACTGTAGAAAAGTGAGAAAGGAGCCTTAATTTTCCCAAGGTTTTCTTCTACTATATTCTGAGTGAGTCATCTATCTCCCAAAGGGGCATAGTTCACTTTCTAAGCTCTTAAAATAGATTTTTGTAATGGGTTTGTTCCTTCATCGGGCACTTGGCTTCTTCAGTTGCCTGAAAAAGGCTTAAATTCTTCTAGTTGCTGTCCAATTGCCTCATTTCATATCACACATCTTTGGCTGAGAAGAATATTGAAGCATTAACTCTTTCTTCAAAGTGGAATTTCAGCATGCGTGTTTGATTGTCTGTGTTGAAAAATAAAAGCATACAGCTCTGATCACACACCAGTTACTAACTGCTGTAGTTGACTTCCCCAGTTACAAATAGAGCTGGTAGGAAACACGTTTGGGGGCAGAGTAAGGGACATCTCTCACCACTTAAAGGGTTGATGAAGAAATTGTCTGAGGGAGGGAAAGGTAGCCTATATATGGGCACTAATTTTATAACATGTCAGGAAAGACAGGTAAAGGGATACCGTCAGGCAGTATTTTTGCTTGTCTACACTGTAACTGGTTTGTTTGGTTTGTGCATATGATTTGTAATTTGAATTTGCATTAACACTTGTGTAATTTTGTCTTATGCTTGGGTTTCAGTCATGGTGCTGGTGATGTTGCAATTTGCTATTCTAAACACTAACAATTTCTATTTGTGGTTTAATAAAATATTTTACAAACACTTCTGTTGTTATGGTTACTGTTTAATGCCAAAACCCTGTTGTTAAATGGATTCACAGAAAAGCTTCAGTTGGAAAAGACCTTCAGGATCATAAAGTCTAGCTCTATCAGGTCTGGTGCGAAATCATTCCCCTTAGCACCACATCTGTGTATCTTTTAAACACTTCCAGGGATAAGGATTCAGCCACCTCCCTGGGGAATGTTTCCAGTGTCTAATAACCATTCCAGTGAAGAAGTTTCTTCTAATACCCAATCTAAACCTCCCTTCATGCACTTAAGGCCATTTCCTCTTGTCCTATCCCATGTTTAGAGGAGGGAGAAACTAACACCCACCTCTCTACGGCCTCTTTTCAGAGAGTTGAAGAGAAAGATAAGGTCTCCTATCATCTTCCTTTTCTCTGGACCACACAACTCCAGTTCCCTCAAACACTCCTCAGGAGACCTGTTCTCCAGACCATTCATTGACTTCATTTGCCTTCTATGGACCTCCTCCAGCACCTCCTTGTCTTTCTTGTAGAGAAGGCCACAAAACTGAACACAGTACTCAAGTACAGCGGGACAATCATTTCCCAAAGCTGCTGGTCACACTATTCCTGACACAGGTCATGATGACAGTGGCCTTCTTGGCCTCCTGGGCACTCTGCTAGCTTATATTCAGCCAACAGTTGATCAATACCCACAGGTCTCTCTCTGATGAGAGAGCTTCCAAACCACTCTTCCCCAAGCCTATAACACTGCATGAGGTTGTATCACAGTATCACAGTATCATCAGGGTTGGAAGAGACCTCACAGATCATCAAGTCCAACCTTTTACCACAGAGCTCAAGGCTAGACCATGGCACCAAGTGTGCTGAGCCAAGTGTAGGACCAGGCACTTGGCCTTGTTGAACATCATACCACTAGCCTTGGCCCCTCAATCCAGCCTGTCCAGTTCCCTCTGTGGAGACATCCTACCTCCAAGCAGATCAACAGTCCCCTGTGAAGAGACTGAGAGACCTGGGGCTATTTAGTCTTGGAAAGAGAAGACTGAGAGGGGATCTGATCAATGTCTATAAATACCTGAAAGGTGGGTGTCAAGTGGATGGGGCCAATCTCTTTTTGGTAGTGCACAGTAGTAAGACAGGGAACAGTGGATGCAAATTGGAACATAGAAGGTTTCACCTCAACATGAGGGGAAACTACTTTGCAGTGAGGGAGATGGAGCACTGGAACGGGCTGCCCAGGGGAGTTGTGGAGTCTTCTTTCAAAACCTATCTAGATGCATTCCTGTGTGGACTACCCTAGGTGATCCTCCTTTTGGCAGGGGAGTTGGACTCGATGGTCTCTGGAGGTCACTTACAACCTCTAATATTCTGTGACTGTAATTCCAGCTTAGCATCATCTGCAAATTCACTGAGGGTGCACTCTATCATCTTATCAAGATCATTGATTAAGATATTAAACAGAACTGGCCCAATTCTGAGCCCTGGGGAACATCACTTATGACTGGCTGCCAACTATAGTTAACTCCATTTTCTACTACTCTTCTGGGCCAGCAATCCAGCCATTTTTTTAGCCAGTTAAGTGATCACTCATGCAAGCCAGGAGCAGCCAGTTTCTCCTGGAGCTTGTACTATGGAAGACTATCAAATGCTTTGCAGAAATTCAGGTAAACATCCACAGCCTTCCCCTAATCCACTCAGTCACTTTGTTATAGCATAGTACCAATATATCAAGCAGAGTCTGCCCTTCATGCTGAGTGTACTTATCACCTGGTTGCCCTGCACATGCTGCACAGTGGCAGTCAAGATGATCTGCTCCATGATCTTCCTTGGCACTGAGGTCAGACTGACAGGTCTGTGGTTTCTCAGATCCTTCTTCTGGTCCTTCTTGTAGAAAGGTGTCATGTTTGCCACTCCATGATTAGCCAGTATTGCTGGTAAATTATGCAAAGTGGCTTGGTGAGCATTTCCATCAGCTCTCTTACACCTTTGAGTGTATGCCATCCAGCCCCATAGTTTCATGGATGTCTGAGTGGTGCAGTAGGTCACTAACCATCTCTGCTTGGATTATGGGAGCTTCATTCTGCTCCCCACCCCTATCTTCCAGCTCAGGGGGCTAGGTATCCAACCAACAACTGGTACTACTAAAGACTGAGGCAAAGAAGGTATTAAGTACCTTAGCCTTTTCCTCATCCTTGACCACTACGTTCCTCTCTGCATCCAACAAAGGACAGAGATTCTCCTTAGTACTCCTTTTGTTGCTAATATATTTGTGGAAGCATTTCCTATTTTCTTTAACAACTGAAGCCAGATTAATTCCACAGAATCACAGAATGTTAGGGGCTGGAAAGGACTCCAAAAGATCATCCAGTCTAGCCCTCCTGCCAGAGCAGGATCACCTACACCAGATCACACAGGAACACATCCAGGCAGGTCTTGAATATCTCCAAAGGGGAAGATTCCACAATCCCCCTGGCATGGGGAGTGACATGTTTCGGTTCAGTATTGATGAGGACAATGGTGTGTTTCTGGCTAAAGACAGTAGATAAGAGGAACTGTGAGTGGAAGGAAGCTGGCATAAGTCGCTGATTTAATTAGCTAAGATAATCAACATGCATGGGTAGTGGGTTGCGTGATCTAAAGACTGCCATGTGAACAGAACTCAAAGTGTATATATATATATAAGTGATACCAGTTGTACAACAAATGTCTTTGCTTCTTTGCTTGGAAATCCTGTGGAATGTGTGCCCCTGTTTGCCACAAATGGTGAACAACAATGAGGGGGTCCTAATAACCATGGAAAGAGAGTGGACACCAGCAGAAGCCCAGCTGAACTAAAGAATATGGTGGACCAAAGAGCCATTTTGTCGCATGACATTTTCAACACCTCTATGGATTTGAGAGAGAATTGAGCAGCTGGGGACTGTAATAATCATGGGTCAGTACATGACCAGAGAAGATAACTCTATCTTGAGCATTTTTGCTCACAGCATAGTATCTATTAAGATCGTAAGGCTGCCATTGCTGCTGCCACACAAGCAGAAGGAATGGTTGTGCCATGGCCCTCGGCACCCAAAGTATCACAGTATCACCAAGGTAGGAAGAGACCTCACAGATCATCAAGTCCAACCCTTTACCACAGAGCTCAAGGCTAGACCATGGCACCAAGTGCCACGTCCATCCTAGCCTTGAACAGCCCCAGGGACGGCGACTCCACCACCTCCCCGGGCAGCCCATTCCAGTGTCCAATGACTCTCTCAGTGAAGAACTTCCTCCTCACCTCAAGCCTAAACTTCCCCCGGCGCAGCCTGAGGCTGTATCCTCTCGTTCTGGTGCTGGCCACCTGAGAGAAGAGAGCAACCTCCCCCTACAAAGCTCTTCTGAATGTCTTGAGGATGGTTCTCAGGACTTGGAAGCATCCGTGGATGGTCTGTGTTTGTTTGATACTCCTGTTCTAACTCTCAGGTGTCAGACTTGTTTACACCCCCTACCCCTCTGTTCTGTTGTGACTTGAGGGCATGTTATGGAGGGGTATTCTGCCACCTACACTGATTGTGGCAGAGGGGAGATATTAATTGGTGCGAGATAATATTCTATAAAATATATATTTATTAATTTCAATATTCTGAACTCTCGCCACCCCCAACCACTGTATTTTAATATTAAAAGGATCTACACAGTTATGAAAGACATTCTAGGATTAATATCCAACCATAACTTACTAATAACTAGCAAACAATTCAAACTATAAACAGAGGAGTTTTCCACGGCAAATACCGCTTTCGGTCAATATACTGTTTGCCCAGAAGGTGAGCTGAAAGCTCTTTCTGCTCTATGGCAGGAGGCAACAGAAATCACAGAGGCATTAAAGCATTTACTTACAAATTCTTATTAATTATCAATCTCCCTCCGGGGCTACGTCACAGCCTATACCAGTGTCCAAACTTCAGGGAAGTCTTTGCCCATGGACTTTGAGGCTGGAATCCTCCTGGCTTCACGGAAAAGGTGAATCTTCCCAGCTTCTCGGGAAAGGAGAATCTTCACGGCTTCTGGGGAATGAACAGTCTCTGACTCTGTTCTCCTGGCGAAGGATGCAGTCTCTGCCCTTCTCCTGGATGCTCTGTCCAGGGATTCTTAGGCAGGACCTCAGGTGCAGAAGGAGTACAATGCCATGCAGTGTCAGCATGGTCTCACACTGGCTACAGAGGCCAATCACATGCAGACAAGTGGGTCTCCTTCCTGGTAACTCAGTGGCAGTGGCGCTTACCAGGCAATGATAAGGCAGCAGGCGTGCAATAGAGCACACGGCTGCATGGGAGACTGAGCTCTGTATACATAGGCATGCAATAGAGGATCTAATCTTGATAACTCACTGCAGTGGCATGCAAGTGTTTATGGCTGGCTGGAAGTCTGGGCTCCGTCAAGGCAGGTAATAAAAGCAGTACTGGTGAGTCTAAGCGAGTGAGCAAGGGAGCCTGAGCGAGCAAGTGAACGTGAGCCTCTATTTATCAAATGTGGGCCGAGATTAATGGCCCTTTGGACACCACAATGACCAATCAGGTTGGCAGTTAGCCAAAGCAATACCATAACAGGCAAAAGCCACAGGCCTGGACCTTCCAAATATGGGAATCACACGGGCCTTACACTAGGTAGGCATAAGCTAAGCACGTGGGCTTATACAACACGTTACACAATCAGGGGTCCTGGGCAGGCCAGACTCTATGGCACCAGGTTTGTTATGGCCCTTTGTGCTTTTAATGTGTTTACCTCTGGTTTGGGCAGCAAAACATGTCCAGGCAAGGCATAAATAAGCCTATTTTCGGGCCTTCGAGCCCTCCACAACAGGGCAGTGACTGCGTGTTTACTCAGCCATGCCCAGAGCTGGCTCCCAGCCAGCTGCCACCGCAGAGCTGTACGGTCCACTGGGGCCACAGGGCTGCAAACCCACCCGTCCGAGACTGGCTATGGCGGTCCCCAGAGCAGCCAGGCCGAGCGGGGAAGAGCGGCCGGCAGTGGCAGGAGGAGGAACAACGGATGGTCTCAAATAATTTTCCCCATCCGTGTGTTTATGTGGAGATGAAGATGGTGGTGCCAGTGGCCCTGCCACGGCTGCTGCCAGTTGCTGTGGGACAGGACCCCCAGACTGCGCGCTCTGGCTGAGGGAAGAGGCCGGTGCCAGCGCCTTGTTCTGCCACCCACCTGTACAGCCACCATGGAGGATGAGGAGCAGCTGAAAAAGCTGGAGGCAGGGAAAGCCAAGCTTGCCCAGTTCAGGCAGAGAAGACACAGTTGTTGAGTCTTGTTCCTCATACTGATGCACAGGCTCGATGGCATCAGGACATTCTTGATTTAAGTAAAGAACTTGCCCAGCAGGCATTAAGAAGGCACAGCCAGAAGTGAGAGCTAAGAAGTGTGTGAGAAGTGACCGTGTTATCTATATTTTGACTAGTTGCATTTCTCAGCAAAAAAATGAGGGATATCGATTTTTTTTTTCTTCTTCTTTCTTCTCACAGCTAAGGATTTAATTTCTCTCAGTAAAAATTAGCCTCAAACCAGCACAAAGAGGTACACAGATGCTGTTTTGGCGTGTGCTTGTGAACGTGGTACCACAGGGAGGCTGGGGTTTGAGTACTTTATCATGCTAATTGATAGTAATTGTGGTGTTGAGTTTTTGAAGTGCCAGAGTTTGTCCTTTGGGAGGGGGGGTGGGGAAGAGAAAGGGAGAAGATGTTTGCGGAACCTCGTGATAAGACAATAAAGTTTTAACTTTGTAACTGTTTTGCTGTATTGAAATTGCTGGAGAAAAAGAGTGCACCTTATCGGGAGCTATTAAGATTGGAAAGACTCTTTTATCCTTTGTTTTGTTAAGCGAAACTCGGGTTTAGATTTTCTCCCTGCCTGTTAAGGGAAGAGGCTGAGAAGCTGAAGCTAGTGTTAACTGCCCCAACCAAATCATTAAGACTTTTAGATAAGCAGGAGAACTGTGAAAGAATTCTTTTTGTTGAAGTAAGTGATGAATTCAAAAAAGCCTTTGGCCAAAAGGAACAGGATATTTTAATTAAAACTTAAAAAAAAAAAAAAATCAATGAATTGTTAGAACAATTAGATACTGTGATGATATTTAAACAGATAAGTATAACATTAAGAAGAAACAGTCACTGAGTATTAAGTTTAATGTTAAGGAATTTAAAGATATTTAAGTAGGTTTTATGGGATTTATGAAGATAGATCTAAAGATAGGTTTTTCTTTCTGTCTTGCCACACAAGAATTCAATGTGCAAGAAAAATCAGTGTACCCAAAGCACAAGTGAACATCCTGAAACTGAGCAAGATGGTAGGTAAGAGGAACTGTGAATGGATGGAATTAGTCAATGTAATCAACATTCATGGGGAGTGGGGTGCATGATCTAAACACTGCCACATGAACAGAACTCAAAGAGTAGAAAAGTGATACAAGATGTAAAATAAATATCTTCACTTGGGAATCCTGTGGAGTCTGTGCCCTTCTTTGCTACACCCTGGGCAGCCTGTCCCAGTGTTCTGTTGCACTCAAAGTGAAAAAAATCTTCCTCACGTTTACATGAAACTTCCTATGCCTCATCTTCCACCCACTGCCCCTTGTCCTTTCATTGGGCATCACCAAGAGATGCCTGGCTCCATCCTCCTGGCACTCACCTTCCATCCACCAGGACCCCCAGGTCCTTTTCCCCTTCATGCTCTTCAGCAGGTCAGTCCCCAACCTATTCTGATCCGTGGGGTTGTTTTTAACCAGGTGCAAGACTCCGCACTTGCCCTCCTTGAACTGCGCTCAGTTTCTCCCTGCCCAACTCTCCAGTCTAAGTCTCACTGAATGGCAGCACAACCCTCCTGTGTGTCAGCCACTCCACCAGCTTGGTGTCATCAGCAAACTTGCTGGCAGTGCACTCTGTGCCCTCGTCCAGGTCATTGATTAATATATTGAACAGAACTGGTCCCAGCACTGACCCCTGAGGGACTCCACTAGATACAGGCCTCCAACTGGACTCCATTCCATTGACCACAACTCTCTGGCTTCTTTCCTTCAATCAGTTCCAAATCCACCTCACTACCCAACCATCCAGACCACACTGCCTCACTTTATCTGCAAGGATGCTGTGGGAAATGGTGTCAAATGCTTTACTGAAACCAAGATAAACCACATCCACTCATTTACCATTATATATCCACCTCGTTGTGTCCTCATAAAAGGCCATCAGGTTGGTCAAACATGACTTTCCCTTGGTAAAACTATGTTGGCTGCTCCTTATGACCCTCTTGTCCTTGATATGCCTAAGGACAGAGCCAAGGATAAGTTACTGCATTACCTTTCCTGGGGTGGAGGTGAGGCTGATCAGTCTATAGTTACGTGGGTCCTCCTTCTTAGCCATTTTGGAGACTGGAGTGACATTTGCCTTCCTCCAGTCCTCAGGCACCTCTCCTGTCCACCATGACTTACCAAAGATGATGGAGAGTGTCTGGCAATGACCTGTGCCAGCTCCCTCAGGACCAGCAGGTGCATTCCATCAGGATCCATGGATTTATAGATTGCTTAACTATGCAGATTGCTTAACTGTTCCCTAACCTCATCCCCATCAGCCGAAGAAATTTCCTCCTTTGTCATGTCTTCCGCTGGGGCCTCAGAGGTCTGGGGCTCCTGAGGACAATCTCCATCAGTATGAATAAGAACAAAGGCAGCCTTCAGTAACTCCACCTTCTTTGTATCCTCTGTCATCAGGGCATCCTTCTCATTCAGCACCGAGCCTGCAATGCCTCTGGTATTAGTTTTCCCTGCAGTATATTTGAAGAAGCCCCTTCCATTGTCCTTGACCTCCCTTGCAAGGTTGAATCCCAAGGAGGCCTTAGCCTTCCTAGTTGCCTCCCTGCATCTTCTGACAACTGCCCTATACTCCTCTCAAGTGTCCAGACCCTCCTTTCCTGATCTGTAGACTCTCTTCTTTCAAGAAAACTGGAGTTTTCTTGTCAGTTCTCTACTCAGTCATGCAGGTCTCCTGGATCCCTTTCTCAGTTTCCTACCTGCTGGGATGCTCTGATCTTGAGGATGGAAGAAGTGGTCCTTGAATGTTATCCAACTATCATGGGCTCCTTTGCCTTCTAGTACCCTATCCCATGAGATCTTCCCTAGCAATTGCTTTAAAAAGCCAAAGCTGGTCCTGCTGAAGTCCAAGGTTATAATCCTGCTTGGAATTCTATTCTTACCACACAAAATCCTGAACTCCACCACCTCATGATTGCTGCAGCCAAGACTGCCCTAAACCTTCACTGCTTCAACCAGATCCTCCTTATTGATGAGTATCTGGTCTAGCAGTGCTCCTCGCCTACTTGGCTCATAAGCCATTTGCATCAAGAAATTACCATCAGTGCACTGGAGGAACCTCTTGGACTGTGTCTGGCTGAGTAGGCCTTCCAGCAAATAATTGGGTAGTTAAAATCCTCTGTAAGAACTGGGGCTTGTGATAGCCTGTGACAGTTTCCAGTTGGGTTTTCAGCCTTATAATTTTCTCCCTGCCTAACTTTAAAACAAATTTGTAGTGTGTTTTGACTGGCCCCCTCCCTTACAAAGACCATAAACTCTCATTTTCCCCTGAATTACAACCAACTGTCTATATTCAGACAGGGCAGCCTTACTCCCTATCAGTTAATCTTTCAGTGCATGAGGACAGCCTATTCCTATACTTCTGAGACTTATTTCTTGAGCAGTGTCCACCTTTCCTGGACTCCTTGGCTCTTTTGGCCACCTGGGCACACTGCTGGCTCATGTTCAGCTACTATCTACCAGTATCCCCAGGTCCCTTTCTGCTCTCCAGCCACTCTGTCCCCAGCCTGTAGTGTTCCTTGGGGTTGTTGTGGTTGATTTAACAAGGCCTGCGCTTGGCCTTGTTAAATCTCATCCCATTGGCCTCTGCACACCCATCCAGCCTGTCAAGGTCCCTCTGCAGGGCTCTCCTACCCTCCTTCTATTGTGACTATCATTAAAGAAAATCAGGGCCATGCTTGCAAAGGTAAAACTTCCTTGCTTTAATAATTTAAAACTTGGTTGAAAAATCACATCTTTGTCTTCATCACTTAAAAAAAAAAAAAAAAAAGTAATATCACTTTAAAATACAAAGGTTGATAAGCTGATTAATATCTTGTCTTTGTAGTTATCTGAAATAATGTCCAGGTGTGAAGACAGTATCAGACTCCTTATACTGTATTTAAACATCTTCCTATCTAGGGCTTCTACAGGGAAAGCAGTGAGTATTAAATTACCCTTTCGGGATATAAAAGTGCAGCTTTTGTTCCAGGGTCTGTACTCCACTGCTGAGGAAACCTTCACGCTTCTGCTACATATGCTCTGCCCCCTGGTGGTCACACAAAGGCTCGCTGTGTTTTGAATAAGCTGAAAGGCTGTTTATGAGAAATCTTAGCAACATCTGTTACCATTTAAAAAAAAATAATTAAAAATTTACTCACCTTTCTTTTAGTAGCTAGCGGAGGTACAAAAGATTTAGAGCTTTCACTGTTTTGTTACATGCACAAATTTGCAGCCCTATGGTAGCAGCTGAGACATGCATTGTAGACATTAAAATAAAGCCATAGGATTTATGACACTGCATGTTATGTAGTTCTTTCTTCTTCTCGGCGTGTTTTGAAGATCTCTCTTCATGTAGCTGAAATGAATGTCAAAGATCTATTTTTTCTGAATGCCAGCTTGCCATTTTTGTCTTGTGATATTTTTAGATGCATTGAACTTTGCACAAATAGAGTATCTGTACTACTTAGTTCTGTATAAAAATTTTGTCTTCCAGGGTATATCTTCAACGTGGAAAATCTTGGCTGTTCTTCTATAATCTTAATAGGAAAGGAATTGTTTATTTTTCATATTAAAAAAAAAATTCTTTTGAATGTTTCAGTAAAAGCTTTTCTGCCTTTCTTCCTCTGCCACAAGATTTGCAGTTTATCACTCCATGTGCTTTCCTTCCAGTTAAGGGTACAGAAATCAGTAAAGTTCAAAACGCCCCAAGGGACCAAATCTGAATTTATAACTGTTTCATTTTGAAGCACATCTGATACATGTCTTACAGAGATACGATCTCATTTTATAACTCACTGAGGTTTTTTAAGTATAGACTATGAATCTGATCCTGTGAGCTAGTAGTAACATAAATAGATGTTATGTAATGGTTCACAAAGTCACCAGGAACCATCAGGTTCTTATTAGGAAACTGCTAAGGAAAAGACTTCTATAATACTACACATTTTTTTTTCAAAGAACATATGAAATTTTCTTGATTTCTTCTTTCTTTTTTTTTTTTTTCTGTTGGCCACACTTACTGTGATTTCTCATAGTATGCTGTAATCTTTTTAAAGTGATATATAGGCTGAAGATTGAATACGCAAAAGTCACCCAGAAAAGTAACCTGAAACTTCCAGCAAAAGCTAAAACTGCAGTTGTATCAGGCTGCCAAATGGAAGCTTCCTGCTGTAGGGCTGAAATCACGAGATAAACGGTGGAATATTTCAATTAAAACTACTAGAAATTACATGGATGAGAGAAGTTATAAAACCTAAGACAACAGAGATCTGTGTTGCGAGTAAGAAAGCTTCCCCCTAAGCTTGCTGAGTCAGTGTTTGAAAAGGGAGGTTAAATATCCCAAGTTTACTTCATTGGGGAAGATGAAATAAGCAATTTCATGCCTACCCACATGCAAAATAAGTGAATGCCTGCGTATGTGTAGCGAGGCATACATTTTTAACAAAATGTGTATTGAATACTGTGTATCTATCACTATATTGGAAGGTTTACAACTGAGACTTGAAAGACAGTGGAAAAAAGAAAAGTTCATTTTCCTTCTTGTCCAAGAACCATGATTTGAGTGGTCAAATTATGACCAATTTTTAATAAAAACAAGGAGAGGAGAACATGGGTACCTCTCACTCCTGTATCCTGACTCCACTGAGGTTCTCATGGCAAAAGTCATGCCCTGTGTGTCCTTCTATAGAAAGTTGGTGTAGAGCCCTCTCTTGCAGCACTCCTCTGTTAATTCTCTATGTGGGGCTTTAGGTGTGCAAGAAGCACATGGAAACTATTGCAGAATTTACTTGTGACAATGTGCACGTGGGTTTAGTTGGGTGACAGCAGCGTTGCTGTTCACATGGTACAGGTGCAGTGATGCAGCGAAGGGCCCCGGGTCAATCTAAAATTAGTTTTAAGACAATTCTGAGCTCTGACTCTGTGAATTCTGCAAATGTACATTAGCTGCAGCTGTCGTCTCTCTGCTCTGTGGCCCTGCAAGGGCGCCAACTAGGTCTGTATTTCACTTGAGAAAGACGGAGAATACCGACAGATACGCCACTTGCATGGGGACAAACATCACTGTGTGAGCAGGTGTGGCTGTGGTGACTGATTTCATCTGTACTTTTGTTACTGGAGCTGCCTCCTGCGGTGCACTGTACCTTTTCCGACAAGAATGAGAAATGCAGCCTATCTTTGCCCTAGGAGTCCACGGGTATTGGTGTGGTTGCGTACGGACGCAGAACAGGATAACGGAGGAAAGGCAAGGCCCGACGGACGCTGTTGTGCAACGATCCGCCGGCAACGGCTATTCGCCGCGCCTAGGCCTCAGGCAGCAGAGACTACAGCGCCCAGGAGCCTTTACAGATCCCGCGCGTGCGCGCGGCGCTGCGAGGGGGTAAGAGCGCGGCGAAGAGCGCGGCGAAGAGCGCCTCACAAGCGGCAGTGGCTGCTGCGGCATCCAGCCCCTTCCTCTGCCGGCAGGGGCAAGGGGTGCGGCTACTGCCCGGACCACAGCTCCCAGCGGCCCCTTCGCACATCCCGCGCGTGCGCACGGCGGCGGTCCGGCCGCACTCTGCCGTTGTCGCCGTAGGTGGGTGGGTGGGGGGAAGGGAGCGAGCGCGGTGGTGAGGAGGAGGAGGGAGGGGGGTAAGAGTTGAGAGTTCAGCCGCTGCTGTCGCTGCTAGCTCGGACTCATGATTCCCATATGCCCGGTAGTTTCGTTCACCTATGGTAAGTAACGGCGCCCGGGGGGGGTATGTGTGTCCGTGTGCGCGGAGGGGGAGGGAATGCGGCCCGCGCGCGGGGCGGGGGCCTGGGGCGGCGGGGTGTGGACGAGGGCGACTCAGACGCCTTGTCTGACCTGGCGCTCGCGCGCTCTTTCTGTCCCTTGTCTGTCTGTCTCCTTCTCCTCTCCCCCACCCTCCTCCGCCTCCGCTTCCCCCCTCCTCCTGCTGGGCCTCCTGTCATGGCCCCGACCGCCGCCGCTGCCGCCTCTTCGTTGTCGTCGCCACAGTGCCCAGCCGGCTGGGAGAAGATGCCAAAATGGCCACCGGCAACTACTTTGGATTCACCCATAGTGGGGCTGCTGCCCAGTATAGGTAATCTCCGCGACCCCTCCTTGCCCCGCCTCGCCTCTTTCTCGGTTCGGACCCCTTTCTCCGTTTTGTCTCCCGTCCCGTGTCCCTGACCGGCCTCTCCCCACCCCCACGGCGTGCAGGCGCGGGACTGCCCCCACTCTGCGCTTCCACCCCCGCCCCGCACCCCCGCCTCGCGCACCGGATGATCGTGCTTGGAACTATTCTGCTTGTTCGCCCCGCCCGCGGCTATGTTTTTTTATCCTTCTAGTGATGGCCTCCCTGTATCCCCATTAGTGTGAGGGTAGGGAGGTAGAATCCTCCCGCGGAGGGGGAGGGAGAAGAATCATCGGCAGCATCAGGTCCCAATGCCTTTAAATTAAAATGGCCACTTGCAGTCAACACCGCTAGCGAGCTACCGTCAGCCGCCCCCAGGCCCTTTTTCTCCTTCAGCTTCAGGGAAGATTGAGTTTGCTCCCCAGATCTTTCCCTCCACTTATGTCAATGTGGGAGGACAGAATCCTTTTTAATGTGTGTTAGAACCCAACCTGTGGAAAACTGGATGGGTAAAGGAAGATACGTAGCACCAGAAAATACAGGGGACTTCATTCCATTGAGGCAGTGTTATAATTGGTGTATCTAAGTAGAGAAGGTACATTCAGGGCCACTCACCTTTTCAAAAAATTCATGTTTTGATATCTAAGGCTAGGAGCACATCTTTGGAGCTTGGGATCTTAAAATCGTGCATGTTGTAGAGACATATCTTTGCAGTTTTTGTGCCTTCCAAATTATGTATTAGAGTGTTGAAGTAAATGGTAGCATCTGTTATCTCACATTTTCTGAAATCGGATTACTTAATATTGAAAAAAAAGTTCAATAACATCGTATTTTTTTGTTTCTGTTGGAGTAGTACCTTAAAGTCAACATTTGAATCTGTAAATCTGAAATAAAGACCTTCCTTAACACCTTGGTCCTGATTAATGGGGAAAAAAAAGAAAGCAAATACAGGAGACATAATTAACAAATTAATTCAGAAGTGTGCTAATGTTAGCTAAATAATAAAAAATTTCTTGCCTGACAGTTTCAGGGATGTGGAGTTCTATGCGGTCTTGGGATAACAGTAATTTAAATAGCGTCATCCTTCACACAGTGGATAAATTAGAATTTGTCCAAGGAGTGTGAACTTAACATTAAATACTGATGTTTGAAATAGTAGTAAAGGCCAAATTGGTAGCTACACAGGTGTTACATACTGGTTTGGGGAAATTAACAGTTATTAGGTGCAGGATTTGATAATACATTTACTGTAAGCAATGTTGTTTTCTGAATATACCAGAAAAGAAAGGGAATCAATGTGTTTATTAGTTTGTAAATGCTATTTTTCATAAAAGGAATTTAAATCTTAACTCATTTCTTATTTAATCAAAGGCAGTGAAAGAGCTAAGTGCCCTCTAAATCTGTAAATAATGGATTAGAAGCATTTTTTAATCCATTCAGTGTTGTCACTGCATGAAATTTCCTGCTACTCATATCATTCAAAATTCTTTATGTGCACTGTCCCGTAATTATATTACTACTTAATGAAAGAAGCAATAAATTATGTGAGTATAGTATAGAAAGTTTCTCTGTATATTATAATGCCTTTACAACTTGTTCTTTCTGTGGCATTAGGGCCTAAGGTTATAAATCTGCATGCAATGCAAACTGCATCTCTTAAAGTAACTGTATTGACCCATCTATTTCGAAGCCTGAAATATATGTGGAATTCAGTGTAGTAGTCGTCTTTTGTTTGTGCTCTCTAGGCTACCTGAACCACTCTGTATCTATCAGTTTTGAAATAAAACCCCTTCTCTTTCATGTTTAAAAAGTTTTAGCATTCTTGATTCAGTCCTGGAGAGAGGCATATTTATGCTTTAAAGTGTGGAGATGCTGTAGGAGAGGTGGGGCATTGAGAAATGCTTGAACAGAGAAACAGGCAAATCTTGCAGTCTCAAATAACCTTGTGTTAAGATTTCAAGCTTCTATTAAGGTGAACTTTTAAGTATCTCAGTTTCACCTTAAGATTCTTGGGTAGTTAGGGGTGATTTCTTAACTTTGTATTGCCTTCAAGTAGCACGAAGATTACTAAGTGATGAGTCTTGACAGATACAAGCACTTTTTGCAGTTCAAGTCCAGAGCAGACCACAGAGCCTGTGAATTTAGGTTAAGATGCAGTCTTCTGGATAGCCATATGAGATTAACTCTTCCAGTTTTAACTGGGGAATTGAAGTGCAGTGCATAATGTTAGAGGGTATTTGAGGTTGGTGCAGAACAGAAAAGGAAGGTGCAGTTGTCTGGATTGGGTAAGTTAGCTATTGAGAATTGTTTGAGGTTGGATTTTTTTCACATGTGCAGTTATCTTTTTGTGTTGTTCTTGGTGTCTGTCTTGATTGCCTTCTCTTCAGCTTCAAAAGTATTCTGCTTTTCAGACTCGTTAGGGCTGTAATTCACACCAGCTTGCATCCTGAGTTTGGCTGGGATTGTTGATTTCCTAGTAGCTAGTACAGTGCCATGTTCTTGATTTAGAGTGAGAATGACACTGATAACACAGTGATGTTTCAGTTGTTGCTAAGTAGCACTGAAGGAGATTGGCCAGGGCAACTGAACTAGTTAGGTGGGGCTGGGAGCAGTGGGGTGCATATCACTGTATAGGCATTATTCTGCATATCATAGAATAAAAAAATTGCAGATGTGTTATTTCTGCAGACTTTAGACCCATGATATCTTGAGTTGCATCATATAATCATAGAGTGGTAGGAGTTGGAAGGGACCTCCAGAGATCAAGTCCAGCTCCCTTGCCAAAACCAGATCAGCTCAAGCAGGTGATCTTAAACCATATGCATTTTTAGCAAAAAAGACTTCACTGAATGTGGGTAGAGCTGTGTGGTGCTGATTCTCTTTTCAACCAATGTTAGTCTTAAGTGGTATCCTAAACATGATGTTTTAACTTGCTAATATATACAAGAAGCCTCCAGTAAGCTATTGCTGCTTATAAGAAGAGTTTGATAGACTCATTTTTCAAGTCAGTGAGGTCCCACTCTCAGAGGAGGTATGCTAACGTTAGAATAGCAGTAAGAGGTTTTGGGTTTGTTAGTGTGGGCTGTGTTTAAGTATCCGAGTTGACAGAGGAAGTGGTGGTCATTGGGGAGCAGGGATGCCTCACTAATCAGAAGTGCCTTTGTAATTTTTTTTTAGGAGAGTAGTCTGCCAACTAGTTGAAATTTGCATCACTCATGTTTTTAGGAGCTGAGTGCTTGGGGAAGTTTACCTGTTAACAAAATAGATCTCTTCACAGCTGTAACCTCAACATGGATTGAGAGTAGTCTTAGAATCATAGAAACTTAGAATCAACCAGGTTGGAAGAGAACTCCAAGATCATCCAGTCCAACCTAGCACCCAGCCCTATCCAGTCAACTAGACCATGGCACTAAGTGCCTCATCCAGGTTTTTCTTGAACACCTCCAGGGACAGTGACTCCACCACCTCCCTGGGCAGCCCATACCAATGGCAAATCACTCTCTCTGTGAAGAACTTCATCCTAACATCCAGCCTATACTTCCCGCAGCACAATCTGAGACTGTGTCCCCTTGTTCTCTTGCTGGTTGCCTGGGAGAAGAGACCAACCACCACCTGGCTACTTGCCTGGGAGAAGAGACCAACCACCACCTGGCTACAGACTGCCTTCAGGTAGTTGTAGACAGCAATGAGGTCACCCCTGAGCCTCCTCCAGGCTAAACACCCCCAGCTCCCTCAGCCTCTCCTCATAGGGCTTGTGTTCCAGGCCCTTCACCAGCCTTGTTGCCCTTCTCTGGACACGTTCCAGCACCTCAACATCCCTCTTGAGTTGAGGAGCCCAGAACTGGACACAGGACTCAAGGTGTGGACTGACCAGTGTTGAATACAAGGGAAGAATGACCTCCCTTCTCCTACTGGCCACACTGTTCCTGATACAGGCCAAGATGCCATTGGCTTTCTTGGCTACCTGGGCACACTGCTGTCTCACCTTAACTCTGGGGTGTTAAATGACGACATTTTTTCTGCTACTAAAATGCAGCAGTGGTAGCTTAAGATGTAGTTGCACTATTGGTGCTAGAAAAGCAAAGTGGTAGCTCAAGGCAGGAAATACAGATTCTTTTAAGAACTGGAATATAATATTCTATACTAGTGAAGCTTCTTTCCTTTTATAGAGAACTTGCCAATTTTAACTTTTTTTTCTGTTTAACATCTTCATTAACTATCTGGACAATGAAGCAGGGTGTGCCCTTTGCAAGTTTGCTGATGACACAAAACTGGGAAGAGAGGTTGATAAGCCAGAGGGTTGCCCTGACACCCAGAGGGATCTCAATGGTCTGGAGAAGTGGGCTGATGGGAGTTCATGGGGTTCATGAAGTTCAACAAGGAAAAGTGCAAAGTCCTGTACCCAGGAAGGAACCACTTCATGCACCAAAATATACTGTATGTTCAAGCTCCATCTGGAAACCAGCTTGACAGAGAAAGACCTGGGGGTCCTGGTGAACACTCAAGTTGAATGAACGTAAGCCAGCACTATGCCCTTGCAGCAGAGAAGGCCATTGGCTTCCTGGGTCACATTAGACAAAGTACTGCCAGTAGGTCAAGAGGGGTGATCCTTCCTTCCACTAGTGAGGCCACAGCTGTGTTCCTACATCTCCTTCTCTGGGTGCCCAGTATAAGACACATGTCCATACTGGAGAGAGTTCAGCAAAGGACCCACAAGTATAGTGAAAGGAATGTAGCATCTTTTCTATGAGGAAAGGCTGAGAGAACTGGGCCTACTGAGCCTATGGCAGAGAAGGCTGAGAGGGGATCTTAATATGTATAAATACCAGAAGGGGGGGTGCAAAGAGAGCAAATACAGACTCTTCAGTGGTGCCCAGTGACAGATGCAGAGGTGGTGGGCACAAACCGAAACACAGGAAGGTCCCTCTAAGCATCAGGAAACACTTTTTTCCTGGGAGGACAATTAAGTCCTGTCTAAGGTTGCCCAGTGAATTTGTGAAGTCTGTGGCCTTAGAGATAGTCAAAAGCTGTCTGGATGTGGTCCTCCGTGGCTTAAGGTGGCTTTGCTTCAGTAGGATGAGATCCCCCAGATAACCTCCAGAGCTCCCTTCCAACCTCAGCCGTTCTTTGATTCTGACAGGGAAAGTGTTGGTACTTTTTCAGGCAGAGGTGCATCACAGAAACACTCCAGTTGGGAAAGACCCTCAGGATCACCAAGTCCAACCTACTCTATAAGGTGCATCCAAACAACTTCTAAACACATCCAGGGGCAGTGACTCAACCACCTCCCTAGGCAGCCCATTCCAATGCCTGACTACTCTTTCCATGAAAAAAAAAATCCTCATGTCCGGTTTAAACTTACCTAGTCACAGCTTGAGT
The DNA here is from genome assembly GCA_013400475.1 of Tricholaema leucomelas. Taxonomy (NCBI): domain Eukaryota; kingdom Metazoa; phylum Chordata; class Aves; order Piciformes; family Lybiidae; genus Tricholaema lacrymosa; species Tricholaema leucomelas. The sequence goes on from WAAF01005709.1 coordinate 41,049, forward strand.
CCAGTCCCTCTTGTTCTGTCACTATTTACCTATGAGAGGAGACCAGCACCAGCCTCTCCACAATGTCTTTGTATGTAGCTGTAAAGGGTAACGGGTCTCCCTTCAGCCTCTTCTTCAGACTAAACCCCAGCTCCCTCAGTCATTCTTCTTATGAATTATTCTCCAGGCCCTTCACCAGCTTCATTGCTCTCCTCTGCACTTACTCCAGCACCTCCACATCCTTCTTGTAATGAAGTGCCCAAAACCGAATACAGTGCTCGAGGTGTGGCCTCACCAGAGCAGAGGGCAAGGGGGCAGTCACCTCCCTACTCATGCTGGACACAGCCATTGGCTTTCTTGGCCACCTGGGTACACTCCTTGCTCATGTTGAGTTGCTTGTCAGTTACAAACTCCAGGTCCCTTTCTTCTAGAGAGCTTTCCAGCTACAGGTCTCCAAGCCTGTAGCATTTCTTCAGATTGTTGTGGCCCATGTCCAGAACCTGACATTTTGGCCTTGTTGAATCCCATGCTATTAACATTGGTACATCCATCCAATCTATCCAAGTCCCTCTGTGGAGCCTACCTGCCCTCATGATGATCTACACTGCCACCTGACTTGGTGTCATCTGCGAACTTACTGATGACACACTCTGTCATCAAGGTCATCAATAAAGATGTCAAACAGAAGCAGTCCCAGCACTGAGCCCTGTGCTCATCCAAGTCAAGCATCTTGGACTCAATTCTGTTTTGTTTGTGTGTTGTCATTATGAAAAAAATCTCTTGACTAGACAAGAATTAATGTTTAGATAATAAAGAAAGTAGTATAGGCAATGAACTGTCCATTGTGTGCAACCTAGCAAGGGAGGTGGGTACAGACCATGTATTGCATCACTGTAACAGACGCTTAGAGTTACTGTTGTGATGTACTGTGAGGAGAGTGTTGCAGAATTTGGTTTCATCTAAATTGGGTCATGAGACTAAATCTGATAAAACAATAAGGCTGTAGTAAGAACATGAAGATACTCTTTGTGATGAATTACTAGTAGTGTATTGTTTTAACTATTTAATAGGAATCTTTTTTTTTGTTTGTAATGGAATGGCACAAAGGTGTGTTTAGAAACATGGAAGAGGAAGGTAAACTCAAAATTGCTATGAAAAGTGTCCTTTTTAGGCTTTATGTAGTTAAACTGTAGAAGTGTTACTAGGAGATTCTGAAATTTAACAATTCAGAAGAGAATTGTACATTTTCATGCCTTCAGGTCTCTCTTTGGATTCATAGTTGTGTTACAATGTTCTGTTCACAGAATTGTTGTAATAGGAAATAATAGTTTTCATTTAAATTGTGGAAAGTTATATTTAATCTGGATGTGAATTTTTGATAAAAACATTATGTCCGTTATGAGCGACAGGCTCTAGGAAAACAAACAGCTTACTGTAGTGTGGTACTTCATTTCACCATGTTAGGCTGTTTCTTGTAAAGTGCTTAGGAAGAAGAAAGCTCATGTGATTGTCTGGGTTTTTTTAATTATTTTTCGTTTGATTTTTTGTTTGTTTGTTTGTTTTGTTTTATTTTTTGTTTGATTTTGTTCTGGCCAGGTTTCATTAATATGGAAACACAAAAATTGATCTGACCAGTTATTCAGTAGTGCCCCTTCATAGGTTAAGATCTGAAGAAGCTGTGGATTGTAATGTTTCTTTCTGTTTTAGTAGAGTTAGGTTTTACTTGCTTTAATCTTAATATCTGTGAAAGAAAGTCTGGTTAACTGTATTTTTACTATTTTGCCACTGAACAGGATAATCTGTGAAACTTTGAGTTTCTCAACAAATGCAGTATCTGTAATGTTAAGATGTTCAAATGTTCTTTATCTAATTCAAGAAGTAAGTCTGAATTAGTGGAGGTAGTTTAGCTTAAGATATTTTTATTTTTAAAATTATTTCAGGGTTACCTTAAATGTTTTGCCAAGCCATCCTGAAAATCACTCTTTTAGTGGAGTATATATTTCAGAAGTTGTAATTTCTGAGGAAGCTTTTAGTTTGGCTGGAGACAAAATTGATTTTAGTCCTGATCTAAACTCTATATTAAAATAGCATTCAGAAAACAAAACAAACAAATAAAAGATGCACTTTGCCTCTAGGAAGAAAATTTTCAGTGTTCAGCACCTTAAATGGAGTTGGAATAACAGCAGCATTGACATGTGTGTGTTGGATGTATGGAGATGCACTGGAGATCAGTTTTCGTGTGGCTTGTGTGCATTCAAGGGTCTTCCTTTGGCTGTATTAGATGTAATAATTTAGCACAAGATCTCATCTAAGCCATTTTGTAGAAGAACATTGTTCATTTAGAAACCTATATGATACAGCTATTTAAGTTAAGACAAACTTCTGTGGTTTTGGAACTGGACATCGATATTTCATTAGTTGCTATTGATCAGCAGTTTCTGCCTCCTAGCCAGCTTCTAATAATTTAAAGTGCCACCAGGTTTCTTCACTTTGGAAGTCTGTATTTTTTTTTTTCTATATCAAGAACACTGAAAAAGCTTCATTGTTGAAGATCTTTGGGAGTTCAGAAAGGTTTATAATTGCTGCTTGAATACTGTGTTTTTGATAAGGGGAATAAAAGTTACCAACAAAATTATGAAATTAAATTATTTTAATAACCAATATGGAGTAGTGATGGCTAATATCACCTGTTTTGAGAGCTTGTTTTCAGGCTGTGGACTTTTTGCTGGTGTTTTAATGCAGCTCAAACATCTGTGCTTGGCCTGGAACTTTCCTTGCTAAACACCTACCTAGAATTACATGTGATTTAAAGCTATGGTACAGCTTAATTGATTTTTGTGGTGTGAACTGGGCAGAGAGATCATCATAGCTACTTGTTGCCGTAGTGTTTTGGAATAGAGACTTTGCAAATGAGAGTTTTACTTGTTATGCTGTTTCAGAATCACTGTTCTGAGTGTATTCAGCCAAACAAGATGTTAACACAATTGAGGCAGCTGCAGAGTTGGTCATATGTCCAGCTTGCAAAGTGTTGGGGCAAATGTACACCTGCCTTGTGAAGACATTGTTTCATACTCAGTGAAATGAGATTCATACACCAGATAGCAATATGGGCAAGGTCAATTTTTGCTGTGACCTTTGCTCTGGGATGAGTTCTGCAAGACTGTGAACCACTGTGGTTCTTCGCAGAAAATCAGACTGACATGGAGTTGGAGATTAGAGTGGAGAGAGATGCACAGTTGCAGATTACTGCAGTCAGTCTCATCTAGGAGGTTTAATATCATAGTGATATTTCACAATAATATATAGTGACCTGGTACTAAAGCATCTAAAAGACTAGTATTTTCTGTCAGTAGACAATACAATAGGTGTTATTCAGAGATTTGAGTCAAAGTTCAAAAACTGCTTTTCTTGTTCACAGTAATACAATAATTGTGACTAAAGAATTTAGTCTTTCGCTCTTGAGGCTACTTAACTAGGATGTAAAAGATAAGGTCAAGCTAGGTATACACTGGGATGTAAAAATTTTGAATAGTATCAAGCTTATTAGGGAGGAGGAAGCAGCAAAGAGCATGGGGAGGCAGTAATACACATGTACCAGTTTAAAGCAAGCAGGGAAAGATAAAGCACATTAGGAAATGTTCTGGAAATTACTTTTTGTAGTTGACTGAATCTTTCATCTGCATAACCTGGAGCAGAATAATTGATTGTAACTTATATTGTGAACTGGCTCCAGCTCAAAGAGTGAAAACACAATTAAATGGAAATCTGAGGTGGAAGATGAACGTTGAAGAATCTATGTGGTTCCTAGAAAGTAGAATTAAAGTCACTTCAGTGCAGAACCAGTTTTATTATGATGACCAGCTGAAAAAATCAGTGCAGTATGAATTAAATGCATTCTGTTTGAGACTCTCTGATGGAAAAGATAAATAGCAGTACAGCAGAGTATGATTTGAAGCTGACAAGTGCTTCACCTCTAACTTCTTAAATCAAAGGTTGGTGTTTGTTTTGATAGTAAATTAAACCACTGCAAGAATTGTAATATGAAGCTGCATTGAATTGAATGGTTACAACCTGGGTTTGCCTTACCTAAATGCAGATGTAGAGCTCATTTGCTTTGGAAACTGAAGCTTTTATAAATTGATGAGAAAAGTCATGACTGTGAGAGTGCTCAAGCACTGTAGCAAGTTGTCCAGAGCAGTCTTGCAAAATCCATTCTTGGATCAGAACCTAACAGAACAAAGTCTTGGCAAATGTAATATAACTTCAAAATTAGCCATGCTTTGAGTGCTGAATTGGAGCAGATAACCTCCAGATCCTTGTTTCAGCCAACTTTTTTTCTGTTGTTTTTAAGCACCACCTAGTTTATAAAGTAAATTAGATTATTTTTTCATATGAAGAGAGGTGGAATTCCTTGAACTCAGAGATTCTAAAATGGATATTAGATATTTTTTTTCTGAGGAAGAGAAGAACTGATCTACAAAGAAAACCAGCTAAGGTACTAGATGAGTGATTTAGCTTTTCTACTGTGCTGCAGAACTTGTTTATGTCCTTAGCCCACAGAACACACAGAGTAATTTGATTAATTTTTTTTTTCTCACTGTATCACAGAATTAAGCTAAACTAAATGAGTTATTTGTTGTGGTGAAGAACATGCATGTGGTTTCTTACCATTGCTCAGATGACATATTCTATTTCATTGTTACTCTAATAACTTAATCATGTGCCTAGGTCCTTTGGAGTCTTATTTATTGGGACTAAGTTTAAATACTTGATGTGGTTTAGTGTGGAAAACTATTACTTAAGAGAAGAGATTAGTGAAAGAGTTGTAGAGAAGGAGCTGGTATAGGTGGTTAGTATATTTAGAACAGTGATTATCAAATAGGAACAATTGCAGTGGAGTTCCCTAGGGACTAGTTCCGAGTCTTAGTATGTATATTAGTATGGCTTATCATGATATTTGATGCAAAGAGAATATTGTAAATACACTGAAAACTTTACAAGAATCTACTCTTGAAAAAGTCGAGCTGAAAAAAACTGGAGCACACCAGTTAGCACAGCTGAAACTGCGTTTGGAATGACTCAGGTAATTTGTGCCATCTGTAGTGAAGAAAGAAGAAGAGATGCCACTAATACAGGTGCACAGATGAACTACAAGAAAGATCAGTTCATCTCCATCTCAGCAAATTCAGTGAGGCAGCAATCAGCAAATAAGGATTAAAAAATATTAGAAGTTAAATGAAGTTGGCACAAAAATATTTTTGTGTAAATTGATTATATGAAAATGCCCACTCATCTTAATGTTAAAAGATCTTCATTAAGGCCATGGGGAGAAAAAGTGATGTCGTAAATCTAGATGTCACCCTGAATTTCTGTATCCTAATGTATCGTAATTTTTAAAAAGGAGGAAGCAGTCAGTTCTGTAATTTTTCATGCAGTCTTGCAAACTCGATCACTAGCTCTGCATGATGTTGCAGAAGCAAGGGGAACAGGTTTGCTAGAGTAAACATGGTTGTAGAACTATTAGTCTTAGAAATCTGTTGATTTGGACTGTCAGTTCTATACCATGACAAGGACTTCTGAAGCAAGAATGGCACAAAAGAAATTAAATGGCCTGTATCAGAGTCTTGTTGGTAGTCCTGCTGATAATGATGATAATCTCTTCACAATGTAAAATACTGAAAACTGTCAGGTAACTTAGCCACATATATTCTAAGAACAAAAACATTTTATTTGCCGATTGGACTGGTACTGTTAGTGTGTTATGAGCACTGTATTGTGTTTTGTAATAGTAATTACAGTTTCATAAAACTTGGAAGTTTTACGAAGTTGGAATTTGCTTCCTGCATAGGTCCCTTTTTCCTACTCCCCCTCCTTTTTTTCCCTTTTCCCCTGTGTACATCTATTGGTTCCAGCAATCGACAGACTTATTTTTATTTTTTTATGCTACCCTGTTTTTAATGTTTCTACCATGTTAGAAAAATAATCCAATAAAAAAACCTTCATATATTTCTGTTGGAGTAATGAGTTAAAGCAGTGTACAGGAGGAGGAAGAATAAGATTTGAGATAGACTAGAGCAAGTCTTTCCTTGTTGGAAGTATTGAACTGTTGATATCTCTAACTGCAGTGCGAATTACAGTCTGCTGTTTTCTCAGTTTGGTGTGGTTTTAGTAGGTATAATAATGGTTATTACCTCAGAATTTGTTAATATGTTACTTCTGTACTGCTAGTTAAATAGATAATGAATGTAATTGTATAGATAGTCTAGTAGGAGTGAACGTATATCAGTTAGGAGGAATTGGTTCAATTGGTGGTGTGAACTATACCAAAGTGTTCAGTTCTTTCACTTCTACTGTTACGCTAATAATTTGAAACTAAAATTAAATGTAATTGTGAGTTCAACTCAAAAGTGAACTGAATTTGCATGGAACGCAAGTGTCTTTTTTAGCCCACAGGAAAAAGGTGGAGTCCAAGCATGAAAAATAAATAGTAATAAAACTTTCTCTGTTTCTGCTATAGGAATGGGATTTTATAATACACTGAAATTAATAGGTTCTGCTGTAATTACAATGACAAAATCACTTTTCCTAAAAATTACTAAACTCAAAGGGCATGGGGAAATGACTTTTTCAAAAAGAATAGAATGTATAGTTAAAAGGTGCGTTGTTTCTGGTAGCTACTTCAGACATAATATTTAAGACTTAGGAGAAAATACTGTATTTTCTCTAGAAGATAACAATACTGCCATTGTGCCACAGTGTATGCTTCAAGTAATTTTTTTTTTCTATTTTCTTTTGAAAAATAGAGGATACTCCCATTCTGATAGGCATGGGGTTAGTTTTTAGTAATGCTATGGAAGTGTGAAACCCTATAGAGATTCTTAAATAATACTGAACAACAGTGCAGAAGTGCGCTAAGAAATTCAGAGTAATCACTCAATCCCTACTTCCTATCATTGTTTCCAGGTAGTGATTTTAATTTTGTCACAGTTTATTTGTTTAAAAACAATCATTCTAAACTAATAATGCACAATTACATACCAATCTAGGACAACATTTGTGCAGTAATATTAGCTTCTCTTCAAGTTGTTAAATCTTTGAAGCCATCCTTTTAAATTTCCACTGTTAGTATTTAGTCATTCTTGCTAAATAGCCATGTGCTAATGTCTTACCTGCAGATTTTAAGAGAGGCAGATTAGTCTGGGCATGTTCTCAGAAGATTGGCAGGGCTCTGGTAGCAGTCGTCCTGCTTCATCTGACTGGTCTGTTCATGCTGCGTGTTGTGAGGCAGCAGACTACTGTAGGACTGAGCGAGGCCAGCTTTTATAATTCTGAACCTTCATGGGAGAAGCCCCCTGTCAGAGATGCGTATTTGAAATCTTAAGTTCTAAGTAAATTTTCATAGAAGCATTTCAGATGTCATTGTTTCAGTACCATTTATTGAAAACCTTCATACAAATGAAGGTTGGTAATGAGCTTTCACAGAAAAGTAGTATTTTTCTTTGATAGGTCTCTTGTATTGAACTGCTAAAGCATTTTAAAACTTACTAGTCAAGAAAAGGTAACAGTTTAGGCTTCTGTATTATTTTGTGTTTGAGACTGGTGTTCCACTGCTTGAAAAAAATAATAAACCCCAACACAAGTGTCCCCCTTTCTTATAAGGTCATCATTTACATGATATGGATGCAGCCACAGAAACTTCAGAATGATACAGACTTTTTAATGAGAGTGGAAGAGAGGTAGTAAAAGCCATTGAAGTGTATGCATGCATAGAAAGCTGCTCCAGTTCTGTTCATAGAACAGACAACTATTGAAGGATTTTGAAATGTGCAGGCATTAGCTTAGTATGTTGTATTAACTATTTACTATCTCTTTTCCATATAGCCAGCAGCCAGCTTCTGGCGTAGCTTATTCCCATCCAACTACAGTTGCTAGCTACACTGTCCACCAAGCACCAGTTGCTGCGCACACAGTTACTGCAGCCTATGCTCCCGCAGCAGCTACAGTCGCAGTAGCCAGGCCTGCTCCGGTAGCTGTTGCAGCTGCTGCAACAGCTGCTGCTTATGGAGGCTATCCCACAGCACACACAGCTACAGATTATGGTTATACACAGAGGCAGCAAGAAGCTCCACCACCACCACCACCTGTCACTACACAGAACTACCAGGTGAGTTCTAAAAATGTACTTCTGTTGCATGATTTCATTTTTTTAACAACAATGTTAAGGGGGCTAGAATGTGAAATGTCTGTGTAGAGGAATATCAGCACTAGTACTACAGGACCTGAGAGAGTCCATCTAAACTGGAGAGGGACTTTCCACAAGGACATATAGTGAGAGGATAATAGGTGATGACTTCAAGCTGAAAAGGTAGATTTAGATTAGATATGGAGAATAAATTCTTTACTGTGAGCATGGCGAGGAGTTGAAACAAGTTGTTCAAGAGAAGTTATGGATGCCCCATCCTTGGAAGTGTTCAGGACTGGACTGGATGGGACTTTGAGCAGCCTGGCCTAGTGGAAGGTGTCTGCAGATGGCAGGGGAGTTGAAACTAGACAGTTTTTTGAGGTCCCTTCCAGCCCAAACCATTCTACACTTCCATTATAAGCAGTGGACTGACATTTGCTTCCAAGTAATTCTGTGGAACTCCTGCTGTAAAGGGTAGCACTGTTTTGTCCCAGCTGGCGTAGTTTTCAAGTGGCATACTGTGAACTGCATCATGGGACTGTTGAAAAAAAACTCTGTTCCAATAAAAAAAGTGAATGTAGAAATAGTTCCTTTGTCAGGTTTCTGGGTGCTGCAGCAGTTCTGGTACCAACATAGGAGGATGGAAGATTGCCCTAGGAGTGGAACTACCCTTTAAGTAGTCATGGATGTCTTTTGAGAGATCACACCTGTCCTCATCTGGCTACAGGCTTCTGCAAAAGAGAACTTTTTGTCTATTTTTGTCTTGGATGTTAAAATAGTATGTCTCTTGTAATCCAAGCTTTTTTGCTTTTTCGTCCTAAATTTAGCAAGTCTTTGTCTAGATTCTGATTAGTATCTGTTTTGTTTAGAAGGATTATACTACTGCTGCATGTGTTCAATCCTCTTGTACAGCTCTTACAATATGATAATATAAAATAGGAGGCTTTCCAATAGAACCTGTATTGGATTATGGGGTCAGTTATTAGATGCATTTGGACGGAAAAGAGAGTCCTCTAAACTGACTAAAAATAATTACTGTTTACACAAATTGTATGGAAAAAGAGATATTACTGTTATATTTCTTGGAATCACACAGAATCACACAGAATCCCATTTCAGCTATAGTGATTCTTGCCTTGCCTGGGCCTCAGTTGATCAACTCTATGTTTTGCCATAAATACTGTGAGAATGAGAGAATATATGTAAACACATACAGTGTTTTCCAGGCCTTCCTAAGCTTACTGTCCATCTCTTGAGTTCTTGCTACTCGATACTACTATGTGGTTCCCTAATGGTGTAGTTGATACAGCAGAAAGCAAAGAAGGCTTTAAATGTATTACTTTAAAAGACATAACTAAAAAGCTTATTGTTAATAATGAGATTTTTAAAACAAGTACAGGTTCACATCTGTAAACTAGTAGATTTGTTGTGATTTGTAGAAATTGATGTTTCTTTGGAGATCTGTGGTGGTCTTTGACTTCATATTTTACAGAAATGTAGTCTGATAAAGTCTTCATGAAAAATTTGGCTACTTTTGAGTGAAAAGAAAACCAATAATATGATGGGGAAAGCAATTTAATAGTATGAGATTAATTCCTATATTGTCTGAAAGACTATTAGGGCATTTTTCATGCCTGAGGTATCTGTGAACGGAAATTTAATTTCTTTAATGCATTTATAGATACTCCCTCTGTAAGTGGGTTTTTTTCTGTTTTCTAAGTCTTACCTTCAATAGACCGGGAGAAAAGGCCTTATTTCATTGACCCTGCTAGTGACTTTTATTTCAGACATGTACTCAAAGTAGAAATTACTTGGTTTTTCTTTTTTGACTTTTTAGGATTCCTATTCTTATGTTCGATCTACTGCCCCAGCTGTAGCTTATGACAGTAAACAATATTATCAACAGCCAACAGCAACTGCAGCAGCCGTGGCTGCTGCTGCCCAGCCTCAGCCTTCAGTAGCTGAATCGTACTACCAGACAGGTGGGTGACGTGATTCAAACTACTGTCATTATACATAGCCTCTGCACTAAAACTTAAGAATAATTTTTTCAAGTATTTCACTTTTGTCACTTAATCTCTGCCAATGTGTATGAATTTGCTCTACCTAGCTATTGGTCATGATTCTGAAGATGCCATCTCTAGGGTTAGGATTATTAAGTACAATCAAAGCATACTTCCAGGTAAAATTCTTTTTGAAGTAGCTTCAAATAGGCAGCAGTGGATTCAGATGACACCTTCATTAGAAAGACTTTAAATTAGTTATTTAATGTATGTACTTCTTACTGATATCATTATTGCTATCAGGCACAAATCCTGTTTACTTTTTTTTTACTTTAGTTGAAAATAATAGGAAAATTTAGGCCTGCTTTAGTTTGGTGTAGTTAGGTAGAGCCACTGAATGTGAAAATTGTCTTAAAAGCATGGCAGCACAGAAAAAAATGAATTTGAGACTTAATAGCATGAGCAGTGAAATGATTTGCTGTTTGTGCGCTGCATGGTACCCTAAACAGACACCACTATTTAAGCCCTAGCGTATTAAGTATTACTTAATGTGGTTTGTGTTCTATTTAACTAAAGTGCTTGTATGCTTCTGTTTTCTATCCTAATTAGCTCCAAAAGCAGGATATAGCCAAGGTGCAACTCAGTATACCCAAGCCCAGCAAACACGACAAGTGACAGCAATAAAACCTGCAACACCTAGTCCAGCAACAACGACATTTTCTATATACCCAGTGTCCTCTACTGTGCAGCCAGTAGCAGCTGCAGCTACTGTTGTTCCATCCTATACTCAGAGTGCAACATACAGCACAACAGCAGTTACTTACTCTGGTAAGAATTCTGCCTACTATGTTACTGGGATCTTTGCAGTAGCAACAGAAGAGTCGAAATACTCAGAATTTTAGCATTTCATGTTGAATTGCATCATAGTCTACTGAGAAACATCAGACAATTTGGTCATAATGGCAAAATATTTTGCTGTAACTTTAAAAGAGGTTTGATGTTAGTGTCTGCCTCTTTTGTTACTTGTGAGAAAGCGTTGGCATGGTGTATTGTGACTTACTGTTTGGAAAGAAAAGGTGATGTGGGGGAATAATAAATGCTAAACACATCCACACAAGTATGTCCCAGGGGAAATGGAAAGGAGCTTGCCTCCACCAAATAGCACTTAAAATGACAGAGAGGAGAAGACCAATGTAATTTTTAAGTTTGGGCTGTCTTGAGCCATAATGAAAGTAGTGTGGGTGCTGAAAAAAAGATGTTTCTTCAAGCATTAGAAATTCAAAAAGTAGCTAAAGATGAAAATATGTTAACTTTACAGCCACATGGTATGTATGGCCAACTGGCATATCATAGCCACCTTGACCTTTTTGTTTTATTTTCCTCTTAGAAAGGGATTGAGAGACTTTCTAGAGGCAGAGGATGATCAGAGGATTAAAAAGAATACTTGAATTAGTGTGAGGGAAAGTGGTTCAAAGATATTGAAGCTCAGTTTCCTTGATTTACTCAGTTTTGATACTAGAAATCAAGGACTGAATAGATAGGTTTTAGTGGGCAAACACCTCTGCACTAAAACTATTTAAGTCAGTGGTTCTGGAAGACTGCATAATTCAAGTGGTCCTCATCAAGTCCTTTATTAAAATTCTTGTTACATGATAGTCTTACCAGATGCACTAGCAAATTTCACTTTTGATTTGCTCTGATTTGTCTGACATAACTGAATGTCTGCAAAGATGTGTCTAAAATCAAGTATGTTACTGGTACAATTTGTAACTGTATATTTGTGTGCTGTGAAACATCAAGAAAAATTCAGACTGCCTCAATAAATCATTTCTGTCCTGCACCACTCCCCCAAACTCTATTATGCAACATATTGTGAATTAGTGTATTATGTAATTGATACGTGATGTACAGTGATGTAACATTTATTTCATTTTGATCTTTGAGGTACCTCTTACTCTGGCTATGAAGCCGCAGTGTATTCAGCTGCATCGTCCTATTACCAGCAGCAGCAGCAGCAACAGAAACAGGCAGCGGCAGCAGCTGCTGCTGCTGCTGCAACAGCTGCTTGGACAGGGACCACCTTTACTAAAAAGGCACCATTCCAAAATAAGCAACTGAAACCAAAACAACCTCCCAAACCACCCCAGATCCACTACTGTGATGTTTGTAAGATCAGCTGTGCTGGACCACAGGTACCTGTATTCTGTTCTGCTATAGACTTTAGTTGTGATTACTTCATCTGAAAAATCTGACCCCATTAAGAATATTTGTAAACTTCTAAAGACCTGATTCTATACTTCTAAAGGGATAATCAATTGAAAATATGCATTGTTATGGAAAGAGGTACTGTGAGAAGACGAAAAGATAAACCCTCTGAACCTGTACAGAGAATCTTCAGCTGTGCCTTGGGCTTCAGAAACACTCCAAACTTTGATTTGCCTTTTTTTAGCATAGCAAACTTCCCAGAAAATACTTTTTTCAAAACAATGAAATTACATAAATTTTGTGAATGGTAAGCCTGAAAGTTTGTTCTTCATTGTGTTCCAGCATCCCAGCTTAGTTTTGCAGTGAACGTGAGTGTGTAGGAAGTAGATAGCAGTTCATGCAAAATGTTTCTATGTCCGTCTGGTTAAACAGTTCTTACACTTGAGGCAAACTCGGCATTACTTCCCAGCCTTCTTGTTCTCTGGATAGCCAGTGTTGATATAGGAACAAGCATCAACTTCTTCATTTTGCTTTCAGCACAACTTTATATGTTGCCTTCTTTTGAATTGATTTTTTAGTTCCCTGGATACACTTGATCACTGTCGTCTTGTAGTCTGAAAATTGAGAATAATTGTGCAATGAAAACTGTAGTTTTATGATCATACCAAGCTTTCAGTGGTGTATCTGTTAACCACCACTTGACTGAAGAACTGCAAAGTTAGACAAGGAAAGACAGTATTGTGTTACATAAAAGTAAAATCTTGGTGGTGGATCAAGGAAATTTCTTGGCCTCAGAAGTGACTTGTTAATGCCTTGAAGTATGTCATACTGGAGAATTTTTCCATGTAGGAAGTATTTCTGTGTTCTATATTGCCTGTATGAGCATGAATGATAAGCAAACAGTACAGAGACCGCTTACTCTGTGTGATATTGTTTATTTAAACAGACTTATAAAGAACACTTAGAAGGCCAGAAACACAAAAAGAAAGAAGCAGCATTAAAAGCTTCCCAGAACACCAATAACAGCAGCACTTCAGCTCGTGGAACTCAGAATCAGTTACGCTGTGAGCTTTGTGATGTGTCTTGTACAGGGGCAGATGCTTATGCTGCCCATATCCGTGGCGCCAAGCATCAGAAAGTAAGAGGTTTCTCTTGTTCTTATTATGCAACTGTCCTGATTTCAGCTGAGATAGTTTTCTTCCTAGTAGCTGGTACAGTGCTATGTTTTTTATTTAGTGTGAGAATACTGCTGATAAAACACAGATATTTTAGTTGTCAATAACCAGTACTTAGCAGGTGATGAGCAATTGCTTCATAGAGTGAACATGTCAACCTTTTAGAGTTTGCATTGCCAAGACCACTTTGTAAAGAAGCAACAGCTAACTTCTTAGTTATGTTGAAGTCTGTGTTACATCATTTTATATAGTTGTCTCATGGAGACACTACTGTGAATTTATCTTTATTCTTACAGGTAGTAAAGCTGCATACAAAACTTGGCAAACCCATTCCTTCAACTGAACCAAATGTGGTTACCCAAGCAACTTCCTCAACATCCACATCTGCTTCCAAACCAACTGCCTCTGCTTCAAATATAGCAACAAGCAGCAGTACTGTGAACTCCTCTGTTACATCCTCTGCAGTGAAAATTCTTACTCCCACAGCAAACACACCACTTAACACTGCGTCTAACAACAAAACATCTTCAGCTGCTGCTAATATAGCTGTTAAGAAAATATCTACACCGAAAATAAACTTTGTTGGCAAGTACAGAAGTCAGTCTTTATTTTGAAACCCTAACGTATTCTATATTTTTTTTAAGACTTAGAGAAACAAATACAAATGTTATTTAATTAATTTAAGCTTTAGTATCTTTAGTGTTAGAGAGAACTGTAGATGAAAATAAGAATGTGTAAAAAATTTACTTCAAAATATATGATGTTTTTGGCCCACTTGACTTTATCTGACCTCTCTTAGAGGTCTTCTCCCACCTTCATAATATGTCTTTCACCTTTACTTAGTAGCCATTGGAGTGCTGCAGTTTATAGTCTAGTTGGTCCCAGTTTCAGTTTACAGCCCATGCTATTAAAGCAGCCTGTGGTAGGTTGGCAGGTGATAACTGGGATATTGGAACATCCTTGTAATAGTGGAAGGTGTGTTTTGAAATAAGTATGCAAGACATTCAGAAATGGGAAGCAGCTGTTCCAGAGCAAGGTATCTTGCTCTGGAAGGAAAGACATAGGCAGTTGCAACACAGAGTATACTGCTTTTGCTAGTACAGATGTCATAAAGTTTTAAAGTACTTTTTTGGATTTATTTCCACCCAAAAAAGTAAAAAAAAAAAAAAAGTATATTTGCTGGCTTGTTCACATTCAGTCCCATCTCTTTGGAAAAGGCATGAAAACTAATAATGAAAGCTGCAGTTATGTAAAGTAAAAGCTTTTCTTGCTAAAATGAGGTAGTACTAAGAAAACCTTACATATTCTTAAATCGTTTTAAAAGTACTTTTTACTTGTATTTAAAATACATTTTAAGTTTTAACTAATTTTAAAAGACTGATAACAATTTACTCAGAATATTTATATTTGCAAATGAAGTCTTTAGTTTGACCATCATGTGTAATCACATACTAATTTTATGAAAGTCAGTGATTTAACTTTTGGAATTGTAGGTGGGAATAAGCTTCAGACAACAGGAAGTAAACTGGAAGAAATGAAATCGGCTGAAAGTGTTAAAACAACTCCTGCTGCTACAGTACCAACACAGGAAGTAAAATCGGACACAGCAGCTGAGCCAGTGACTCCCACAACTCTTGCTGCCTTGCAAAGTGATGTCCAGCCTGTTGGCCATGACTATGTGGAGGAGGTATTGATGTATTGTTTATTGACTATTTTAATGAAAAATTGTTCAGTGTGAAACAGAAACAGAGAGTGATTCACATTGGCAAGGACCTCTGGTACTATGGTTCAATATCCCTGCTCAAGTAGAGACACCTTGAGGTACCCAGGACTTTGCCCAGACAGCTTTTGAATATCTCCAAGGATGGAGATGGAGACACCACAACTTCCTAGGCAACCTGTAACAGGGGTTAATCACCCTCCTAGGAAAAAAAAGTGTTTCCTGATACTTAGAGGACCTTCCTGTATTTCAGTTTGTGCCCACTACCTCTGCACCTGTCACTGGGCACCACTAAAGAGTCTGTCTCTGTTCTCTTTGCACCCTCCCTTCAGGTTTTACACCTATCAAGCAGATCCCTTCACCTTCTTTTCTGTAGGTTTGATAGGACCAGTTCTGTCAGCCTTTTCTCATAGAAGAGATGCTGCGTCCCCTTCATCATCTTTGTGGGCCCTTTGCTGCACTCTTTTCAGTATGGCCATGTGTCCCTTGTACTGGGACCCCAGAACAGGAGACAGGAATGCAGTTGTGGTCTCACCAGTGGCGAGTTAAGAGGGAAAGGATCACCTGTCTTGACCAGCTGGCAGTGGCCAGGAAGCTAATGGTCTTCTTTGCTGCAAGGGCACGTTGCTGGCTCATACTCAACTTGAATGTCCACTGGGACCCGCAGGACTTGTTCTGCCAAGCTGCTTTCCAGCTGGAGGCATCCCAGCACATGTTGGTTCATGAGGTGGTTACAGGACTTAGCCCATTTCTCCAGCCTGTTGAGAAACCTCTGGATGTCAGGGGAAACCTCTTAGTATATCATCCCCTCTTTGCACTTCTGTGTCATCAGCAAACTTGTAGTGGGTATCCACAGCCTCATACAGATGATGAAAATGTTGAACAGGACTGGACCCAGTACTGATCTTTGGCATATGCTGCTAGTTAACCAGTGTATAACTATGTTTCATTCTGCTGATCACCACCCTCTGATCTTTACCATTCAGTCACTTTTCAGTACACCTACCTGTACGCTTATCGACCAGATGTGTCAACAGCTTGCGTATGGGAATATTATGGTTAGACAGTGTTGGAGGCCTTATCAAGTTTCTCATAGACAGTACAACAGAATCACAGAATGATAGGGTTTGGAAGGGACTTCTGGGCATTATCTAGTCCAACCTTGCTATTAAAACAGGTTCACCTCCAGCATGTTGTGCAGTATCATGTCCAGCAGATTTTGAATATCTCCAGAGAAGGAAATGCCACAATCTCTCTGGGCAGCCTGTTTGAGTGCTCTGTCACTCTCAAAGTACAGATTTTTTTTTCCTTATGATCAGGTGTAAGTTCCTGTGTTTGATTTTGTGTCCATCGCCCCTTCTACTATCACTGGGCACCACTTGAAGAGTCTGGTGTCATGCCCGTGACATCTGCTCTTTAGATATTTATAAACATTGGCTGCTTATTTATAAGCGTCTCAACTCTTTACACTGATCTGTCAGACTTGTCTTTTCATTACAGCAGTTTATCAAGTTGATCAAGCATGAGTTCCCTTTGGTGAAGCCACCCTGACTACTGAGGATTTTCTTGCCCTTAATGTTCCTGGAAATGTTTTCCCAGGACTAGCTGCTCCATCACCTTCCCAAGGGTCAGGGTGAGAGTGACTGACCTGTAATTCCTTGGGTCCTCCTTGAGGAGTGACAAGGCATTGAACCTGTAAAGGCTTGTGCACATGTTTATATTTTTGAATTGTGTTCAGTTGGACATTCTTGATGTGGTTGTCATGACATAAGTGAATAAAGTCTGATGTAAACTTTTCATTGTTTCCAGGTTTGTTATTATTCAAGGCAGTATATTCAAGCTTGAGTTCAAAGCTATGTACCCTTTAGAATGGGAGAACTGTGTTCTGTCTTCATTATAGAGCACAGTGTGTCTTGTCAGAACTGAATGTTCTACTTTGCCTTCTTTCAGTTATTGTGTGAATTTTTTACCATGTCTTGAGGCAGTTGTATGTTATCCAGTGTCACTGAAATAGGTTAATTTTCATGTGGCCTTTGATTTGCTTTTTGTGTTGTTTTTTTTTTTAAGCCAAATGTGTTCAAATTTATTTTCCAGGTAAGAAATGATGAAGGAAAGGTGATCCGCTTTCACTGTAAACTCTGTGAATGCAGTTTTAATGATCCTAACGCCAAGGAGATGCACTTAAAAGGCAGACGGCACAGACTTCAGTACAAGGTTAGTAGAAATGCTAATCCTCTGTCTGAAAATCCACTAGATGTCAGCTGACTGATTACACATTCCTATGTTGAAAGCCTAGACAAAAGTAGGTAATCTGAGTAAACAACATGTATAAAAAGGTAGAGAAATATATTTTGTCAGGAGTGTAGTCTCTAAGAAGGTAATACGGACTGAAAATGTACTTTATTTTTTTAAAACATTTTGAATCTTGCTTGCAGGCAACATTAAAACAAGGTACAGCATATGCAAGCAACAATTGCATGTTTTTTATGTTTACCATGAATTTCAAACAGTGTAAAATAGCAGTGCTCACTGTTTTTGACAGGTTAAATCACATAAACTCTTTTGTGGAGACATCTGAGAAACAAGCATTGCAGGGTTTTCAGTCATGAACAGACATACAGAGTACATTTTGGTCACTGTAAGATTATATTGGAAGAATATGCAGCAGTGACAGGAGATACAGTGTACCTCCATAATTATGAAAGGGATGAAAGAAAGAAGATATTGCAAAAAATGTTATTCAATTAACTCATGATTATGCCCCTGAGTGGAGGAACCCTTAGAGTACAACAGGCCATCATAATGCAAACTATAGTTAAGAGGAAATGTTTTTTCAGTCTGTAGAGTAGCCATCCTGCTACAGAACTAGTAGCAAATTACTTAGTATTTCATGTAACTTTATTATCTTAAATTGCTTAATTGTCATACAAGTGAAGAGGCAATTCATGCTGTTTGTGATATGTAGCTACTTTTATCTTAGTTGAAAATGTTGTACACAGATACTTCTTGTAACTGCTCAATCAAGGCAGTTCTAATAATGCATTTTAGTCTGCTCAATTTTATCATAGACCAGTAGTGTGTGTTAAATCTCAGAGTGTTGTAACCTTGAGAAGATGAAAGACGTTTCTTTCATTATCTTTCTGAATTAGAAAAAAGTAAACCCAGACTTACAAGTAGAGGTAAAGCCCAGTATTCGGGCCAGAAAAATTCAAGAAGAAAAGATGAGGAAACAGATGCAGAAAGAAGAATACTGGAGAAGACGAGAAGAGGAGGAACGCTGGAGAATGGAAATGAGGTAATGCATTCTGTTTTATTAACAAATGAGAATAAGCTGCAGTCAGATTACTTATAACTAATTCTGGTTTTGTAGTTATTTATTTTGCATAGCTGTTTTGGGAAATCTGCACTGTCTTGTTTCAAATTAAGTTGTTATTATCCCTCTGGGGGTTTTTGTTTGATAGTGTTCAGTCCTTCTTAGGAGTGCAGACTTACTAGAATGATTTTATTATAAATTCAGACCCACTTTCAAAATAACCATTGATTTAGTTACCTTCTGAATTTCAATGGTATTTGCTTAAGGCAACAAGAAATGAGTTAGTAAGGTCATGCAAGAATTTACTTAGGAGTTGGAAGCCTAAACAGCTATAATAATGAGAACACTTGGATGCACTACAGGCGATATGAAGAGGACATGTATTGGAGGAGGATGGAGGAAGAGCAACATCACTGGGATGATCGTCGCAGAATACCAGATGGAGGATATCCTCATGGTCCTCCAGGACCTCTAGGCTTGCTGGGAGTTAGACCAGGAATGCCTCCTCAGCCCCAAGGACCAGCTGTGAGTTGCTTAACTTGAAGGAAAAAAAATCATACTGGAAGGCACAGTTAATAGCTTCAAATTACACAGTGTTAACTCAGTTGTCTACAGTGTTCCTTTACTAAAGAATGGGAAAAGCAGAGAGGAAATTATATGTAATTGAAACCATTCAGGTGGACTTCTGTCTTACAGAAGAAGTCCACTGAAATGACAGAAGAGTGTCTTAAAGACCAATATTGCTTCTTCTGAAATAAAAGTCACTCTGGATTTTTGTACTGCTCTTTTATTTAATTTCATTATACACATTATTTGTTGAATTGTGTTCAAAAATATGGACAAAAATTTGGATGGTCAGTCTCAGCGTATTGCTTAGTAATGAGTCATACCTTGGGGGTTCCATAGCAAGTGCAGTGCAACATCTTACCCTGGGATGTCTCTTTAGCACCTTATTGACAATCTGAAAAATGATGGAGTAAGTGCACACTCCAAAGGTTTGCAACTGACACAAAACTGAATCAGTTTTGGGCTGAGAGGTGTATGATAGCTTGAGGGCAGAGCAGACTGAAGGAATGGACCGACAGGAACTTTGGACTTCTGGAAGGACAGATGCTTAATGCTGCACTCGAGGATGGAGAAGCCCTTGCACTGAGGGGCTGAGGAGTGCCAGGCTGAGAAGCAGCCCTGCTGTAAGGAATCTGCAGATCTTGGCAGATAATAAGCCGAACATGAGTCAACAGTGTGCCCTGGCAGGAATGAAGGCCAGTAGCGTTATGGGTTGTATTACAGGCATATAATCAGTAGATTAAGAGAAGTGATCGGCTTTCATTAGGCCCAAACAGCAACACTGTATTCAGTTCTGAGCTTTCCAGTTCAAAAAAGATACTATAAACCATAGCAGGTTCGGTGTGGGACTGCAGGATGATCAGGAACACATGCCCTGTGAGGAGAGACTAAGAAATGTGAGCTTGTTGAGCTTCAAGAGAGCACTTCAGTGAGGTGTAATAGCTTTCTAATACTTGTGCCTTATAAGCACAATGGAGGCAGGCTCTTTACAGCCTTGAGAGGGTAAGATATGACTAACTCAAGCTGAGACGAAAGAGTTTCAGGGTGATCAAGGGAAATAGTTATTTTCATGTAAGTGTTGGCAGTTTTCAAAAACAATCTGAATAAAGCCATGAGCAACATGATACACCATAGAAGGCTGGACTAGAGGACCTGCTGAAGTCCGTGCCATTTTGAATTCTCTGCTTCTGTGAAAGTAGTCATGGATACCTTGTTTTTCAGCAATATGCATGTATTTCCCATCTTTTGATCTTAGGATTTCATGATTTTGATGCATTTCATTTTTTGTCATGCATGATTGATAGTGACTGGTGTAAGTTAAGAACATTTCAGTTCATTCTTTGTTACATTTCAGCAAGGTTTGAATATTCTGTTTTAGCCACATGTTCAGTTTTTTGGTCACTTATGAGCTCAGAAGCATAGCAGAATTTTGTAACTACACTTTTTTCGTCTGTTTAGCCTCTACGCCGCCCTGACTCTTCTGATGACCGCTATGTCATGACCAAACATGCTGCTATATATCCAACAGAGGAGGAACTTCAAGCAGTCCAAAAAATTGTTTCTATAACAGAGCGTGCTTTGAAACTTGTTTCTGACAACATGACTGATCATGAAAAAAGCAAGAACAAAGAAGGAGATGACAAAAAAGATGGAAGTAAAGACAGGTAATTTCTTTCATTGCTTTTTAAGAATTTCATCCTTTGTTTCTGAAGTTTTTTCTTACTGTTACTGGTGCTTCCAGGGATTCCGTTCAGGTTTTGACACTGTGTATGTTACTGGGCCTTAAAAGTATGTGGAATGCTCCTAGTTTATTTCACTTTTCTGTCTTTGAAATGTGTTTTAAGGTTTTCTATATTAAGTTAAATTCTACTTTCAACTCTTAATTCAACAGAGCATTGAAAGGAGTTTTGCGGGTAGGCGTTTTGGCTAAAGGTTTGCTGCTCCGTGGAGACCGAAATGTCAATCTTGTTTTGTTATGTGCTGAGAAGCCTTCAAAAACATTACTCAGTCGTATAGCTGAAAGTCTTCCCAAACAACTTGCAGTAAGTAAAATTTAGGTTTGGGGATTTGAAAATTTGTGAAAACACTGTAAAAATCTGTCCTCAACTCAAGTGTACACAGGGCTCACTGTGCTATCTTTCACAGCTCATTTTCAGTTTCTTTCCACTTTCTGAGTGGTTCTGTCCAAATTCAGAGACCTATGCAGCACATTTTGCTTTCTGTATATTGTGCCCATACAAGTGTATTGTCAGTTCCTCTAGCAGTGCAGTATCAGTGATCATTTAATAGATTTCATTTAATTGGGAAATAGGAACAGAAGATAGACATCCATTTAACAGGAGCAGCAGCTGAACCTTGTGCAGTGTTACAAGCATCTTGCTGCCTGAAGGTCAAAGCTCTCCCATTAATGTCAAGTTTGTGCTTACAACCTTTTTGCAGGTTTGTATGTGTCAGTGTTTTGTAGTTCCACAATTAGTTAAGTATGGGAAAGTATAGAATGAAGTCTGCTCTCTCAGCGAAGCCTGCCCACCATCACTACAGAATGCTTGTCACAGCCTTAGTATTTCAGTACTGTGTGCTAAAATATTCAGCACTTAGTGGCAGGGTCAGTTTAGTTAGAAAACAATCTTGAGTTTGTTTTTGTTCACTGTGTTGGAACAGAAGAAAATTTTGTAACTGCACGTCTTGGTCCATCTTTGTGGAGAAGTAACTCATCCTTCTGGTTTGTGAAAGGTGACAGGTGTCTAGAGCTTCATTTTGATTAGGATATTTAGAATTATTAAATCTATTTGCAAGAAGCAGTTCAGAATAACTTTATTAGTTAATTTTCCTTTTTCCTATGATGTTTAACTTTTCCCTTGTTCTTAGCATATTTTGACAGCCATATAGAGAATGTACTTAAGCAGTAGCCATCCTGTGCTTGAAAAACACCACTGCATCTTTTTGCTTTTGAAGGGTTCCAGTATTACAGTGAGAAACACACCCAGCTGATATAAGTGGCACTGAGACTTTCCTTTATCTCAAACACTGTGAAGGTTATTCTTATGTAACTTAACTTGTATGTGAATTTCCTTTCTTTTTTTTTTTTTTTTGGCTGCTTGGATGACTACTGTATTTGCATTAGTGATTTGGAACCAGTATGCAAGTCTGGATGTATCTTAATTGTGTGTAACGTTTTTTTTTTAATACAGAGGTACCTGCTTCATACAGTTAAGTTGTGTTTCTATTGTTTTCTTAAAGAAACCTGCTTTTTCACTAATTTTCACTGGCCACATGCTAATAGAAATTTTTGTTTCTTGATATTTAGGTAATAAGTCCTGAGAAATATGATATCAAATGTGCAGTACCAGAAGCAGCAATAATTTTAAATTCATGTGTGGAACCCAAAATGCAAGTTACTATCACACTGACATCTCCAGTCATTCGAGAGGAGAACATGAGGGATGGAGGTTGGGAAGTTGTTAAAGATGTTACTATTTTCTCACCTGTTTTTTTTTGGTTTTATGTTAATCTATTCTGCTTAAGATGGCATTAAGGTCCTGGAAGGCAACATGCTGGCACATGTATTTGATTGAAACCTTGTTTTTCAACAACCAGTCTCGGTAGAGAACAGTTGGTTAAAATAAATGCTTGTATGATACATCTCTTTAATTTTTAAAATATCTTAACTCTACATCCAACCTCAGCTTTCTGGAAAAGGTACAAGCTTGGCTATTTTTTCCTGTCAGTTTTTAAATTACGTGGAAAACTTAAATATTTTATAGCGAGTGGCTATAAACTCACTTTCTAGAGTGGTCTTGCCCTGAGAAAAAGATTTTTGTGATTGTAGAAAATCAAAACACAGGTTTGGGGGTTTAAACTGGATCAGTATTACCATCACATACACATTCTCAATAGAATCATGCTTAAAATGCACATTTGTAATACTTTTGGTGGTAACAGCACTTCTAATTTTAAAAGACAGTACGATTTTTTCCAGCTCTCTGAGGTTGCTTTTTGGTCTGGAGTGCTTTTTGAGTATATCTAGGCTCCTGGTATTATAATCGGTCTTCTATCCAACTGGCAAACCCAGACTAGTACTATAAGAAATGGCTTTGTCGTTGAGCTGAAGCAGAAGGTGGAACTTATAAATCAATTTACATTTGTGAAGTCCACAGTTTACCCAGTGCCAGCAGTGTTGCTTTAGGGTCTATTCTGTAACACTTTCAAAGCTCCAGAAAGCTTTTAAGCCAACAAGCATGATTAATGTCTGCAGTACATTGGTTCTTCTTGTTTGTGGGTCAGAGAAAATTAACTTTTGTTTCCTTTCAATCCTGTGTTTTTATAGTTGAAAGAGATCATGGTAAACAGGGTTCTGGTGCTCGACAGTGAACCTACAAATAGGAGAGCTGAGGCTGTTTAGATTGAAAAAAATTGTGTGTACATGTACATGTGCTGGTGTATATACTTAAATAAGACACAGACGGGTTTTTTTTATTTCAGCTTCTTGCATATCCTTTAAAATACTTGAGGCTTTTACATTAATAAATGTCTTGTAGCTGTGACTAGAGCATTGTGACAAAGCTGTGTTAATAAAGTCATCCTACATAATCAGAAAACATTCAAGATAGGTTTTCTGGTTTGGATGGCTTTTTAAGATTGCTTTGTACATCATCTGTGCATATTACTCCTAGCTATAAAAGTTAAGTAAATATACTGTCACACCCAACCAATTTTACTTGGTTTTTTTGACAGACTTGTGTAACATGATTCCTGATTTGTCTGTGCTGAATCCAACTTCACATATTTAAGTTTACTTACTAAACTTCTTTGAAGTTCATTTATTTGAGAATACTTAAACAATTTGATTCCTAAATTAGATTAATCATTAAATTAAGTTAACTTTTTTAAGGTGTTTACATGTTAATGTACTGTACAAAAGTGCAGTATTGATTCCTGCCACAATTTAAAAAAATTAAGTAGTTTCTCACCTAAAACTCTATGATGTGGACTAAAAATAAATTTTACAATGCTACCATCAGCCTCTTAATTTATGCCACCTAAGGGAAACAAATCTGTATTTTTGTCTGACCCACACTTGAGTTAAAATGATCATGGCGATTTTGCATACTGCTGAATGCAGTACTGCCTCTAGGCAACCAAAATCAAGCTAGATTTCAAGACACTGAGCAGTACAAAATGGATGTGCAGAAAAGTTCACTTTTGAAACTGGAGCAAATAGAAGACTGAATTGCAAATTATTGCAGCAAAGAAGGCCTTATAATGAAGACCGACGCTTACTTGCTGCAGAGTAACAGTATGTGTTTGTGTTTTTCCTGCTGCAGCTTCTTGTGCTCTGTGTCTTACAGTGGATTAAAGTTTTGGTTTTTTTTTTAGCCTGGCTGAGAAGCTAGTTCAGGTGATAAGGAAGGCTTTACCGGAAGAACCAGTCTGAGTAAAGATGAGACAGACTTGCACGTGGAGTAGAATCATGTTTGATATGTAATAATTGCATTATGTGATGAAAGGCTAAAAAAAAAAAAACGCACAGTGAAATAAACTTGTTAACCGCATAGCTGCTGTTTCTTACAGTAGCATGCGTTTGACAGTTGGATTAATCTGATGTATTCCAAGTGCTCTAACCCCTGCTGGGGAACCTTTCCTTCAGCAGATGAAGTGTACATAACTTGTAAACGCAGATGTGTGTGCGCGTGTGTCTTTTTTATCCTTAGCTAACAGCCCCGGTCCAAAGCCTTCTAGCAGAGGGACTTGATTCCTGTTAGGGGTTGCTGCCAAGACATTGGAAGGATTTTTGACCAAGGTTTTCTAAAGCTCAGTGTCACACCTGCCATGCTTCACAAAGGAGGGGGTTTGGATGCATAGTTCTAGCATCTACTGGTACTTTGTGGTTTTGGTTTTTTTTTTTTTTTCTTTCCGTCTTTGTCTCTCTCTATCCTAGAATTAAGCAGTGTTCACACTAGTCTTGAAATAGTTGACTGGGTAAAATACATTTTGCATAATAAAACTTAACAAATTTGATACACCTGTTAACTTTTAACAAAGAGGTAGTGTGGACACGGCATGTCTAACTGAAGATTAACCCCTTATATTTAGGCTAGTGTTAAGTTATACAGATGAAATAATTCATACTTAATGCTTTGTAAAATAATTCAACTTTCATTTTAGATTAAGGTGATAGGTTAGGCACCTGAATTTAGTTAAATAGTCTTTTAAGGGGTTAATCCTGAAATGTGAAAAAGATGCAAAAATCCACAGATTAAATGTTGTAAGGCTTTCCTTCATACGTTTTACCCATCAGTGTACTCCAACTTCTGACTTTCAGAATCTGAAGTTTCAGGAGTATTTATCCAAGAATATTTATCCAATTAGTAGCACACTTTAGATTGATGTTTCTAGCAAAAATTCTTTTGTGCATGTTTAAATTGTAACTTTTTAAAGAAAAATAACTTTCCAAATTGAAGAGTTTTGGAGATAGAAGTAATTGAAGTTTTGAGTTACATAATGCATTATCGTGCTGGAAGTTTGCACAGTGTCAGCTATTAGTCTGTTAGTTTTAGAAGAACATAAATTGCTGACTAAGTTGTTGGGACCAACAACCCATATTTTTGTTTCTCAACCTTACTTTGCAATGTTTTTTCCTGCTGTGGGTTTTCTCTAAATGTACTCCTTGTCTTTTATATCTAGGTTGTACTTGTTTCATCAGTTACGTTACCTGGCACCTCTCTTTATGTAATAGGTTGAGGTTTAGGGTTTGGTTTTGGTGGGGTTTGTGTTTGGTTTGTTTATTTTTTTTCCTTTTAAAGGAAATACTGCTTTAAATGTCTTAATTTGCTCTGTAAATGCCTCAGTGCAGATTTTTATCTTTCCACTTTAACATAGCCCACAAGTCTGAATATTAGTGTGAGAAGATAACTCAGCTTTGTTCATCCTTTGGAACTCTTCCCTTGCTAGCCCTTGACAGAGCAATGGGACCGTTATATAAAATAACTCATCTGAATGTAGTACTTCAGATTAAATATAACTATTTAGCAAAGCTATACTACTAAGTTCATTTATGGCTTTTTAGCTCTCTAAGTAGTAGTAGAGAGTACTGAGTAGTAAAATATCCTGCTGTTTATTTTACATTTGTGTACAAGATGAGGTTTCAGAGCTGGTTCTGCAGCATTCATAAAAACTTCTTGCTGCAAGCATGTTTCAAGAGTCTCTATTTTACTGATTTTAATTCACTGACACTCTTAACTTTGTCTTCCTGGTGTGTCACCAGTTATGCTACCAGTATACTTTGTAACTAGTCACAACTGCAACTTTTGTAATTAGTAACCAAACAAGGAGCTTTAAAGCTGATCACTGCTGTTATCTGTGCACTAAGTAACTACAGGATACCATTGGTTCATTGGTTCCAGTTTCATTGATTAAGCTTCCAAAAGGGCCTGTGGTCTCTTTTTAGTAACAAAGCAGCCAGGTTGTAATTAAATACTTTTCTGAACACTTAATTGTACAAGGTCTGCTATATTTTCCTAATCTTTCTGGCATTCGGCCTTTGGCGTTTCAAACAGTTGCTTTTCATTTTCTTGCTGAATCTTAAGCAAAGCAGTACCTTTACAGATATTTTATTACATCCTAAGTGATACTGCAATTACATAGGTTACTGGCTGAAGCATTGTAGTCAGAGAGAATATAGAAAGTAATGGAATGCTCTAATAATGAAAAACATTTTTCATTCCTTTACTCAGATTTTTAAAGCAAAATTTTAAGTTTAAGGAATGACAAGAACAATGTTACTACTGAACACATAATGCTTTTAAGATTTGTTATGTTTAGCTTTCTTTTATTCCCAAATAATAAGTGACAGTTAAAATTTACAAGAAGCTTTAGTTTGAATGTTTCTACTTGGTTAAAGTGGATTTTTGTGTTCCTTCTGTCTTGTGTTCTCTGTGCTGGTGCACTGTGTCCAACCATCCTTCCTGAAGTATTGAATTTCAGGGGAAATGCATTTTTTCCAGTGTTAGCTTAAAGAAGCACTACGCATTGCGTAATCAGCAGTGCATTTGAAAATAACCTCAGAGCTGAAGCATAAAACGCTCTTGATCTTCATACTGGGTCAATGCCCTAATCCTAATTGAATGAATTTGTTGAACATTCATATTCGTCGTTCAAGGGTTTAAACTTTAAATGGCATGTGTGACATTGAAGCTACTTTAAGGAAGTGTCTTGCTCACCTGGTCAAACACCCATTCCTCACTGCATTTTGCCAATTCAATCCATTTTAGATGTAACCTCGGGTATGGTGAAAGACCCACCGGACGTCTTGGACAGGCAAAAATGCCTTGACGCTCTGGCTGCTCTACGCCACGCTAAGTGGTTCCAGGTTCGGAACATCATTTTACTTTTTTCCTTGTAGCCTTATGAGAGATTAGTTGAGTTGCGATATAAATGTATCATTGTGTGGAAACACTCGGCGTCGTTCATGCTAATACTTAACATTTTTCTGGTCCCTAAATTGAAATGTAGAAGGTTGAGTATGGAGGAGCTGCTTGATGCAGTTATTGCTCATTTGACATGATTTTTTTTTTTCTGGTTATCAAGAAGGCGATGTTGAAAGCTTGACTCGCTTGGGGTGATCACATGTTATACATTTGTTACATATTCCATAAGGCTGCAGAGTAACTTGGCTTTAAATAATAGAAAATGTGTTTAAAGCTTTGTGTTTAGACTTAAGACTTTTTTTTCCCTATTTCTTTAAGTGCATTAAGTGTAGGGAATGAAAGGTGAGAAGCAACTGTTTGGTTTAGTGACTTTGCATTCTGGCAAAGGCACGATAAAGAAACCAAACAGATTCCCTTGACCTTTCAGTCTCTATACCTATTTCTTAGATCTTTACTTTATCCTTTTTATTTCTAATACAGAAAGACACTGTATTTATTGTTACAAGTGAACACAGGTCAAAGTGTAGAGGGGATCAAGAAATGTTGTTCTTGTATAACCTGTGCACTTAGACTTCCATCACCTTAAATTACTAACCCTGTATAAAATACTGCTGTAAATGGCAGCTCATGGAATAAAGTTGTAGAATGATTTGTTTCTATCTTGTATCTGAGCTTCCATTGAACAGTGGTGTTTTAGTCTTTCAACAAGTCCTATTTGCTGTAAGTGCTGGGATTAATTAATTTGAGTTTTGTATTGCTCTCAAGGCTAGAGCTAATGGTCTGCAGTCCTGTGTGATTATCATACGTATTCTTCGAGACCTCTGTCAGCGAGTTCCAACTTGGTCTGATTTTCCAAGCTGGGTGAGTAATGTTCTGTAGAATGGAGCTCTTTAACACACACACCTCAAAGTATAGGGAAGCTTTACTACAATTTTGAATCTAGACTTTCTCAAGAAGTGATGTAGTGGTTTATTTGGGTTTGGTTTGGGTTTTTTTTTAAATTATTAATAATTCAGATTCCCTCCAAAACTTTAGTTTGTTGAGGTTTTGTTATTTGGAGCTGGATTGTTTTGTTTGTTTGGGTTTTTACTTTCCCTAAAAGAATTTTCTCGTTCTTTTCTATTCTTCATGGGTAGTGTTTTTCTTCTAGATGTTACCACTTTTTTTTTCCACTCAATAAGAAGTTATCTGTTTGGTTTTCCACTCACCTAATTTGAATTGCTTGGAGCTTACTTAAAGTTATTTGAAGTGTCATCTTTGAATAGGTAGTTCCCTGGTAATAGAAAGGCTACATGAAAGAATAAATCTTAGGGAGCTCCTGTGGTCATTAATACATCCCTTGTGCAAGAAGAAACACCACGGCACTTTAGTACAGCCTGTCAATATAACATTTTAATCATCATCACTTAAATCTCTAGCTTATGCCAGATTGCTCTTGATTCTGGTGTCCAAGGGTTCTTGTAGCATTTCTTTTGCATTGACTGTCTTCAACGGTGCTCTCCAGGAATGCTGTCTTACTACTATGACTCTGAGTTGCCAAAGAATAAGTCCTGCCATGCTTTTAGAAAAGCATCTTTAGAACTATTCCAACACATAGAAGGTACACAGATGAGCAACAGGAAATATTATTTCCCACATATTGTGTTTTAAGACAAATCCAGAAGGGAAGAGAGGTATGATTCAGTGTGCCATACCTAGCTGCATCTCAGTTGTCTCCGAAAGCAATTCCTGATTTACTCCTGGTACTTGATGTGTCGTCAGTGACATGGATCAGCATTGAAGTCGTTTATTCTACTCTTCTTTTGGCCCATTGACAAAATTTTACTGATAAAAACAATGACACAATGAAAATGGTGATTTTGAAATACATGTATAACTTCTGCCAGTCACAGATAAAATTTCAGATTGAAGATTGTATCTTTGCGGATACAGAATTTCTCCTAGCCTGTATGC
This sequence comes from Tricholaema leucomelas, assembly GCA_013400475.1. Lineage (NCBI taxonomy): Eukaryota > Metazoa > Chordata > Aves > Piciformes > Lybiidae > Tricholaema lacrymosa > Tricholaema leucomelas. The sequence goes on from WAAF01005709.1 coordinate 70,572, forward strand.
TAGAGGCCCAGCAAACCAGAGATGCCAGAGCTTTTGAGAAAGTCTAAGAAGCTGTTAAAAATAGAAAGTATTAAGACATTTAAATATGGACACTAGTGGCACCATCCTTATGTGCCTAAAAATAGACTACATTAGAAGAATTCTCTCAGGTTCCTACAAGTTAGAAGGAATTGCGTTCACAGTAGACTTCTGTTTTTCCAGGGTTAAAATCCAGCCTTTTATATATGTGAACACCAGGTCACAATAATTCACATCTTCAAAGAATTAAGTTGTAGACTTCAGTGTATTCGATGAGGATCTAAAAGAACTGGGCTTGGATAAATGCAGAAACATGTTGTGGGTTTTTTTTTCTTGCTTGCTGTATTTTCCCTCATACTTGAAAAACAACTAAATTATTGTTGTGAAGTCCTGACTGGTACAGTGTGAGCTTGTGTTGTGGGTTGGATTCACACCCCAACAAAGGGGAAATTTACCCTTCCCAATAAATTTAGCACACTAACTCAGAATTTTGAAAGTTAAATTTTATTTACAAAAGTAGGCTAAATGTAAAAGTATAAAAGGCAGTAAACATATATAAGGTACATTTCCATGTCTTTACAGTTCCATAACAGCACAGTACCCCCTTGTATAATAACTCAGCTCTTTCCTCCCCACCCCATCCCTGCACACAAAGAGCTCCAAAGGGCCTGCTGCATCTACCTCACTCCCCTGTATCTTAAAAAAGCCAAAACAGAAGAGAGTCAGCCAGGCAATACAAGGTCAGGAACAGAGATGGAGCAGCCAGAAGCCAAGCAGAAGGCAGCCAGATAGACACAGCAAGCTTGTACTGCAAAATATATGATATTCAGCAGGCCAGTGGCATTAGATAGACTTAGCTTATTGTTATTCTATATCCAATAAAATTGTTTATCTTTCGTATTTGAAGTCTCTGGAGAAAATAAAGCATAGCCTTAATAACAATATAGAAATACCATTCTGAAGAATTTATATTTGTCAGTTAAATGGAGGTAAAAAAGAAAGGGATATGCAGCCTTAGCGAAGGTTTGTAATCAACACTGCCTGTAGTTAGTTGTGTGCATCAGAATAGGCATTTTTTCCTGGAAAACTTACAAAAATAAAAGACAGTATTTGAAGAACTGTAAGTTTAGTGGGGAGGACCAAAAAAACCAAACCCCACAAAAAAAAAAAAAAACACCAGCCAAATGAACAAGAGAAGAGATGTTGCTTGAGAATTAAACTTGCTGAAGAAGTAGTATTGACATATTTATTTAATATTGAAGCAGGGAGAAAAAAGAAAAAGAGAACCAGAGAAAGTTACTTTGTCAAATACCTCCTGTAAACTTTTCTGGAAAAAATAGTGACTAATTGAAGTAAACAATGGACGTATTCACAGGGAAAAAACAATATTTAAAATGCTGCAAGTTATTGAAACCATGGAACACAAACCCTATGAAGAGAGGCTGAGGGAGCTGGGGTTGTTTAGCCTGGAGAAGAGAAGTCTCATGGCTGACGTCATTGCTGTCTAAAACTACCTGAAGGGAGGTTGTAGCCAGGTGGGGGTTGGTCTCTTCTCCCAGGCAACCAGCAACAGAACAAGGGGACACAGCCTCAAGTTGTGCCGGGAGAAGTACAGGCTGGATGTTAGGAGGAAGTTCTTGCCAGAGAGAGTGATTGGCATTGGAATGGGCTGCCCAGGGAGGTGGTGGAGTCACCGTCCCTGGAGGTGTTCAAGAAAAGCCTGGATGAGGCACTTAGTGCCATGGTCTAGTTGACTGGATAGGGATGGGTGATAGGTTGGACTGTGTGGTCTTGGAGGTCTCTTCCAGCCTGGTTGATTCTATGAAATAGGTGGTAGAAAGTATTGACAGAAATATTCTTAGAGGAAAAAGAAACTTCATTCTGTTACAGAAAACATGAAGAGCACAACCCATGTGTTCAGATAAGATGTGTTCGGAGAGAGTGATTGGCATTGGAAAGGGCTGCCCAGGGAGGTGGTGGAGTCACTATCCCTGGAAGTGTTCAAGAAAAGCCTGATGAGGCACTTAGTGCCATGGTCTGGTTGATTGGATAGGGCTGGGTGATAGGTTGGACTGGCTGATCTTGAAGGTCTCTTCCAGCCAGGTTGATCCTATGATTCTGTGAACTAATACCAAATAATGTTTAGATTTTTTAAAAGCTTGTTTAATGCAAAGGAGTTTTTTTGTGCTTGTATAACATCCAAGTTAGCACTTGCAAGTATCCAAGACAAAACCTGCTGTGAGCTTCATTGTCAATATACTGAAGATCTAGTTATCATTAAATGTTAAAAGATCATTGAATGTTGCTGCTTTAAGTTTCTGTAATATCACAGAAAAAAAATCTGCAGCATTTAGTTAATTTAATTAGCTGTACTGTGTATTAACGTGGCTAACAGATTCAGGTGGTCTGCTCCTTCAAAAACACTCTCCCAAAAAATGGCTGGACAAGTTGTCTTCTTGAGTATGTAGGCTACTACTGTATAAATGTCTGCAAAATGTTTTAACAACTTGTGATGAGAAGAAGCATATCATTACTCCATGTTAATCTTGCACCATCATTCTTTTTATTCATCTTTATAAAGGTATTTGATTTTTTTATTTTTCATTTTAACTGAAAACATTCTTTGATGTGTAATGTTCTTCAAAATCCCATGTTCAAAAGTTGTGTATCAAACAAGAATAGCAGGTTTTTACCTGTTTTAATCTGTATTCTGAATTGTTTGAATTTTCTTATTGTTGATCTAGGCAATGGAGTTGCTTGTGGAAAAAGCGATTAGCAGTGCTACTGGACCACAGAGTCCTGGGGATGCACTGAGAAGAGTTTTTGAGTGTATTTCTTCAGGGATCATCCTTAAAGGCAAGTTGCGTTCAAGTGTCTCTATACTTATGCTTACCTAAGATAAAATCTGTAATCTTGGTTGAAACCAGGCAGAGATGTGCTACTAATTAGCCTAACCGTTGTAGGTGGTCCTGGCCTTCTGGACCCTTGTGAAAAAGATCCTTTTGATACACTTGCTGTAATGACAGATCAGCAACGAGAGGATATTACTTCAAGTGCACAGGTAAGGAAATATATGTGTGAAGTAACTAAATTTGTTGGCTGGTTTTTGGAGTGAATATGTGGCAACAGTGTATTACAGTATTCATTCTTGCCCTAAAATTAACATATTTTCCTGAAAATTTTCAAGCACTACCATCTGTCTAATGTATCTGTAAAGGTGTTCACTCTGCAGCAGTATATGAGATTTAAAATTACATTGACATTGTATAGTTTTAAAATATATGCAAGTTTAACATTTAGCATATCTACTGAACAGTATAGATGATTCACAAATGCAATTTAAGAGACTACTGCCCCAGCCTCTTCATTTGAGCCTTTTGCTAGAGTTTAATGATATGTAATTGGGCATGTGACAAGCCTTGACTGCTTCAATGCCAGTCCAGCAGCTAAAACACATGCATGTCATTTTTTATGCTAAGGTGATGTGTTTCATACAGAAGTAGCAAAAGCAACATACACATTTTATTGCATAACTTTGAGAGAAAAGAAAGGGGATAACGTCATACGTCACTAATGTTCTTTATTAGTTGTTTGACAAGTAATCAAAATGGATACACACTTCTGTAATAAATATATCTTATTTCTTCCCTTTTTCCAGTTTGCACTGAGGCTCCTTGCATTCCGTCAAATACACAAAGTTTTGGGTATGGATCCGTTACCACAGATGAATCAGCGCTTCAACATCCATAATAACCGTAAAAGGAGAAGGGACAGTGATGGGGTTGATGGATTTGAAGCAGAGGGGAAAAAAGACAAAAAAGATTATGATAACTTTTAAAAATGTTGTCATCAGTGCTAAGATCAAAGGTGATAAAAAGTCCATTTGTTGCCTTGCTTTTGCTTCATTCATAATAATGTCTGCTTAAAACATCCAAAACCATCTTGGGAGTTAGATTTGGAAGAGGACAACTTAGCTCTTCCATGAGTTTCTGAATATTTTAATGGATGTATTGTACCAGGCATATTGTGGATGGAAAGAATGCAAATGGAAACTCTGTTGTCATAGGGAAAAAAAAAAAATCCTCATTTCATTTTCTTTAAATGTGTTGCTAATTCTAACTTTTCTCCTTTTTTTTTTTTGGTCTTTTTATTAACAAGTGCGTTGTCTTCTTATCTTCACCATATTTAATGCAGCATTTGTGCTTCTGTTGCTATGTGTATTTTTTGACTTCATTTAGGTTTTTTGTTTGCCTTTGACACTAGTTGTGTGAGTTACTTTGTGTTAGATAGTATAAACTGTTCCCAATTAATATTTTGAAATTTTTTTTTTGTAAAGTGAGACTGCAGGATTGTTTTGATTTTTTTTTTTCTAAATGTGAAGGGGTTACCACACAGTTATCCTGCCATTGAAGCGCTCAGAATTAAATGTTTTTGCCAATCTTGTGGCATTTGTCTCTTTAGTGTGATATAACAGTGTAATTAAGACAAATTTGTGTTAAATCTAATCAAGTTTGCTGTTAGTTGTGCATTAGCAATATGAAAGCTAATATATACAATATGGTCTTGCAACAGTTATAAAGCAGCTGCATAATTGATCAGAGTTTTGCATGATGTTTCTGTTATTAATAGAAGGGCTTATAAAACTACCACTTTAGATTATTAAATGCATAGGTCTTTGTTTGATTGACTTTGTGACATAGCAAGGCCAAAAAATAACTTTCTGAACTTCTTTTCTCAGCATACAAAGAGAAGCGGGGATTTCCCATTTAGATGAAGTTAGTTACTCTTCTCAGTCAACTTTTGTCAATATATTAACACCTCTCAGCCCTTAAAATAAATGTTTGTCATATCAGTGCCTGTGAGGTTATTCTTTATAACTACTCCTGTATAAACTTTCTGTGATAATTTTTTCCCAATAATTCAAACATTAAAAGTGAAGTGTTACTGAAAACGTGAAGGTTATCACAGAAAAAACCCCAGAAAATTATTTGATATGGCCATAGTGTATGCTTATGTCTCTTTCAAAAAGCTAAATATAGCAGTGGTGTAAGTAAAGTTACATCATACTGTTGATTTATGCTCTGGTACACAGGTGTGATTTGTTGTCACAGCACTACAGTGGAATACACAATAAAACTAAAATCTATTAAATTACTAAAAATCATTATACACCAGAAACAGAAGTTTCACTCATTCTGTTCAATGTATATTATGCTTTGTTGCAAACCCATAAGACACAGATTAAGATAGACTAACATTCCAGTAAGTACTTTATCAGTGGCTGTAGGAGGGAATCACACATTACAAAGATAATTTGTTATTTCTGTCTATTAAAAAAACTTTTAGTTTCTTTTTGAGGTCAAATTTATCTTTGACCTTTTTAATAAGTAGCTCTTGGAGTAAGGGGATATTTCTGTTTCCAATGCCTACTGCTGACAGCGTGGGCTTGTGGAGTAAATATTACTGTATTTTAATAAAATAGAGGAAGTCTGAAGACCTAGAGAAAAAAAAATTGTGTTCTTCAAGCATCAGAGTGCAATTTTTAAGGTACTAATTATTAGTGATTAAGAAATCTTTCTCATAATAGGAAATACTTCTTAGGAATTTCAGCATCAGAAGTATATATAGGAAACATAAATGCTTTTAAGTTACATAAAAAAAAAAGTACACTAGTTTCTGTTGTTTAGCCTCCATGCACAGCTCCAAGCATATGCTTGTTCTTGCTCTTTTTTAAAGAGGTTATCGTGCTGCCGTGGTGTCTAGTTAGCCATTGCTATTTATTCTGAAAGTTACATGTGACTAGTTCAACTCCATACCAAAGTTTCTTTACTCATAAAGCAAACTTGTCTGTGAAGGCATGTGAGCCTAAAAATTAGGATTAAAAAGGTTGAAGATGTATTTTGGATTTCCTGTGTTTTTGTTCTTCTGGCTTTTAACTCTTAACCAGTTTCTGGATCTTTTGACATGCTGTATGAAGTGATTCCACATTAAACGTGAAGCTGTGACCATGGTTCTTGCACTGTGTGGTGAAGAGTGAATTTGCAGTTTCTTGTTTCCCTGCCTGTTTTAATGGGATATTGGAGGTAACTTCTGACTTCTTAATATAAGAAGACTGAAAAAAATAAGCATAGAGCTAGACTTGACTTTAAATATTACTGTGTCTGCTTGTAAAGACAAAACCAAGTCTGAAATAGGCAATTTATGAATAAGCAGTCATTGTCACATCCTGTGTTTTGGTAAGGCTAACAGTTTACTAATAAGCAGTGGCTTCCATTTCTTTTTTCATTACTATTCAGCAGTGCTGTGTTAAATCTCAAAATTCCAGGCACCGTAGTCATTATACACAAAAGAGAAATGTACACAGCAAGAATTTTCCCTTCAGTGCTCACCTTAGAGGAACAGGTAATGAAAACATAAAGCTGTTCTGTTTTGAAGCTTTTTCAAACTTTGACTCGGCCTAGCTTGTAATTGTGCCCTGTCTGCAAATAGTGCAGCTTCACATGCATTGCTGCACAGTCATTGTTAGAAATAAAAATCTGTTGGACACAGTCCATCAGGTTCTTGCTCTCTTATGAAATTCTAGACGAACTGTTAATCTTCTAGCACTGTTGAATGTGTCTGGTTCATTTGCTGCTGCTTCTATTTTTAGACCTATTTTACTACTCAGAAGTGGTTCAGTAGTACTTAAAAATTGCTGTACCCAGCAAATTTTTGAGAGCTGGACCAAAATTTAAACATGCTTACAATTAATAAGCATACCTAACATTCTTGTTGCAGGTTGAATATCAGCTGATCATTAGTCTGAAGTATCCATATGCCAAATTAATTTCTTTATTAACAACTAAGACTTGTTTAGGCTACCCAGATGGATTTTAATAGCATAGCATTAACAGAGGGAAGGGAAAGTAGTAGGCACAATTTGCAATCTTCTTCCTTTTGTGTTGTATGTTTATGAAGTGTAGTGACAGATTTTTTTTCTATTCTAAATTCTCTTTTCCTTCTGTTGCTGGGGTCACTTTTTGTTTCTAAACTTTCTAGCCAAAAAGGCTAGCAAATTACATTTCTCCTTAGAGGTTCTTTTATAGGTCTTCTCAAGAAACTTCTTCTCTTCAGCATGGTATTTCTCAGCCTTTTAAAAATGAAACAGATGCCTGTTCCAGGGAGGGGAAAAAAAATAAAAGCAACCAAGTAAATAAATAAACATGGATTGTCATGTACAGAGTTAACACAATGGCTTTGCTTTGCATCTAAATAAGGCTTCATTCTGTAAATAGTGATTTGTTTTTCTCCCTTTTTGTTACATATTGCTTATTCATATTATGAAGATGTGCCTATATACTCCAAGCAGAAGTTTGCTGTTCTTTGTTGTTCAGCTTTGTCACGTTTTACAGTCTGCATTTTAAGAAATGTTGCCATACTAAACCTTGGCAAGTGTAAAGTTCATAACAGATGTGGTGGGTTAGGAACTTTCCCCCCACACACTACTGAAATTTATCAGACCAGCTCAGATGGCTTGGAAGTGAGATGAAGCTATATTTAGAGCAAAGCAAAATTTACAAGCACATACATGCAATTTATTTACAAGTATTTACAACTATATACAAATAAGAAATAATGCAGAAACCCAAACGCCCTTCTGAGGGATCTAGACAGGCTGGATGGGTGGGCAGAGGCCAATGGGATGAAATTTAACAAGGCCAAGTGTAGGGTTCTGCACTTTGGCCACAACATCCTCAAGCAACGCTACAGGCTGGGGACAGAGGGGCCAGAGAGCATCCAGGAAGAAAGGGACCTGGGGGTACTGGTGGATAGTAGGCTGAAGATGAGCCAGCAGTGTGCCCAGGTGGGCAAGAGAGCCAATGGCATCCTGGCCTGTATCAGGAACAGTGTGGCCAGGAGGACGAGGGAGGTTATTCTTCTCCTGTACTCAACACTGGTCAGGCCACACCTTGAGT
>WAAF01005710.1:1639-49452 GCA_013400475.1 Tricholaema leucomelas
GGACATGGAAGTGTTGGAGCCAGTCCAGAGGAGGCCATGGAGATGCTCAGAGGGCTACAGCAGCTCTGCTATGAGGACAGGCTACTAGAGTTTGGTCTCTTCAGCCTGGAGAAGAGAAGGCTTCCAGGAGACCTTATAGTAGCCTTCCAGTATCTGAAGGGGACCTACAGGAAGGCTGGGGAGGGACTATTGACAAGGTCTTGTAATGACAGATGAGGGGGAATGGTTTTAAACTAGCAGAGAGGAGATTAAATCTAGATGTTAGGAAAGGTTTGTTTGCGGTGAGGGTGGTGAGACACTGGCACAGGTTTCCCAGGGAGGTTGTGGTTGCTGCCTCCCTGGAGGTGTTCAAGGCCAGGTTAGATGAGGCCTTGAGTGACTTGTTCTAGTGGGAGGTGTCCTTGCCTATGGCAGGGGGTTTGAACTGGATAATTCTTGAGTTCCCTTTCAACCTAAACAATTCTATGATTCTATGAGTGGAGGAGAACCAGCAGATTGAAATCAGAAGTTCGTTCTGTAATGTGGCTCCAATCAATACACTGTATTTTCCCTCTGAAGTGCTGTCTTTTCTATAAAGACTGCCTGTTTCTCCCAGAGCTGTAGCAACATCAAAGGCTTTGTCAGCATTAGCACAGCTTGGGTAGAAACAGCTGACAGGACGTGGAATATTTGTAGTCTTTCTAAGTCCACAGGGAATTAAACACATTTGCTGGTTTATATGCAAATGCAGGAGATGGCAATCTAAAATAATCTGAAGCAGCTCAGTAAATAGTTTCTTCATCATATCCACTGTTAAGTGGGAACAGTTTTCCCTCACTGTTCAAATGTACAACTCTCAGCACAGCGCTAGCTCTTGTAGTTTCAATTTGCTGTTTGCAGCTTTGCTCTTTGGTGAGTTGTTCCAGTGAGTTCTTTGGGTCCAGGGAATGCTCTCACAAATGGGTACCCCACTCTGGGTACAGTTCCAACACTTTATTATAGCTTAAACACTAAAGCCATAAGGAGAAAGGTGTACTGGAAACCACAATGCTTATAGCTCAAATACTAAAGTCATAGAGAGAAAGGTGTATTACAAGGAAAGCTGAGTAACTCTGTTGCACTACAGGCTTGGGACAGAGTGGCTGGANGTGAGTTCTGCAAATAGTTGGAAATTGCCTAGGAGAAAAAATCAGGGCAAGTGGAAAATACCTCAGACTACCAGCATCACCTTTAGAAAGCAAAATCAGCAGCAGTTGCTTTGGGATTGGACTGGTTTGCCTGCTCATTTTTCTATCCTTACGCCAAGCATTTATCTACAATTTTCAGTGTATTTGAAAATGGAATTGCTGCTCCACATAAAGGAAATTAATGCTGTGAGCATCTCTAGATACTCAGACTGTTTACATTGGAGAAACTCATTGCATTGGAGAAGCCCAGACACTACCATTTTGCTTAGAGAAGGAAAGCTGAGCTTCACATGAAACTGGAACAAGACCGTTTGGAAAGCTCGAATTTTCCTCTCTCCTGCACCCTGACCAGCACCGTACTCAGCACTGGTCAGGCCACACCTTGAGTGCTGTGTCCAGTTCTGGGCCACTCAATTCAAGAGAGATGTTGAGATACTGGAACATGTCCAGAGAAGGGCGATAAAGCTGGTGAGGGACCTGGAGCACAGCCCTGTGAGGAGAGGCTGAGGGAGCTGGGGGTGTGCAGCCTGCAGAAGAGGAGGCTCAGGGCAGACCTCATTGCTGTTTACAGCTACCTGAAGGGAGGCTGTAGCCAGCTGGGGTTGGTCTCTTCTGCCAGGCAACCAGCAACAGGACAAGGGGACACAGTCTCAAGTTGTGCCAGGGGAGGTCTAGGCTGGATGTTAGGAGGAAGTTGTTGGCAGAGAAAGTGATTGGCATTGGAATAGGCTGCCCAGGGAGGTGGTGGAGTTGCTGTCCCTAGAGGTGTTGAAGCAAAGCCTGGNCTGTTTACATTGGAGAAACTCATTGCATTGGAGAAGCCCAGACACTACCATTTTGCTTAGAGAAGGAAATCTGAGCTTCACGTGAAACTGGAACAGTAGCGTTCGAACAGCTCTAATTTTTACTCTCTGTCTTGCACAAATAGGGCAAGAAAAATTAGTTTGTATAGCACAAGGTAAAGAGAACATCTTTCAGTGTCTGTACAAAAAAAAAAAAAGCTGGTGGAGTCTTAACAGCTACTTACATCAGTTTTCAAAAGGGAGAAGGCCATAGCAACAGCTTCCATGTATATTTTTAACAAAATTCTGATACCATTTCAAAACTCTTCTCCAGTGACATCCTTCTCAAATGTATGGATGAGGAAAAGCAAAAAGTGTGAGGGGGAAGACCAAAAAAGGAGAAAAGGACAGCCTTTTTATTTTTTTTCCTGAGCCACTTTCAAGGACATGCCTTGGCTGTGCAAAAATATGTCACTTATTAATGTTTGAGTGCTGCCATTTTGTTTCTGGCCAGTGCTGTCAAATGTTGTTATCCTTAGTGGGGATCGTTTGATGTAGTTCATCTGAGATCCTTGCAGTGCATAAATATTCACGCTTGCAGCATGCGAGTGATGTTCCTCTGTGACCTGAGCTAGGTTGTGTGGTCCTGCTCTGGCAAGGGGATTGGACTCAATGACCTCTTTGGGTCCTTTCCAACCTCTGACATCCCGTGAGCCTGTGATCCTGTGATATAGAGAAGTGGCTTATCCTCCTTTGCACAGGTAGAGGAGGGAGGCACAAAGAAATTGACAGTTAGCTCTTCAAAGCTGCTCCTGCTACCCAGATCGCGTTGATTTCATAGGGAGAGAGGGATTTATCTTTCTGAAACTGGTCATCTGGCTTACTGAAGACCTCTCGTGAGATCCATAGTTGACTGTTGTTACAAATCTCAGTCCTCTTGACCTATTTCCATGATTCTGCCTTGCCTTTCTTCTAGGGAAGTTCTCATTTTTCTCCTTTTCTCATCTTTCTCAGAGACAAAGGCGAAAGGAAGGCTTTAGTGCTATCTCTAGCACAAGTAATTGTGCTAGTTTGAGCCTAGCTGGGATATTTTGGTGAGAAGAGTTAGATTCTAGGCTGTGAAAAGGAAACAATGGTGATGGCTGCCGCACTCATAGGCTTGATGAGATATGTAAGAACAAGAACATGAACATAGATAAGGGAGTTGCTCTCTGTCTCTGGGGCTGCATGAACTTCACTCTCTAACCTAACTTGTTGTCAGACTAATCTGTCTGCTTCCTAACCCCCCTGTCGGACCCCCCAAACTCACCTTGAAGATAAGGCTAAGTCTGGAGTAAGGTAGAGGGGTGGGAAGAAGGTGGCAGGGTGGTTGGGAGCCCCTCCTGGGCACTCTGGTTTCTGGGAGGGCTGTTGTGTTTCTATATCACCTTTAACTTGTCTATTTCTGTCTATAGCTGTAACTGCTGTAACTATCTGCTTGTATCTTGTGCTAAGCTGTGAATATAAAGCTTCATTCTCCAATTTCCAGCTTGGCTGAGTTTAGTCTGGGTGATTTTCTTAAGTGTGAGTGGGCAGGTAGCACCCAAACCATCACGGGCAGGTAGCACCCCAACCATCATAGGCAGGTAACACCCAAACCATCACAGTAGTTTAGTGAGGGAACTATGAGGTGAACAAGAGGAAAGCAGCATTTTAATACTCCCTTTTAAACTTTAATTCTGACAAAGGAATCAAACTGACAGCTTTCTGCTAATGTGTATGCCTGGCTATTGCAGGACCTGTCTTTGACAGAGTTCATTTGACTTAGGTGTCAGTGTAATGCTTTGCCAGTGATTAATATACTTAGTATTTCTGTGACCATGAAGCAACCTTCTCTAAATAGATTCCAGCAGTTGTATATGGCTGGCTGAAGGAGTCCATCTATAAAGATTTATTTGCAAATGTCCTTTTGCCCTTTTTTTAGCAAGTGGCTTTCAAAGGCTGTTGATACTTTTGGCAGAGCTGTGAGCTTTCTCTTAGGGCTGCTGACATTTCGCGGAGCAGGTGACTTGCATAGTTCACATTCATAAATTACAAGTAAACTACATTGTCAGTCTGATACCTACTTAGAGCAGTCGCAGCTCACTGCATAGCTAACAATTTGCCGTTCCTTTTAATATGCTTTGAACTTCTTGTTGGCGTTTTCCTGGGAGTGTTTGGGGGGTTTGTCGGTTTGGTTTTGTGTTGGGTTTTGTTCCCTTGTGTTTTCCCACTTGGAGATATTTAAAAATACCATTTAAAACGTTTTCAGACAAAGCTTCTCTCTTTTTACACTTTTTTGGTTGTCTTTCAGATGTATGCTCTGGAGGAGATAATTCTTCTGTATTTGCTTAAAATAACGATTGCTACATTTTCCCTGTTAGTAAAATAAAACACTCAAAGATTGCTAACAAGTGATATATGCAGAAACACACAGGAATATACAAAGCATCTGATCCATCCCAAGTGGATGGACTCCTGGGGTTTTTTGTCTGATTGAACACTGTAAAACTGACACATTTACGATTTGGGTTTGTGTTTTAAATTCAGACTGGTTTTGTTAGAAACTTTTACAAAGCAGCATGGTGATCTGCCTCGGTTTATGGCTCAGCGATGGAAAGAACTTGTGCCATGGTGTCCATGACTTAATTCCCTACTGGAATCATCTGTTTGATTTTGTTGGAATTATGCCAGTGGATAATCTGGCCCCTGGTATTCCAGGAAACAAAAAAATGGTTGCTGAAGCCTGATAGTAACACTGGGCTGTAACCAAATACCAAACATCCCTGAATATGTGGAAGGGGATAGTGACACAGCATTTTTTTAAGGGATACCATGCCTAAGTCCAAGGTCAGGCAAACTATGGTTTGTTTATTGATATGTATATTTTTAACTGTGTATTTGGAAGGCATTTATTCAGTAAATGAGTTCAGGTCCTTTCAGCACTATGTCATTGCTATAATAGTAAGTACTGGGAATCAGAAAACTGAACACAACTGAATAGCGGAGAAGACGTTCATAGTAGAGCAAGCTTGCAAAATGGCACTTCATACTCAGCCACCTGAGAATTCAGATGCTTGCCACAGACCCCCCCAGCTCCAGCATTTGCTTTCCCCTTTCGTGGTCCAGCTGTATATTGCTTTTCTTCCGTGCCCAGCCACTGATATCTCTCAGATGTTAGTAGCTTGTTTCCGTACTGTGATTAACTACACTGCTTTTGATCTGATTACTCACAAGTCGCATTCCACCCAGGAGATGTGGAGAGGTCTGTGTGGAAAATGCCATCTCTGTGCATGGCCGAGTACCCAGGAGAAAGTCCTCTACAACCCTTCCTCTTTCCATTTGTTTGGAACTTCATCTCCCTTATCCTTTATTGTGATAATAGCAGCAGATGCCAAAATAGGCAGGAGCAGTCCAGTAAATCTGGCAGCTTCTTCTCTAGATGGCAGTGATCTTTCTCAGCAGATGTCTCTGCCTTAGAGCTTTCAGTCAACTCTCAGGCCTCTTTTATATCTCACAGTTACAACCAACCGGTTACAACCAGTTTGAACCTGACAATCACAAGCTCACAGGATGTTAGGGGTTGGAAGGGACCCAAGGAGATCATCGAGTCCAACCCCCCTGCCAGAGCAGGACAATCCTATCTAACACAGTCCACAGAGGATGCTCCAAACCTCTGCAAATTTGTGACAGGCACCAATGATGGAGGTTAATGCACCACTGACAAGCACCATCCTCACGCAAGCAGATTGTCGTGGGTTGAGTTGAGTTTGTTGCTGTCATTTATACCATGCTGCAGTCATGCCAGCTTCAAAAATGAAAGTACCAGATGGAGCAAAGTGTTATGGGGCTTGAAGTTCACCTTGCAACATGGAAGGCTTCCTGTTTGGGTTGCTCCTTCTGAGTTCCAGCTGTTGAGGTATTGGCTCTTTTCTGCAGGGCTGGTGGTGAGCTGAGTGGGAGTGTGGTAGCTGCTAGGTTTCTTTTATGCTGTCTTTCTTTCACAAGATTTCACAAGAGCATAGGGTGCTCAGGCCATGCAGCAGCACTCAGGATTATAATCTTCAAGCAGAAACACACATTGGTTCTGTGTATGTAAACCCTATCTGTGATAAGGTGATGAGAAAACAGTTTGGCAGAGATCCCCAGACTCTGTTCAGAATTTCTCTTGTTTCCTGTTCAGAGCTAGACTGCTTTATGTCATGAAGATAATAGTTGTTATCCTGTTATTTATACCATATCTGAGATATCAATGGAAGACAATTAGCATGCTGGCAGCACTGTATTTTAAGAGGGCTGTAATGGAAGTTATTGATGCCTTCAGAAACTTGGTAGGAAAGAAACAGAATTCTTTCTATGCAGTAAATGATTTATAGACTATAAAATACCCAAAATAGCACCAGCACTTTCAGTATTCAATTTTACACTCTGTGCAGCAAACACATTGGTGAGTGCGTTAATAATGCATTCAAAGTCCCGAAGTAGCCACAGACAAAACGCATCAGACATTTATAATTGCATTTCTCTACAGCACACAAATGCATATGGTAGGAAGAAATGGCCCTCAAGGGCTTTACAGAGCGAAAAATAAACAAGCTGTGTTTTTAAAAGTGTGCCAATAGTGTATGGCCTGAAAATGTAAACCACAATGATGGAAAAAGTGACTTTCAGATATCTCTGAGCACGGTTTGCTTGCAATGAATAAATGCTTAAATCTGCTTAAACAAATCCCAATGCATGTAGACAAAGTGTCACCTAATTCTATTTAGAGCTTTATTCTTACGTGGGCAGGTTGGAGAGTGTCTAGGTTCCCATTTAAATTCCCAGAGACTCAAATAAATTTTGATAGAACCAATGACAATTTTGTAGAGTGCCCTTCCCTCTCCCCCCCCGTCCTTCCCAAAGAAAGGAATTAGAAGTAGAGAGGAAAGGCAAGCACACCCAAATCAACCAATGTCACTTGATTCGGAAGTTAAAAACAAAAGTTTAACAATAACTTGAAGGGGTATCAAAGGTAGGGAGGTTACAGAGGTGTAGGGAAGGAAAAATAACAAACACAAAAGGTATAAATACAACCCGAGTGTGTGATGGTGGTGACCACGTGTGTGGAGAGATGCAGGGGTGCAGAGAGAGAGCTGCAGTGTGGTCCAGAGAGCGATCCAGAGAGAGAGGAACAGGCAGTCCCCCTGCTTTTCCAGGACAGGAAGGGGGGAGTGGGCTAACCATCACCTGGTGGTGTTCAGACCCACCCCTGGGGAGGGGTCAAGACCACTTGAGGTCAAGTGTCGAGTTCAGGGACACTCCTCCTGGAGTGTTAACCGTATACAGAGAGTTACTCATAGATACCTGCATATGCTGCCAAAGTCCATTTTTTGCCATTGGAATGGGCTGCTGAGGGTAAATGGTGGAGTCACCGTCAAGAAAAGCCTGGATGGGGCACTTAGTGCCATGGTCTAGTTGATTGGCTAGGGTGGGTGATAGATTGGACTGGATGAGCTTGGAGGTCTCTTCCAACTGGTTGATTCTATGATTTTTCTGAGTGCTTTGCCATTATCTCATGTTGGTGAGCCTGGAGAAGAAAAGCTTCAAGGAGACCTTATAGTGGCCTTCCAGTATCTGAAGGGGACCTACAGGAAGGCTGGGGAGGGACTGTTGACAAGGTCTTGTGATGAAAGGATGAGGGGGAATGGGTTTAAAGTGGCAGAGGGGAGATTCAAACGAGATGTTAGGAAGAAGTTCTTTACAGTGAGGGTGGTGAGACACTGGCACAGGTTGCCCAGGGAGGTTGTGGCTGCTTCCTCCCTGGAGGTGTTCAAGGCCAGGTTGGATGAAGCCTTGAGTGACCTGTTCTAGTGGGAGGTGTCCCTGCCTATGGCAGGGGGTTGGAACTGGATGATCTTTGAGGTCCCTTCCCACCTAAACCATTCTATGATTCTATGATGCTATAAGTACAAAACAAGGTGTGCCATCACTTCCTGACATTTGCTTATACAAATCTTGCATCTTTTTGCATCTCCATCCCCTCACTGCATTATGGGGTCCCCTCATTAGCTTGAGTCTCTATCCTATCCCGTACATTTTTCCTGCTGGTTGTTGCGTATCTGCCAGTCTGTTAGGCCAGTCATGCAGTCATTCCTCGAAGCATGCACCACCACATTTTGTTGTGTATGTGTACATTTTTAGTGCAAGGGCACCTTGGCCCCAGCTGTGATCTCTAGTCTAGGTAGTTATGCAAATTTTAGCCTTTACTATCCTTGAGGCTTTACATTTCAGTAATATTGATTGTCAGAAGTTCTCTCTGCTGGTTTAGGTTGCAGCCCAGGAAAAGGAAGAAAGTAACACTTGAGACAAATCCTTGAAAATGACCTTTTGATTTTTGGAATACACAGAAACAGCAAATGCAGCATATTCTGAAATGCAGCAACAAACATAAGCAAATGATTTGCATGGCTGGCCATCCCAGGCCTGTTGTTTTCTTGGCCACGGCTGGAGTTCTGAAATGCCCTGAAATTTGTGTGGTTGTTGTTCTGGGCTGTATTTTAGGCTGCAGGTAGGAGAGCCCTGCAGAGGGACCTGGCCAGGCTGGATGGGTGGGCAGAGGCCAATGGGATGAGATTTAACAAGGCCAAGTGCAGGGTTCTGCACTTTGGCCACAACAACCCCAAGCAGCGCTACAGGCTGGGAATAGAGTGGCTGAGAGCAGCCAGGAGGAAAGGGACCTGGGGGTACTGGTGGATAGTAGGCTGAAGATGAGCCAGCAGTGTGCCCAGGTGGCCAAGAGGGCCAATGGCATCCTGGCCTGTATCAGGAACAGTGTGGCCAGTAGGACGAGGGAGGTTATTCTTCCCCTGTACTCAGCACTGGTCAGGCCACACCTTGAGTACTGTGTCCAGTTCTGGGCTCCTCAATTCAAGAGAGATGTTGAGGTGCTGGAACGTGTCCAGAGAAGGGCAACAAGGCTGGTGAGGGGCCTGGAACACAAACCCTATGAGGAGAGGCNCCAGGGAGGTGGTGGAGTCACCGTCGCTGGGGGTGTTCAGGAAAAGCCTGGATGAGGCACTTAGTGCCATGGTCTGGTTGACTGGCTAGGGCTGGGTGCTAGGTTGGACTGGATGATCTTGGAGATCTCTTCCAACCTGGTTGACTCTGTTGTAGTTATTTTAGGTTGGAATCTATTTATATCCTAAATGAAAGTAAAATTCTATTAAAGTTTTGGCAAAGAAGTCTCAAAATCTAGAGGGAAGCATCTAAATTTAACTGGCACTAAAATATCTCTTGATTTACTGAATGTACTTC
Source organism: Tricholaema leucomelas (assembly GCA_013400475.1). Lineage (NCBI taxonomy): Eukaryota > Metazoa > Chordata > Aves > Piciformes > Lybiidae > Tricholaema lacrymosa > Tricholaema leucomelas. The sequence continues at coordinate 10,902 of WAAF01005710.1, forward strand.
AAGTCCTATAAATGTTTTCCTCTTGGACTTACTAAGATCATCTTGCCCTAGCCTCTGCTGAGCATTATTACACCACTGCACAGCTTTGTAGTTCAATTGCTTTTCCCCCCAAAGCTTATGAGCTGTATGACTGAGCCGCTGGAAAGAAGTGTTCTGAAACCTTTCAGGAGGTGAATCCAGTCTGTGACACTTTCCAGTGACTGCTTAGTTCAGCACAGTGTTCAACTTAGCCTCGAAGGGCTCCCCTGAGCCTCAAATCAGCATCAAACCAAAAAGCAGCATGGTCAGGATAGCATGCCAGGTTCCCCACAGCTTCAGAACACTTATTTTCCTTTCAACTTACCCTCCAAGCAATCGAGTCTCTAATTTGGCATCACACTAGGTGACTTTTTAGGGAGGGTGTATCACTAATAGCATTAAATTACTGATTCCTCTTAAAAAGAAACCAAAAAGGAACCAGACAAAAATACAAAAATTTCTGGTGTTAGTGGAGTCTGTGAAGGAGAAGCGTGGAAATAACTGCCTGTACAAGAATTATCAGCTATGGCTTTGTTTCAACTACCACACTGCTTTGGAAGCAGTTAGAGATGGAAGCAGTTAGAGATGGCAGTTTCAGCTCAAATCAGTTCTAGTTTGCAGAAACAAAAGAATGGAAACAGTCTGGCTGAAAGGCATCTGATGCAGTACTCGTGAGCAGCTCAGTGAGACAGTTTCAGCTCCTCTCCTGGCTGTAGCTTCTAGAATACCTTAGTCCAGCAGTGGAGTGTGGGCATAACTTCTTTCAGAGTTATTACATGCAGAGGCTGTCCTGGACTAGACTTCAGGGACTGTATTTCATTTTCTTTTGCAGAAGTCTTCAGTAGTTTAAGATTAGGATGTGATATTTTCTTCTGGCTTCACCTCAAGCTCATACATTTTCCGCTGTTTCACCCACAGGGTCTTATTTCCCAGTTCTCTTTGTAATTCTTGTCTTCCTGTAAAAAACATATTGAGTATTGGCCCCAGCTGCAGGTATGACAAGAATAATCTCTCACTGTGTCGTGGTAGGCCTGAGAGGCTGAAATAGACCTATGCACATCATGGCCTGCCCAGACTTGTTTGCATCCTGTGGTAAACAAGCTATACACACTTAGCTTCTGCCTGCCTTGTGCAAGGCCTTTGCTTTTCCCAAATTTGGGAAAGCAAACCTATGGTTTCACCTAACATGGTCAAGCTTGTGAGCCATCAACGTGAGTCAGGAAGAGAGAGGTTGCCAGTGAAGACTGAAAGGAAAAAGCCTACTTCTTGTTTATGGTAGTATTACACAGATGAGAACAGAGGATCTATGAGGAGAGGCTGAGCGAGCTGGGGTTGTTTAGCCTGGAGAAGAGGAGGCTCAGGGCAGACCTCATTGCTGTCTACAACTACCTGAAGGGAGGTTGTAGCCAGATGGGGTTGGTCTCTTCTCCTGGGCAATCAACAACAGAACAAGGGGACACAGTCTCAAGTTGTGCCAGGGGAGGTCTATGCTGGATGTTAGGAGGAAGTTCTTCCAGAGAGAGTGATTGGCATTGGAATGGGCTGCCCAGGGAGGTGGTGGAGTTACCATCCCTGGAGGTGTTGAAGCAAAGCCTGGCTGGGGCACTTAGTGCCATGGTCTGGTTGATTGGCCAGGGCTGGGTGCTAGGTTGGACTGGATGATCTTGGAGGTCTCTTCCAACCTGGCTGATTCTGTGATTCTATGATTCTAAGATGCTCTGTGTTTCAAAGTATGTCACACTGGTTTTTCATGCTGTGCCCACTGTTGTCAATGCAGTGCTGTCAATGTCAGTGCTGAGATAATCGAATTTCAATTGCCAACGTGTTTGATTTGCCTGGTGTTCTAATGCTTAGTGCATTTATCACAGCCATNAGAGTGGCTTTCCGGTATTTGAAGGGAGCCTACAGGAAGGCTGGGGAGGGACTATTGACAAGGTCTGGGAATGTCAGGACGAGGGGGAATGGGTTTAAGCTAGCAGAGGGGAGATTCCGACTGGATGTTAGGAGGAAGTTCTTTACAGTGAGGGTGGTGAGGCACTGGCACAGGTTGCCCAGGGAGGTTGTGGATGCTTCCTCCCTGGAGGTGTTTAAGGCCAGGCTGGATGAGGCCTTGAGCAAGCTGCTCTAGTGGGAGGTGTCCCTGCCTATGGCAGGGGGTTGGAGCTGGATGATCCTTGAGGTCCCTTCCAACCTAAACCATTCTATGATTCTATGATTCTATAAGATGAATTGTGCTGAGCAAAAGATATTTTTGATGTCTGTCAGCTGTTTTGTACAGGAACATAGGAGTTGCTGTGGTACATGTAACTGAAACATTCTTTCTGTGAATGAAAGCAAAAGCAAATGTAGCAAACATATACACTCATCCGTCCACTAACATTTGGCAGCTCAGGGACTGTCAGAGCCAGAGGTAGTTTCTGTGTATTTAGCACCTTTCAGAGGATTATTTTGTTTCTGTTGGTCTGTTCAGTCTCCCTTTGAACTCAAGTAATCCTTTAGCATCCACAACATTTCTGGGCCAAGAATTTGAACAGCTTAGCTGCACATTGTATGAGGAACCATTTTCTTTCAGTCAACCTCGCTGCTTGCTTCATCTGAAATGTCCTTGTACTTGTGCTGAAAGAGTCTTGCTTCTAGCACACTGTTTTAGGAAGGACAAGCTTTCCTCATGCTGTACAGTAAGACCCCACCTGCAGTCCTGTGTGCAGTTCTCGAGCCCCCAACACATAACACTGTTAAAATGAGCCCAGAGGAGGGCCATAAAGATGCTCAGAGAGCTGCAGCAGCTCTGCTCTGAGGACAGGCTACAAGAGTTGGGGCTCTGCAGCCTGGAGAAGAGAAGGCTTCCAGGAGACCTTAGAGCGGCCTTGCATTAACTGAAGGGGACCTACAGGAAGGCTGAGGAGGGACTATTGACAAGGTCTGGTAATGACAGGACAAGGGGGAATGGGTTTAAAGTGGCAGAGGGGAGATTCAAAGTAGATGTCAGGAAAGGGTTGTTTGCAGTGAGGGTGATGGGCCACTGGCACAGGTTGCACAGGGAGGCTGTGGCTGCTCCCTCCCTGGAAGTGTTCATGGCCAGGTTGGATGAGGCCTTGAGCAATCTGTTCTAGTGGGAGATGTCCCTGTTTATGGTGGGAGATTGGAAATGAATGATCCTTGAGGTCCCTTCTAACCTAAACCATTCTATGATTCTATGATTAGAGTGTTTTAAAGTAGAAACACAGAGAGGCTGTGCTTCAGCTTTTGAGACTCCTGGAGTTATAGATCATAGTGCAAAAGGACTTCCAAAAGCCCCCAATTGTTCAAGCCTATCATCTTCTCCTTTTGCCTTTCTAAATACTGTCTATCTTAGTTGCTCACCAAATGTCTTGCTGAATCACAGAATGGGTTGGGTTGGAAGGGACCTTAAAAATCATTTTATTCAAACTTCCCTGCCATAGGCAGGGACCCCTTCCACTAGACCAGTTTTCTCAAAACCTCATCCAACTTGGCCTTGAGCACCTCCAGGGAGAGTTGGCCTTGAACACCTCCAGGGAGAGTTATCCATGACCTCCCTTGGCAACCTGCACTATTTTCTCACCACCCTTTCTTTCTAAAATTCAGTCCTTATTGTCTCTCCTCAGTCTATTCCCTCTCATCCTCTCACTACAAGCCCTTACAAGAAGTCCTTCCTGGCTTCCTTGTAGCCCCCTTCATAGCCCTTCTCTACTTTCTATTTTGAGCAGAAAAACAGTAAGTAGGCTTTTCTAAAAGTCTTGCACTTTGGTATGAGTCCTTGCAGAAGCTGTTATATTTTTGACATAGAAGGTTATGAGGTCCCAATAGCATTTACTGAAGCAGTTGTCTTGCCTGTGTGTTGTGTGGCCCCCAGGACAAGGGAGGTTATTCTTCCCCTGTACTCAGCACTGCTCAGGCCTCACCTTGAGTGTGTATTGCCTGTTGTATAAATCCTTTGAAAATTTTGTTGTATGAAAGAGGTTTCACATTTAAGAGGCACAAAACAGCTGTTTGTGATTGTACAGGTAGATGGCTACTCGAAGTAGGATGGATCCAGACTTGCTCATGCATGCAGGGATACTAAAAAAGGGAAGGGACACTTAAGAATTCAGAAGGCAAGGAGAAGGAAATGAGCTGCCAGGGACAGTGGATCAGAAATGAGCTGCCAGGGACAGTGGATCAGAAATGAGCTGCCAGGGACAGTGGATCATATCCACAGCTTACGTTTTCTAGATTCTTAATTCTGGTACCTAAGTACAATGGTAAATTATGTCTTCAACTTGGGTATTTTGTTCACATGATAGCTATAAATGGATTGGTTCAGACCATGTCCAACAGAACAGAAACCAAGAGGATGATTTCACAGGCTAATATGGAGAAAAGCACTTACAAAGCTGGGGAAACACTGAAATTGTACCGAATATACCGAAAGAAGTTACATTGTCTGCTCTGTTCTTTTTTCTGCAGAAGATGTCAAATGGAAAAAATTAGTTATGCTGGGTTAAAAGAGCAGTTCCTAAAGGGGAGGCTGGAAAACAGGGCAATGAGAGACTTAGATAAAGAATAGTATTTGGGTCTGTTACTTCTGTTAGCAATAGTAGGGTCATCTAGAAGTGAATCAGTAAGATGAACATGTAACTCTTTTAAAAACAGCCTTTCACAAGTTGTTTCTAATGGTGTTGACTGTTCAGAAGCCTGTGCTGTGTTTCTGTTCAGTGTGTGTGTCTGGGGTTCTAGTTTAAATTCCCAGAGACTCAAATAATTTTGATAGAACCAATCATAGAATCGTAGAATGGTTTAGGTTGGATGGGACCTCAAGGATCATTGAGCTCCAACCCCCTGCCATAGGCAGGGACACCTCCCACTAGAGCAGGTTGCTCAAGGCCTCATTTGTAAAGTGCCCTTCCCTCTCCCCACCTCCTTCCCCAAAGAAAGGAATTGGAAGTGAGAGGAAAAGGTAAGCCCACACAAATGAAATCAGTCTCACTCGATTTGGAAGTTAAAAAGGAAAAGTTTAACAATAACTTCAAAAAGGGGTATCAGAGGTAGGGAAGTTACAGAAGATGTAGGGAAGGAAAGAATAACAAATTCAAAAAGGTATAAATACAACCCGAATTTCTGTGATGGTAGTGACCACCTGTGTGGAGAGATGCAGAGCAAGCGGCAGTGTGGTTCAGAGAGCTGCGGAGTGGTTGAGAGAGAGAGCAAGAACAGGAAGTCCCTCTGATTTTATGGGACAGGAAGGGGGGAGTGGGCTAACCATCACCAGGTGGTGTCCAGACCCACCCCTGTGGAGGGGTCAAGACCACCTGAGGTCAAGTGTTGAGTTCAGGGCCACTCCTCCTGGAGTGTTAACCGTATACAGTGTGTCACTGACTCCTGGAAACGAAACCCGCAGATACGTTTTCATCTCGGTCTATTTTGAGAGGGAAGTAAATACAGTGCAGCACACTGGAAGATGAGCTCTAAAAGGAAAGGAATTTCAGTATTTATCTCCCAAAACCTGACATTACAGTTTTGAGGATTGGTGAAGAGTAGGATTTTTCTAAGGTTATAAAAGGCATCTAACTGAGAGGTTAGAGGAAGAATATAGTAAGTAGCCCTGCAGCTACAATCCACAGCAATTTAAATTTGTAGAACAAGCACTTCTTTGTGCATGCAAGCATACTCTTGACATAAAAATGCAAAGATTTGTGAAGAATTCCAGAGAGGAGAATAATTAGAAAGTAGTCTGAATTAATTCTTCTTATTACATATTTTTGTGAAGAGAGTAGTCAATGCTAAATCATTAAGAGAGATGTTACTTAACTGGATTTGAACTGTTTTCATTTTCCATATGTGTGAGTGGCATTGGATATTTGACTTTGTCCTTGGTCTTGGGCAGTCTAAAGCCATAAAAATCAGGAGATATTTTCCTCTGACAGCTATACCATGAACACTTTTATTTTCTCCCTCCGAGGCATTTCAGTTTCGGTGCCTGGTCTTTCAAACTCCATTTCTGTAATCTGTCAGACTATACTGCTGAAAGAAAATGTCAACCACGTTCTCTGTTGAGGTTCATGACTGTCACATAAAATTAATTTTTCATCAGTATATAAAAATACTACAGTTGAGTTTCAGGAGTAGTCATTTCAATATAACATCCTTCTGCCATAGCCAACAAATCTCAACGTGTGGAAGGTCTTTTTTTCTTTATGGGAACAAGGAATTACTGAGGCTTTCTCTGGTGAACCACTGCCTTAAATGCTATAGAGGTGTCTGGCAATATATTGCATTCTAAAAGCAACCTTTGCTTTTTATGGAATCATTTAGGTTGAAAAAGACCTTTAAGATCACTAAATCTTAAGTTGTGCCATGGGAGGCATAGGCTGGTGTGGCAGGCAGGAAGCCGGGGGAGGCTGAGATTCGACGGGGTACTGCCGAGTCGACTCAGCTAGCTGCTAGCAGTGCAGTATGCAGTTCGCTTTATTAAGGAAGCACAACAGCTTATATACCATTTAGAAGAGGTGTGCACAGCTAGCTGAGGTTGACACAAGTGGAAGGTACAGATTGGTTCAGAGGTCTGTGTAAGGCACCGATAGGTCACTCTGTATCAAAACAATCCCTGGTGTCCACCCCTGCAGGGTGGCAAGCTCAGCCCCCTGCAGGTGTGCGTGGGTTGATCGCTGTTTACAGCTTAGTTTCCTGGGCCCGAAACAGCCCAAGGACAGTTCCCAGCATGAGCTCTGATGTTTACCAGCTCATGCCTTGCTAGGGTGAGAATTCTCCCACAGGCTGGATATTAGGAGGAAGTTTTTGGCAGAGAGAGTGATTGGCATTGGAATGGGCTGCCCAGGGAGGTGGTGGAGTCGCTGTCCCTGGAGGTGTTGAAGAAAAGCCTGGCTTTGGCACTTACTGCCATGGTCTGGTTGATTGCATGGGGATGGATTCTAGGTTGGACTGGATGATCTTGGAGGTCTCTTCCAACCTGGTTGATTCTATGATTCTAAATACAGACATAAATCTACCAATGCAAGTCCACCACAAAATGGTATTCCTAAGTGCCACATTTTATTGGATTTTTCTGGCAAGGTTTTTGGTATTGGAGGTGCTACAAGGATGGCTTCTGTGAGAGACTGTTGGATGTTTCCTCTACATCCAGTGAAGCCAGTGCAAGCCAGCTCCAAGATGGACCTACCTCTGGCTAAGGGCAAGTCTATCAGTGTAATGGAGGGGCAATTAATTAATGAGAGATGATTATTTCAAAAGTCAATATTGTTTATTAATTTTGATATTCAGAACTTTCCCCACCCCTGACCACTAATTTAATAATGATAATCACTTATTTGCATGGTCATGGAAACATTATACAGATCTGGAAACATTACACTAGATCTGGAAATAACTTACAAAATATATAAGCAATAGCTGAACCGGGAGAGAAGGTTCCTGTGGTCAATATATACCTCTTGAAGTCAATACACCGCTTGCAGTTAATGCCACTTGCCCACTGGATGGACACAGGGAGCCGCTTTCTGCTTATGGCAGAAGGCAATGGTGAATTACAAGAGGCTTTAAGCATTTACTCACAAAATTATCTCCCAACTCACAGGGCTAGCTACAGCTTCAGACAGTACCCAATGCTTTCAGAGAATTCTGTCTTGCCAGCCACTGAGGCTTCTGATTCTTCCCAGGCTTCTGGGGAAAGGAGGCAGATAATCTCTGACCTTGTCTTTTGGCTCCTCTGGATGATCTGTGTATCTCGGGGACTTCCCATCTTGGCAGGAGACTTTCAGGTGTAGGCAGGATGCTTGTGATGTGCAGCCTCAGCATGATGTCATGCTGGCTGTACAGGCTGATTGCATTAGAGCCTGTTCCTGGTAAACTCAAGGCAGGCAGTTTCCAGCAATTCAGCAGAGCTAGCTAATAGCTTTAGCATAATGGTGCTGAAGGCAATGAGGCAGTAAGGCAGCATACTGCTAGGAACAGAGGGCAATGGCACCAAGCACGAATACAACAGCAGAGCATGTTTTGTTTACCTGTGTATCTCCTTTTATCAATGTAACCAAGACTAATGGGCCTTTGGACGCAGAATAGCCAATCAGAATGGCTGATCCTGGACTCAATCCCCTGGTCCAGATCAGCAATAAAGATATTGAACAGGACCAGGCCCAGCTTATGTAAAAGCCTGCAGAAAAATCCCTTGTCTGTAGATGTCTTTTGAGACTGCATTTTTTAAAATCTGTTCAGCATCTTTACTGATGATCTGCATGAGGAGATTGAGTCCAGCATCAGTAAGTTTGCAGATGACACCAAGCTAGCAGCAGGTGTTGATCTGTTGGAAGGTAGGAGAGCCCTGCAGAGGGACCTAGGCATGCTGGATGGGTGGGCAGAGGCCAATGGGATGAGACTGAACAAGGCCAAGTGCAGGGTTCTGCACTTTGGCCACAACAACCCCAAGCAGCACTACAGGCTGGGGACAGAGTGGCTGAGAGCAGCCAGGCAGAGAGGGACCTACTGCTGCTAGAGAGTAGCTGAAGATGAGGCAGCAGNAGGCAACCAGCAGCAGAACAAGGGGACACAGTCTCAAGCTGTGCCAGGGGAGGTCTAGGCTGGATGTTAGGAGGAAGTTGTTGGCAGAGAGAGTGATTGGCATTGGAATGGGCTGCCCAGGGAGGTGGTGGAGTCACTGTCCCTGGAGGTGTTGAAGCAATGCCTGGCTGGGGCACTTAGTGCCATGGTCTGGTTGGTTGGCCAGGGCTGGGTGCTAGGTTGAATTGGATGATCTTGGAGGTCTCTTCCAACGTGGTTGATTCTATGATTCTATGAAATCTCATCCAACCTGGCCTTCAACACCTCCCTGGTGCAGCAGCCACCACCTTCCTGGGCGACCTGTGCCAGTGTCTCACCACCCTCACTGCAAACAACCCTTTCCTAACATCTAGTTTCAATCTCCACTCTGCCAGTTTAAACCCATTACCCCTCATCTTGTCATGACAAGACCTTGTACATAATCCCTCCCCAGCCTTCCTGTAGGCCCCTTTTAGATACTGGAAGGCCACTATAAGGTCCTCTTGAAGCCTTCTCTTGTGCAGGCTGCAGAGCCTCAACTCTGGTAGCCTGTCCTCATATCAGAGCTGCTGCAGCCCTCTGAGCGTTTTCATAACCATCCTCTGGACTCGATCAATAGTTCAATGTCCTTCTTGTTTTGGGGGCTCCAGAACTGCACACAGTACTCCAGGTACTCTATCAAATCAGTTTGAATCTTAGTTGTATGGGGATGTTTTCACTGACAAGTGTGTCAGCTACCCATCTTCTCATGGTGTTTGCCAGTATGCCTTCTGGGTGTGGGATATGTGCAGTTTAAAGAAGCTTAATTGAGGATGCTTGAGCCTTGTGCTTTTCCTATGCTTAGCATTAGCAGGCAATGTTATATTGGTTGTCCCCTCAGTCCTTGGAAAAGCTGAAATACATTTATGGTGAAGCCTGATTGTGAATTTAAAACAGATTTACTAAATGTATAAGGCTTGAGCTTCATATCTGCATACACCAAGCAGGAAAAGAGAGTTTTATCTTGTCAAATCTTGGAAGTTATAAAAACTACCTTAAAAAATGCTGTGGTTAGCAGGAGTAGGGAGGTGATTGTCCCCTTGTAATCAGCTTTGGTGAGGCCACACCTTGAGTATTGTGTTCACTTTTGGGCACTGCAATACAAGAGAGACACAGATGTGCTGGAGTAGGTCCAGACAAGGGCAACAAAGCTGGGGAAAGGCCTGGAGAATAAATCTGATGAGGAGTGATTGAGAGAGCTGGGGATGGTTAGTGTGAGGAAGAGGAGGATGAGGGGAGACCTCATTGCTGTCTACAACTACCTGAAGGGACATTGCGGAGAGGCTGGAGCGAGTCTCTTATCACAGGTAACTGAAGACAGAACAAGGGGGAATGGCCTCAAGCTGTGACTGGGGAGGTTTAGGTTGGACATTAGGGAAAAGTTTTTCATGGAGAGAGTGGTCAGGGATTGGAATGAGCTGCCCAGGGTGGCGATGGAGTCACCCATCCTGGGTGTGTTTATGGATTGTTTGGATGTGGTGCTTAGGGCTATGGTTTAAGGTGAACCTTGTAGAGTAGGGTTCTAGGTTGGACTTGGTGATCCTGAGGGGCTTTGCCAACCTGCATGTTTCTGTGGTTCTGTGATAGTGTTGCAAGTTGTAAAACTTTTCCACACCACTGCTCAGATAAGCTAAACTAAACTCTTGTATTGCATGACCTATAAGTGGTATCAGGCATTTTATTCCATTCTTGTAATCTAACACTCGAGCTTTAGGTCTGCATTAAAGATTGTTTACAGAAGGTACTGAATGACACTGGGTTTATTTTTAAAGCACTCCCAGGCTGGTGCTAATGTCTCTAAATATATAAGGAGAGAATGAGATACATTATAAAACTATGATCTAAGTGCAAGAGGAAGTAAGATAAATATAAACCAAAGTCATAGGTTCTTCCTTGCCAAGAGTTTTTTGTACGCCAACATGTCTGCCATTACTTTCACAGCTTCTGGCAGAGGAAATTATCAAGGAAAAACATTAGAAGAGTAATTAGACAAAAGTGTTTCTTTAGCATCACATTAGGCAGAGCCTCTGAGTACAGTCTTTGCTTTCCTTATGTACTTACTGCTTTGAGGGATGTTAGGGTCATAAGGATGTTAAATGGGGATGGAACATTTTTGGTTATGGGCATCACCAGTCTTGATGAAGATATATGACTTGGGCTTAGTGATGCAGCCCATGCTTTTAATTTCCTTGCATTGATAGCTCCTTTGCCTCCAGGGCTTCTGCTTTGTCTTCTACTCTGCCATTAACATGAATGTGTGGCTTCCTGTGCGTGTTTGAAGCTGGCTAGAATGTTTTGATGAGAAGAACTAGTTACAGGCTGGGAAAGGAAAACAGTGGTGATGTCTACTTCCCTCATAGGCTTGCTGAGATGTATAAGAACAAAAATCAAAACATAGATAAGGCACAACTTCTCTTGCTGGGGAGCTCTGAGCTGCATCTCTAACTTCATCCTCCTTTTCTCTGACTAATCCACATTGCTTCCTATCCCCCTGGCTGAACTTCCATTCTTCCTTGGGACTGGGGTAAGGTTGAGAGGTGTAGGGGGAATGTGAAGGGGTGGTTGGGAGCCCCTCCTGGGGGCCTTTCTGGGAGGGCTGTTGTGTTTCTGTATTACCTTTTCCCTTGTCTATTTCTGTCTATAACTGTATATACTGTAAATATCTGCTTGTATGTTGAGCTAAGCTGTAAATATAAGCTTCATTCAATTTCCAGAGCTGGCTGAGTCTAGTCTGGGTGATTTCCAAAGTGTGGAGGGGCAGGGAACACCCAAACCATCACACTTCCCATGAGCTACTATTCTATGATTCTATGATTCTACTTCACTAAATCTTTCTAGTTATAGATTTTGAGAGATGTGTGTCAACAAGAAACAGCCTCAGCAAGAAGGAAATATTAGCTGCACAGAAATGTGTTTCTCTTTATAATCATCATTGAGACCTCATGCAGGTTGAAAGAAATACTTCATATGTGGCCTGTGTGTAGCTTTGGCTTGGAGAATCATAGCATGGTTTGGGTTGGAAGACACTTTTAAGATCATCAAGTTTCAAGCCCCCTACTATGGGCAGGGACACCTTCCACTAGATCAGGCTGCTCAAAGCCCCATCCAACTTCCCCTTGAACATTTTTCCAGGGAGGGGATATCCACAGCTTTCTGATGAATATAATCAATTTGATTTTTTACCATTACTATGTTAGCAACTCTCGCTAGTTGTTGATAATTTGCTGATAGCTAATGGTTTGTGTCAGCCCTATTTGCTGTTGTGCCTTGCTAGTAAGATGGTTGTGTAACTATACTTACATATATTACAGAAATAATACTGTGACACTCAGAATGTTAAGTAATTCTCTTTTGTTCAGCACTTTTCCTTAATGAATTTTCAACAAATGCCAATTCTCTAAAGTGGTATTAGTTATTCATCAAAAAATCAGCAATTTTTCAGGACAATGAGTGTAGGATTGAGTTTTACTAGCAAGTTGTTTGAGTTCTCTCTACACACAAGACAAATTATTTTATTGCTTTTATGGCAGCAAACCCAATTTTGGAATAACAAAATTATTTTGAATCAGTGATAAAATTAGTATCTATTAATGCTTTGGACTAAAGAATATTGTATAACCCTGTAAGCAAAATTCAGCTCAACAGAGAGAGATAGTGAATGGTGCTGCAGCCAGTCACCAGTGGTGACCCCTGAGGATCAGTGCTGGGTCTGGTCTGGTTCAACCAGATATCTTTATTGATGATCTCGACCAGAAGATTGAGTCCATCATCAGTAAGTTTGCAGACCCCAAGCTAGGAGCAGGTGTTCATCTGTTGGAGGGTAGGAGAGCCCTGCAGAAGGACCTTGACAGGCTGAATGGGTGGGCAGAGGCCAATGGGTCCTACATATTGGCCACAGCAACCCCAAGCAGTACTACAGGCTGGGGACAGAGTTGCTGAGAGCAGACAGAAAGAAAGGAACTTGGGGGTGCTGGTAGATAGTAGCTGAACATGAGGCAGCAGTGTGCCCAGGTGGCCAGGAGAGCCAATGGCATCGTGGCCTGGCTCGGGAGTAGTGTGGGCAGCAGGACAAGGGAGGTTATTTTGCCCCTGTACTCAGCACTGCTAAGGCCACACCTTGAGTGTTGTGTCCAGTTCTGGGCTCCTCAATTCAAGAGAGATGTTGAGGTGCTGGAAGGTGTCCAGAGAGGAGCAATGAATCTGGTGAGGGGCCTGGAGCACAGCCCTGTGAGGAGAGGCTGAGGGAGGTGGGGGTGTGCAGCCTGCAGAAGAGGAGGCTCAGGGAAGACCTCATTGCAACAGAACAAGGGGACAGAGTCTCAAGTTGTGGCAGGGCAGGTCTAGGCTGGATGTTAGGAGAAAGTTGTTGGCAGAGAGAGTGACTGGCATTGGAATGGGCTGCCCAGGGAGGTGGTGGAGTCGCCATCCTTGAAAGTGTTCAAGCAAAGCCTGGATGAGACACTTAGTGCTATGGTCTGGTTGGTTGGCCAGGGCTGGGTGCTAGGTTGGACTGGATGATCTTGGAGGTCTTTTCCAGCCTGGTTGATTCTATGATTCTCTGATTCTATTTTTGCTCTTGGAACAAATAAGTGTATGATTATGGGGGAGGAAGGTACTAACTTGTGCTAATTTGAGGCTAATTGTAGTATTTTAATGAGAACAATTAGATTATAGGGTGTAGAAAGAAAAGAGTGGTGATGTCTACTTCACTCATAGGCTTGCTGAGATGCATAAAAACAAGAACATAAACATAGGCAAGATAGAATATGTGTGTGTGTGTGTGTGTGTTTGTGTGTCTCTATCAGAGTTGGTGCCTGTGCCTTCCTTCCTGGGCTGCTTCTGTGTAACTTATCCTAATGATTTCTAACTCCCTTTGCTGAACCTTCAACCTCACCTTGCATGTAATGCAAACCCTAGGATAAGGTGGGGGGGGGGCCCTACAAGGAGAGGGGGAAGGACTATTGACAAGGTCTTGTAATGACAGGACAAGGGGGAATGGGTTTAAAGTGGCAGAGGTGAGATTCAAACTGGATGTTAGGAAAGGGTTCTTCTAGTGAGTGTGGTGAGACACTGGCACAGGTTACCCAGGGAGGCTGTGGATGTTCCCTCCCTGGAGGTGTTCAAGGTTAGATTGGATGAGACCTTGAGCAACCTGTTCTAGTGGGAGGTGTCCCTGCCTATGGCAGGGGGTTGGAACTGGATGATCCTTGAGGTCCCTTCCAACCTAAACCATTCTATGATTCTAGGTTGCTTTCAATTTCTCCAGTTAAGGCAATTTTGTGTTGATTGAAAATGTGCTTTCCAGAGCAACAGAAGACAAAGAGAACAGACCATTGCTGTGTAACACATTTTACCATTCCTCACTGTAGAGCTATGACAGTAAACATTTTATTTTAGGTAGTTTTCTTCTCATGCCACAACAAAACCCTACCTATTTTTACATGGCTCAAAGGATTTCTGACAGATGCTTTGAAAACAGCTTTGCTTAGCCTTTTGCCAGTATTTTTCAGTGGCTGCTATCTTGGAAGAGAATGACAACAGACAACTTTTATTTCAAAAAGACTAACAAATGGTTCTTAAGAAATTACAATTAATTTTGTTTGTTCAACTTTTAATCATTTTTCCATCAAGTCACTGACAAATTGCATCCCAAAAATCATAGAATCATAGAATCAGCCAGCTTGGAAGAGATCTTGAAGATTATCCAGTCCAACCTAGCACCCAGCCCTAGCCAATCAACCAGACCATGGCACTAAGTGCCTCATCCAAGCTTTGCTTCAACACCTCCAGAGACAGCGACTCCACCACCTCCCTGGGCAGCCCATTCCAATGCCAATCACTCTCTCTGGCAGCAACTTCCTCCTAACATCCAGCCTGAACCTGCCCTGGCACAACTTGAGACTGTGTCCACTTGTTCTGTTGCTGCTTGCCTGGGAGAAGAGCCCAACCCCACCTGGCTACAGCCTCCTTTCAGGTAGTTGTAGACAGCAATGAGGTCTGCCCTGAGCCTCCTCTTCTGCAGGCTGCACACCCTCAGCTGCCTCAGCCTCTCCTCACAGGGCTGTGCTCCAGACCTTTCACCACCTTTGTTGCCCTTCTCTGGACACCTTCCAGCACCTCAACATCTCTCTTGAATTGAGGAAATCAGAACTGGACACAGCACTCAAGATGTGTCCTAACCAGTACTGAGTACAGGGGCAGAATAACCTCCCTTGTCCTACTGGACACAGTCTTCCTGATCCAGTTCAGGATGCCATTAGCTCTCTTGGCCACCTGGGCATGCTGTTGGCTCATGTTCAGCTTACTGTCTATCAGTATCCCCAGGTCCCTTTCTTCCTGGTTGCTCTCAAGGCACTCAGTCTCCAGCCTGTAGCTCTGCTTCAGTTGAGTTGAAATGCCAAAGCTTGAGTGTAATTTTTCATTCTTTCTTTCTGGATGTGTGACTGATACTTAGGAAAGAAAGTGTGGAAAAATGTCTTTCATGCCTGTAAATTTTTCTTCTACACTGGGAAAGGTTTCTATGCAGGGAACTGTCTCTTTGGCACTAGAGAAGAAGCCAGGTCCTTTGAGCAGCTTCGTGTTGGACACTGGGCTAACTGCAGGCTTTTATAACGAGTTCTTTCCTTCATTGTGCATTTGGCTTTACTTTTCCCCCCACCCTTCTGCAGTCTGCAGTCCAGGAACCTGGTGGAGATATTACATTCCCCTGCCTAATTTTTTTCATCTTTTGGCACTTCTTTCAAGGCCTGGTTCAGCTGGTTGTGAATACCTGTGTGAGTCAGAGAGAGAATGAACTGACACATGACATTTCTCAGAGAATAGCAGAGAGTCTTGTATGCTCAGCAGCTGACTCTCCTAGCCTTTGACCATCAGCCAAGGAAACAGTCTCCAGATTAGGAGTGGTCAGGCATTGGAACAGGGAGGTGGTGAAGTCCCCATCCCTGGAGGTGTTCAAGAAAACTCTGGCCATGGCATGTGGGGACATGGGTGTGGTGGTGTTCGGTTGGTGGTTGGACTGGATGATCTTGGAGGCCTTTCCCAACCCAAACAGTTCTGTGATTCTGTGATATTTGGGGTCTGCAAGCTTCCAAGGGGTGGCCAGAACAGACCACAGATCTTTTTATTTTTGCTTTGTTTGGAGTAATTTGAGGTTTCAACTATCTGAAGGGAGGCTGTAGCCAGGTGAGGTTGGTCTCTTCTGCCAGGCAAGCAGCAACAGAACAAGGGGGCACAGTCTCAAGTTGTGCCAGGGGAGGTCTAGGGTGGATGTCAGGAGGAAGTTGTTGGCAGAGAGAGTGACTGGCATTGGAATGGGCTGCCCAGGGAGGTGGTGGAGCCACCATCCCTGGAGGTGTTGAAGCAAAGCCTGGCTGGGGCACTTAGTGCCATGGTCTGGTTGACTGAAAAGGGCTGGGTGCTAGGTTGGACTGGATGAGCGTGGAGGTCTCTTCCAACCTGGCTGATTCTATGATTCAAGTTGCCAAACATTCCCATTAGCTGGTGTCACTGAAGTGTATGACAGTAAGACAAAAGTGAGTTGAACATCAACTGTAATACTTACATATCTCTTTTTCTTCTTGTAAATGCTTCATCCATTCCTCCACAAAGTTATGAAATGATTGCCTTTTCCAAACTGCTTTCCCACTGTGATGCTCTGCCTTCTGATTTTTTCTGCTGATGTATGCTTCTTTTATAAACATGAATAAACAAAATTAAATCAATCAGAAATCACCAGATTTACCTGTGAAAATAAATCATTTGTTAAGAAATAATTAATTGTGCTCCTGGCAAGAATTTTGATGTGATTTGCTGCTGGAATCTGTGGAAAACAGAGTATCACAACTGCACTGGTGATTATATCTTTCTTAGTATGAGATGGGCTCAACATGAGCCTGCAGTGTGAGTGCAGCCCAGACAGCAACCCAGTACTGGGCTGCAGCAAGAGCAGTGTGGGCAGCAGGGCAAGGGAGGGGATTCTGCCCTTGCTCTGCTCTCCTCAGACCCCACCTGGAGTCCTGTGTAGAGTTCTGGAGCCCCCAGCACAAGAAGGACATTGAACTCCAGTGGAGGCCACAAAAGTGCTCAGAGGGCTGCAGCAGCTCTGCTATGAGGACAGGTGTCGGGGACCAGGCTGTGCTGCATGATCATGAAGATGTAAGATAGATCAGTTAAAGAATGACGACACTGTGAAAGTTACACAGTGCCTGCAGAGGCAGGATGTTCTCACAAAACAACATGTGAATGTCACACAGTGCCTGCAGAGGCAGGATACTTTCTCACAAAACAAGAGGATGTTTCCCAGAAAACAACAGCATACTTGTGGCAAAAACAGAAGCAGGTGTCTGATAACAGTAGCTACACGTAGAAAGAGTGACTATTGCTTCTACCAATTATTACTCTGCTTAAGATGCCTGATTAAGATAAATTGACCAATCATTGTATACATGCTGGGTAGGTGGTCGCATGTACGGGGCGCTGAATAGTATATAAGGTGCATAACTTCCCTATTAAAGTTGGATTTGGATTTGCATCATGTTGGTGTGTCGTCCTGTCCTGCTCGCACGGAATGCACATGACAGACAGGCTACAAGAGTTGGGGCTCTGCAGCCTGGAGAAGAGAAGGCTTCGAGGAGACCTTAGAGTATCTGAAGAGGACCTACAGGAAGGCTGAGGAGGGACTATTGACAAGGTCTTGTAATGACAGGACAAGGGGGAATGGGTTTAAAGTGGCAGAGGGGAGATTGAAACTGGATGTTAGGAAAGGGTTCATTGCAGTGAGGGTGGTGAGACACTGGCACAGGTTGCCCAGGGAGGTTGTGGCTGCTCCCTCCCTGGAGGTGTTGAAGGCCAGGCTGGATGAGGCCTTGAGCAAGCTGCTCTAGTGGGAGGTGTCCCTGCCTATGGCAGGGGTTTGGAAGTGAATGATCCTTGAGGTCCCTTCCAACCTAAACCATTCTATGANGGAGGTTCGGCCAAAAGGGTTAAAAAGCAAGATGAAGCAGCCAAGCAAAAGGAGGGTGAGGTTAGAAAGCAAGATGGAGTCCAGCCAGCAGCCTCAGCTTCTCCGCAGCAGGCAAAGCTCCCAGTGAAGAGAGGAAGCAAGTGCAGTAATCTTTGTTTTGCTTTTCCTTTCTACACATCTCAGCAAGACTGTGAGCGAAGTAGACCTCACCATTGTTTTCATTTCTCAGCCTATCATCTAGTTCTTCTCACCAAAACATTCTAGCTAGGCTCAAACTAGCACACAGGATGTATGAAAAATATCATGTTTTAAGGCATATTCATATGTCTTTGTATTCCCACACATGCTTTATATGTACATTTTTTGTAGTCAAAAACTTGAAACCTTCCTATAATATATAATAAGTACTATTGCAGCTGTATTTCCAAATCACAAAATTCCACAACAACCTATGTGCACTGGTTACTATGACAACCTCTTAAATATACCTATTCTGCTCTGAAAAACAAAAGACAAAACAGTCTCCAAAAAATGAGATTGCAGTAAGGAATTAAAGTTTATTATAGAAGTGTGTTGTTTTAAATGAGAAATTGTTTGCATTGTAATAACATAATGACATGAAGTAAGTCTGATAAGCCTCAGTATGCATAGTATGGAGTTTCATATGTGAGCAGAATTGATGCTGTATTACAGTATGACTACAAATCTTAGGGAAATAATTACCTCTGTGGCTGCAGAGGTCACTGTTAGGCTTTTTAGTAAGTCACATTCTACCTAGAAACATCATTCAAAAAACATTCAAGAGATACATTTGGGAGAAATGAATCAATTGACATTTGAAGGTGTACCCATTAGAGCACTTCTGAGGGAGCTGGGGTTGTTTAGCCTCCAGAAGAGGAGGCTCAGGGTAGACCTCATTGCTGTCTACAACTACCTGAAGGGAGGCTGTAGCCAGGTGGGGTTGGTCTCTTCTCCCAGACAAGCAGCAACAGAACAAGGGGACACAGCCTCAAGTTGTGCCAGGGGAGGTCTAGGCTGGATGTTAGGAGGAAGTTCTTCACGGGGAGAGTGATTGGCATTGGAATGGGCTGCCAAGGGAGGTGGTGGAGTCACCATCCCTGGAGGTGTTTAAGCAAAGCCTGGATGAGGCACTTAGTGCCATGGTCTGGTTGATTGTCTAGGGCTGGGTGCTAGGTTGGACTGGATGATCTTGGAGGTCTCTTCCAACCTGTTTGATTCTATGATTCTAAACAAAAAAATCAGTTGTCACAGAAGACAAAAACTCTTGTGTTACTCATGAGGAAAAAAAAACAGCAGTCTTAGCACCCATGTTAGCATGTTGCAGAAGTTTTGGCCATGGCTTTACCCAGTTTCATAGAATCACACATAGAATCACAATGTCAGGGGCTGGAATGGACCTTGAAAGATCATCTGGTCCAGATCCCCAGCCACAGCAGCATCACCTAGAGCAGATCACACTGGAACATATCCAGATGGTTCTTGATAAATATCCCCAGAGAGGGAGACTCCACAGCCTCCCTGGGCAGCCTGTTCCAGTGCTCTGTCACTCTCATAGGGAAAGAAATCTTCCTTATGTTCTCTGCCTCAGCTTCCACTCCTTGTCCCTTGTCCTGTCACTGGGCATCACCCAGCAGAGCCTGGCTCCATCCTCCTGCCACTCACCCTGCACATATTTATAACCATTGATGAGGTCACCTCTCAGTCTCCTCCTCTCCAAACAGCACAGCCCCAGCTCCCTCAGGCTCTCCTTGTAACAGAGATGTTCCATTCCCTTCATCATCTTTTTGACTCTGTACTGGACTCTCTCAAGCAGTTCTATGTCCCTCTTGAACTGGGGGGCCCAGAACTGGACACAGTACTCTAGATGAGACCTCAGCAGGGCAGAGTAGAGGGGCAGGAAAAACCTCTCTTGACTTACTAGCCACAGCCCTTTTAATCCACCCCAGAATAGCATTGCCCCTCCTGGCCACCAGAGCACACTGCTGGCTCATGGTCAACCTCCTGTCAACTAATAGCTGACCTGGGTAAGCCATGAAAATTATGCCAATGAAGTGTTGTTCTGCTTATGCTTGGTGAATACCATCTCTCAGTTAATGTTCATATTAATCTTTATAGTTTTGCAATTTACTTCTAGATCTAGTTATTCCTCTGTATGTTTCCATGCCCATGTGAGGAACTCAATTAGTGTTTGGGAGTGATGAGAGTTCTGAATAGCATAATTAATAAACAATATTAATTTTGGAAAAGTATCCTCTTGCATTAATTAATTATCCCTCCATCACAAAGATCCCTTCCAACCCAAATCCAAACCATTCTATAGTTGTGCTAGTTTGAAGCTACCTAGAATGTTTTGGTGAGAAGGATTAGATCACAAGCTGTGAAAGAGAAACAAATGCTGATGTCTACTTCACTCATAGGCTTGCTGAGAGGTATAAGAACAAGAGTAAAAATATAGATAAGAAAAATATAGATAAGGGAGTTCGAGCGCAGCCTGAGCTCTGGGATGCGTATTTCTCTCCAATCTCACCCTCCATCTCTCTGATTAATCCACTTTGCTTCCTGACCCCCCTGGCCGACCTTCCATTCTTCCTTGGGGCTCAAGGCAACATCTGGGGTAAGGCAGAAGAGGTGGGAGAAGGTGGAAGGGCAGCTGGGAGCCCCTCCTGTGGACTCAGGTTTTTGGGAGGGCTGTTGTGTTTCTGTATTACCTTTTACCTTGTCTATTTCTGTCTATAACTGTATATACTGTAAATATCTGCTTGTATATTCTGCTAAGCTGTAAATATAAGCTTCATTCAGATTTCCAGTGCTGGCTGAGTCTAGTCTGGGTGATTTACAAAGTCTGTGTGTGGGGAGCGGGGAACACCCAAACCACCACAATAGTCTAGTTGATTGGATAGGGTTGGGTGCTAGGTTGGAGGTCTCTTCCAATCTGGTTGATTCTATGATGCTATGTTTTTATGAGTTAATGTACTGCTTAGGAAGTGGAATACACACCATTTGCCTTTTTAAGGTATTTGACTTAAAAATCCTAGACCCTCAGCTATGTGATAAAAGGGGAGAAATGAGTTGAGAGACTGAAATAAATGAATTATTTATTTTTAGAAACATTTTGAAAGTAATCCTAATCTCATTATTATGTGATAAAAGCCTTTCTTTAAGTTAGTGTGCTTTAAGATGAATATTAAAGACATTATGGTCTAATCCCATTCAAATGTACAGCCCGAGTCTGGAAAATAAGAGGGAAATGTAAATTGAAAATAGAATAGAATAGAATAGAATAGAATAGAATAGAATAGAATCAACCAGGTTGGAAGACACCTCCAAGTTCATCCAGTCCAACCTAGCACCCAGCCCTATCTAGTGAACTGTACCATAGCACTAAGTGCCTCATCCAGTGTTCTCTTGAACACCTCCAGGGACGGTGACTCCACTACCTCCCTGGGCAGCCCATTCCAATGGCAAATCACTCTCTCTGTGAAGAACTTTGGCAATGGATGAGAAAGCCTTAGCAATTTCTTGTTCAGAGAAGGCCTCAGACATGAAGTAATGAATCTCTAGTAAGGCTGAGATAGATTTGTTTAGCTCTATAAAGTTACAAGTGATCTAATATACAAAAGTTAATGGAAGAATTTCTTGCAATTATTTCGACTTTTATATTACTCAGAACTGGGAATTATTCATATATTTTTTTTGAGAGAAACATTAATAATAAAAATGAATTTTTAGTAAACAAGGCTGATCAAGAACCACAATCAGCATAGGCAGGAGAATATTTCAGGAGTAGAAAAGAAAAACAATAAACCTTACAGAGACATTGGAAATCTACAGAATAGAAGGTGTTTAAAACCAGTTAGTGACATGGGCTGATACTGTTTGTGGTGGTAGGCTTGATGGGGTAAACATGGGCTTATCCATGCACAGCCACGTTCCCCTGCCTCTGCTCCTCCTGTGCTGGGGGCAGGCAACCATGGGAGGGGAGGGTGAAAGCCCTGGCTTTGCCCAATATGGTGAGACCTGGCAAAGTGCCATTCTGATTGGCTAATCTATGGCCAAAGCCTCACTAGTCTTGGGTTGGATATTGATAAAAGGGATGAGCAGGTAGCACAGGGCTTCTGGCGCCTCATTTTGCATCCTGAATCAGCCTGGAGAGTTTACCAGGAGTCAGCTCCAAATGCCTGCATGCAGTCGGCTTGCATAGCCCCCAGTGTAACACTGTGCAGAGACTGCACATGGCAGACATCCTGCCTGCACCTGAAAGTCTTCCTGCTAAGACTAGAACTCCTGGAGATACACAGATTGTCCAGAGGAGCCAGGAGACAAGGTCAGAGAGTGTCTGCCTCCTTTCCCCAGCAGCCAGGGAAGAATCAAGTCTCAGTGGCCAATCAGACAGAGTTCCATGTGCTTTGGGTACTGCATGATTTATAATTTTGTGAGTAAATATTTAAAAGCCTCTTCCAGTATAATGTTTGTGTTTGCCACTGTAAGAAATAAGTGCTCAGGTTTTGCCTGTGCCCTGCATGTATAAATTTCCAACCTGTGCATTTTTGAGCCTGTGAATAAGTTTCTGGTGAGTTTTAATGTTATTAAACAGTTTTCGTAGTTATTAACAATCATCACCTGGAGGGAAAAATTAATACGGATTATTCATAGACTCACAGAATCAGTCAGGGTTGGAAGGGACCACAAGGATCAGCCAGTTCCAACCCCCCTGCCATGCCCAGGGACACCCTACCCTAGAGCAGGCTGCCCACAGCCTCATCCAGCCTGGCCTTGAATACCTCCAGGCATGGGGCCTCAACCACCTCCCTGGGCAACCCATTCCAGGCTCTCACCACTCTCATGCTCAACAACTTCCTCCTCATGTCCAATCTGACTCTCCCCACCTCCAGCTTTGCTCCATTCCCCCCAGTCCTGTCACTCCCTGATAGCCTAAAAAGTCCCTCCACAGCTATTTTGTAGGCCCTCTTCATATATTGAAAGGCCACAAGAAGGTCACCTGGGAGCCTCCTCTTCTGCAGACTGAACAGCCCCAACTCTTTCAGTCTGTCCTCACAGCAGAGCTGCTGCAGCCCTCTGAGCATCCTTGTAGCCCTTCTCTGGACACACTCCAGCATCACCATATCCCTCTTGTAATGGGAGTTCCAGAACTGGATGCAGTACTCCATTAATGCAATAATGCAGTACTCTATTAATTTTTCTTAATCCTTCACACTGTTTCACTCATGAATGCTGACAGTTTCAGAACTTAGAGCAGTGCAGAGTTATGGTGGATACATTGTAAAGGCAAAGCTAAGTATTTCCACTGAAATTACTGACACTGTTTTTATTGGTTTTTTTTTGTGGTAGGTGAAAAAAACATATTTATTATAACTGAAATGTCAGATTTAATCATCTACAAAATCAATAGTTAATATATGCAGCAAATGGCATCTTTCAGAGGGTAGGAAATAATTTCTTACAAAACCAGAGTTGATATATAATGTTCTCTGAAATATGTTTTTAAATTAGATTGATGTTGAGGCCTTGCAAAACCTCAAATCACACAGTCTGTTTGAGTAATAGAAGGCAGAGGAGGTCCCCTTTTGTGAGCATAAAAAGAAATGCATAGTGTCATTACTTGACAAAAAGGTTGGGTACAAGTCAGCTGATAATTTAAAACCTTAAGAAACTCATACTCAGAAATTAAATAGAGTATTTGCCCTTCGTGGAAAGAAAGGAGTGTTTTGTTGTTGGGTGAACTGCACGTTAGTGCAGGAAGAAAGAACAATTATATGATGCTGTATTTTCTCAGAACAGCTTCACTACTTTTTGCTGTTCAAACTGCCTGCCTGCTTTAGTGCCTGTGATGTAATTTATGTGAAGTTTCCCCTTCCTGTTTCATATTATAAAATCATAGAATCATAGAATGGTTTAGCTTGGAAGGGATCTCAAAGATCATTCAGTTCCAACCCCCTGCCACAGGCAGACACCTCCCACTAGAACATGTTGCTCAAGGCTCATTCAACCTGGCCTTGAACACCTCCAGGGAGGTTGTGGATCACAGAATCACTGGATTGATTATACTACTAACAGCTGTCTTGGGCCATTTCAGAGGTAGAATCATAGAATCAAGAAGGTTGGAAGAGACCTCCAAGATCATCCAGTCCAACCTAGCACCCAGCCCTAGACAATCAGTCAGACCATGGCACTAAATGCCCCAGCCAGGCTTTGCTTCAACACCTCCAGAGACAGAGTCTCCACCACCTCCCTGGGCAGCCCATTCCAATGCCAATCACTCTCTCTGCCAACAACTTCCTCCTAACATCCAGCCTGAACCTGCCCTGGCACAACTTGAGGCTGTGTCCCCTTGTTCTGTTGCTGGTTGCCTGGGAGAAGAGACCAACCCCACCTGGCTACAGCCTCCCTTCAGGTAGTTGTAGACAGCAATGAGGTCTGCCCTGAGCCTCTTCTTCTGCAGGCTGCACACCCTCAGCTCCCTCAGCCTCTCCTCACAGGGCTGTGCTCCAGGCCCCTCCCCAGCCTTGCTGCCCTTCTCTGGACACCTTCCAGCACCTCAACATCTCTCTTGAATTGAGGAGCCCAGAACTGGACACAGCACTCAAGGTGTGCCCCTGACTGGTACTGAGTACAGGGGCAGAATAACCTCCCTGGTCCTGCTGACCACAGCCTTCCTGATCCAGGTCAGGAGGCCATTGGCTCTCTTGGCCACCTGGGCATGCTGTTGGCCCATGTTCAGCTTACTCTCTATCAGTATCCCCAGGTCCCTCTCTTCCTGGCTGATCTCAAGGCACTTGATCTCCAGCCTGTAGCTCTGCTTCAGTTGGAGATGAAGTACTCACCTGTGAAATCAACACAAATAGGTTTTGAATGTTTCTAGCATTTCTTTTGATGGTTCTACTCTGGAGATGGATTAAACCCCTCTGCCTTCAATTTTAATGTACGAGGCAGTATGGGATGGTTACTGAATGCTATGAATGACTTCTTTCAAACCTGCTAAAGCTTCTTTCAAATGAAGACAGTTTTAAAGTGTTTTTCTAGGCCCAGGACAACACATACTGAACACTTTCATACTGTGAATAGTTTGAACTCAGCCCTTTTCTCCTCAACTTAGACAAAGTTGAGGGGTTTTGTTGATATTTCACACAGATTTAGTGCTCACAAAGAGTGTAAGCAGACTTATTTTTTACCGCTACAATAGAAGTGTCTGTTGTGACACTAAGCTCAAAAGCTCTTTCACACTCATCAGTGGTCATGGGTCTAGGGAGTAATACTTTGTGCTTCTTCTTTGTTCTGAAAGCAGAAAATCAGAGAGCTGGAGCAGCTCTGCTATGAGGACAGGCTACAAGAGTTGGGAATCTTCAGCCTGGAAAAGAGAAGGCTTCAAGGAGACCTTCGAGTGGCCTTCCAGTATCTGAAGGGGCCCTACAGGAAGGCTGGGGAGGGACTATTGACAAGGTCTTGTAATGACAGGATGAGGGGGAATGGGTTTAAGCTGTCAGAGAGGAGACTGAAAGTAGATGTTAGGAAAGGGTTGTTTGCAGTGAGGGTGGTGAGACACTGGCACAGGTTGCCCAGGGAGGTTGTGGATGCTTCCTCCTTGGAGGTGTTCAAGGCCAGGTTGGATGAGGCCTTGAGCAAGCTGCTCTAGTGGGAGGTGTCCCTGCCTATGGCAGGGGGTTGGAGCTGGTTGATCCTTGAGATCCCTTCCCACATAAACCATTCTATGATTCTATGAATATCTCATAAAACTGGGAGTACACTTTTCATTAGCTTTATCTTAAAAGCATCATTATTTTTTTCATTCCAGTTTGAGA
This sequence comes from Tricholaema leucomelas, assembly GCA_013400475.1. Classification (NCBI taxonomy): domain Eukaryota; kingdom Metazoa; phylum Chordata; class Aves; order Piciformes; family Lybiidae; genus Tricholaema lacrymosa; species Tricholaema leucomelas. Next base: position 36,309 of record WAAF01005710.1, read on the forward strand.
GGTTCTTCCTGTGAAATAGCAGGGCTACCATGTGTTTGCAAATAGTTGCTGCAGTAGTCTAGGTTGCTGTAGCATTTCTGTATTTTAGTGCTGCAGAAGCTTCTGACATCATATAAAACAGCTAAAACCTTTTCAGCTGTTAACACTCTGCTTGCCACTGTTGTCATTGTATTCACTTTGCCTTACACTGTAATTGTAAAACTCTCCCAGGAGATCTGGAGTTGTTAATCTGGCTGTCTTATCAGTTTGTTCTCTGTGGACTAATATTCATACTTTCCCATCTATTTCTTCCATCATTATCTCAAACAACCTAATAGTTTAAATGTGTGTTTTGGTAAAGCCAAAGCAAACATGGTATATAAATACTTGATGTTAGTTTTGCTTGAATAAATTATTTGTAATCAAGAGAATTAGAGATTCATCTTAGCCACATCATACCAAAATAGCACTGCTTTTAGATTCCAGTGGGTATCCATGTTGATGGCACTACCTGGCAGTGACTGACTGAACAGCATTAGAGATAATTTTGTTCTATTAGAAAAAAACAAGTAAATTGATACCAAACAATATAGTAAGTCAACAATTTGGCACTTTCTTTGGGCCAGTTAGGTGTCTGATTTGCTGAGAATAAAGAAAGTGAAATAAAATACATTATTCACTTTCTGTTAAAGCCACCAGCAAAGCCTACATGTATTTTGGATTTGAAGGATTGGCCAATCACGTCCTGGGCTGCATCAAAAGAAGTGTGGTCAGCAGATCCAGAGAGGTGATTCTGCCACTTTATTCTGCTCAGGGGAAACCTCACTTGGAGTATTGTGTCCAGGTCTGGACCCCTCAATATAGCAAGGACATGGACCTGATGGAGAGGATCCAGAGAAGTTCCACAAAAATGATCAGGTGATTGAAGCACCTCTGCTAACAAGACTGGCTGAAGGAGCTGGGGGTGTTCAGCCTGGAGAAGAGGAGGCTCTGGGGGAGATCTAATAAAGACCTCCCAGTACTTGAAGTGGGCTATAAGAAGGATGGAGTGAGACAGTTTACAAAGGCCTGTAGTGATAGCATGAGAGGCAATAGGTTCAAGTTAGAGCAGAGGCGATTTAAATTGGATGTCAGGCAAAAGTTCATTACTATGAGGATGGTGGAACACCGGAACAGGTTGCCCAGGGATATGGTTGAGGTCCCACCCCTGGAGATGTTCAAAGTGAGGCTTGACAGGGCTTTGGGCAACCTGATCTAGTTAAGGATGCCCCTGCTGACTGCAGTAGGGGTTGGACTAGATGACTAAGGGTCCCTTCCAATCCAGCCCATTCTATTATTCTGTGATACACTGGATGTTTTAAAAGTGTGTTTGTCTATACACATAGATGTTTTAAATGGAATTTTCTTATTTATTAGACATGTTCCCTTTGAATGTTAAGGACCTTTGATGTGTTGTGGTAGGCTTGATAGGCCCAAAATAGGCTTACACTTGTCCTGCCTTGCCTAGACATGTTTTTCTGCTCCACCAGAGAGGCAAGCACAGGAAACAGGCACAAAAGACCTGGAGCCACTGAGTCTGGCCTGCTCAGGGGCCTGTGGTGTGAGGCACACACACTTAGCTTGTGCCTGCCTAGTGCAAGGCCTGTGCTTTTCCCTAATTAGGGAGAAGTGAGCCTGTGGCTTTGCCTAATATGGTAAGGTTTGGCTAACTGCCATCCTGATTGGCTATTCTGTGTCCAAAGGGCAATTAATCTCGGCCCACATTGATGAAAGGAGATACGCAGGTGGACAACCTGCTTTTGCTTCACTGCTTTGCTTCCCTGCTCTTTGCCTGCTCTCTCTGCTGTGCCCAGCCCTGCTGCTGTTGCACACTGCCTTGTTGCTTGCCTGCTAAACTCCACTGCTGCGAGTTGCCAGGAGCAGACCCTGGATGCCTGCACGCAATCAGCCTGTGTGGCCAGCGTGACATGGTGCTAAGACTGCACCACATCTGCCTCTGCACCTGAAGGTCCTGCCTAGAATCCCTGGACATATACACAGATTGTCCAGAAGAAGCCAAGAGAACAAGGTCAGAGATTGTCTGTGCCCTGTCCCCAGAAGCCAGGAAGATTCAAGCCTCAATATCCAACAAGACAGAGTCCCCTGAAAGCATTTGGGCACTGTCTGGACTGTGGCTATGCCTCACAAGTGAGTAATAATAACAATAATCTGTGAATAAATACTTAAATGCCTCTTTGTAATTCTCTGTTACCTTCTGCCATGGAGCAGAAAGAGCTTGAGCCCATCTAGTGGGCAAGCGGCGTATTGACCGCAAGTGGCGTTTGACCGCGAAAACCTTCTCTTACAGTTTAGTTATCGTTCACATATTATGCTGGATATTACTAGATCTGGATATGGATATAATCCATAGAATGTTTCCATGACCATGTAAGAACCAAAAGATTATTAAAAGGAGTGCTCAGGGGTGGCAGAGTTCTGAATAGCAACAGTAATAAACAAGAGTAATTTTGGAAAATGTCATCTGGCATCAATGAATTTCCGCTCTGTGACATGGTGACAGTCTGCATCATGAGGGACTAAACTGTTCTATTCTTTCATGTGCACTAGTGGCTATTGTACAGGCATTGTGGTTGCAGTTTTAACTGAGAGCCTGATCTTGTCCATAGATCCATCTAATAATTTAGCATGATAGCTCCTCCCATCTCATTTGTTTTCCCACTTTTATTTTTTCTTGAGCTTTTACAGTCTGGAGCAATGAGAAAGTTTGGATGGCATCATGGATAACAACTTTAAAAATTCTGAGCAGCAGGTCCAATCAGAGCCTTAGGAATATGCCTGTGAAATTCGTATAGTGGGGGGAAATTACATATTCACAGAGTAGTTACTCAAAAATACTCTGCAGTGATTATGCAGATCCTTGGTCTTTGATTGGCAAATGATAGGTTTCAGGCAATCACAGGAAAGGGAATGGGCCATTATGTGGTTATTTCAAAATTAACTTTAGCAAATCAGACATCTATAGGCAATCAGAATGCAAGGAAGTGGGTACATTATGAGGCAAGGGATAGTCAAATGATTTCAGTAAAGTAACAGCCCTTGTGAGCAGAAAGGATTGACATTATCTTAGCTGAATTTTATTAAAAAGAAAATCTTCCAAGAAGCAGAAAGCATGGAGAATGATACTTTAAGGGTTAGGCCAAACTATGCATAAAAATGCTCAGGATTTAGAAAAAGAGATGCAATTTTGGCCAGCTCCACATACCTGACCACTTTAACAGAAGACCAGTATTCTAGTTTGAGCCTGGCTAGGATGTTTTGGTGAGAAGGACTAGATCATAGGCTATAAAATGAATACAATGGTGATGTCTACTTCTCTCATAGCCTTGCTGAGATGTGTAAAGAAGAAAAGAAAAACAAAAGATTAGGTCACTTGCTCTCTTCGCTCTGGACTGTGCTCTTGCTCTCTTCACGTGCTGGGGAGCTGAAGCTGCTGGCTGAACTCCATCTTGCTTTCTAACCTCACCCTCCATTTGCTTTTGGCTGATTCACCTTTGCTTCTTAATCCCCCTAGCTGAACCTCCATTCTTCCTTAGGACTGGTGTAAGGTTGAGAGGGGTAGGGGGAAAGTGAGAGGGTTGTTGAGAGCCCTCCTGGGCACTCAGGTTTCTGGGAGGGGAGTTGTGTTTCTGTATTACCTTTTTTACCTTGTCTATTTCTGTCTATAACTGTATATATTCTAAATATCTGCTTGTATATTCTGCTAGCTGTAAATATAAGCTTCATTCATATTTCCAGAGCTGGCTGAGTCTAGTCTGGGTGATTTCTAGAGTTGTGGAGGAGTGGGGGACATGCAAACCACCACAACCAGATTTTAATTTCATTGTTTGAGTGTTGTAGAGGTTTGGGTATTAATTGGCAGAAGCAGGAATTATGAAAATAGAATTATTGTTATTTTCCTAAAAACTCCACCTCCAGCCTAGATACAGAACTAGCTTAGGTTTATGTTAGCTAGGCTCGACACATGGACTCCACATGATTCAACGTGAATCCACCAGAGGCCTTTATTGTTTGTTCTGACTCCATTTATATAGTCCAGAGTGCCATAGGCTGTGATACCATAGTACCAGGGGTAATAAGAGACAGGGAGAGAGCTTAATATAAGCAAGTTCCAATTTATTTCACCCAAGCATAGGTTTCTATACCCTTCACCAAAGACTACGAAACAGGATTACAAAACTGTGTCAAATTCTACTTGGTTCAACATTACTTACGACTTCTTACAATCTTCCCATCTTCCGAGAGAGCACAACAGCCTTCTCTCTATCACAGCTACGCTGTCTTAAGCAGACAGGCACCAGGTGGTACCAAGCTGTGAAGGCCATACAACAATTGGCTTAGGCTACAAGCCTCTTGTTTTCTTTTAGAGACACTTTGATCTTACATTTCTCTAGCTTGCTCTCTGGCCCACAGCTTGTATCCAACACCAGAGCATATAGCACACACCTTCACACTAGCATAATCTAGGCAAATACAGCCCAGTCTTTTACATACATCACACCTTGTTTTTCTCATTAACCAGGTGCCCCATTGTCTTTCCTCCCCAATGGGAGGCATCCTGGAGCTGTGGGAAGTGAAGGTCAAGTGCTCATACTGCCCGATATCATTCCTTCTCACATTGCATTCCCACAGGTTTATTTACAGATTCTAATTCAGACAGAAAAGTCTTCAAAGGATGCTTATGGACAAATTTAAAGAGTTAGGAAAGGTCAGAAAATGGAAGAGGCTAAGTTACAAACACAGCTTTATCCCACTATAAGTGAGGCTGAGCAGAGAATCTAAAGGAAATAGCTTTTTACTCAGGGAGATGAGATAGGAAATTGGTGATGATCACAGAATCACAGAATTAGCCAAATTGGGAAAGATCTCTACGATCGAGTCCAACCTATGACCTAACACAGGTAATTAACTAAACCATGGCCTCATCTAAGTGCCTCATCCAGCCTCCTTTTAAACACCTCCAGGGATGGTGATCCCATCTGGTCCCATAGACTTGTGAGGATCCAAATGACTCAGCAGGTCCCTTACTTCTTCCTTCTGGGTTACAGGGGAACTATACTGGTCCTCGACTCCATTTGTCACTTCAGGAGTCCAGTTGTCCTGGAGACAACCTGACCCACTATTGAAGATTGAGGCAAAGAAGGTGTTAAGCACCTCTGCCTTTTCCTCATCCTTTGTCACTATATTCCCCTCTCTATCTAATAAGGACTGGAGGTTGTCCTTGACTCTTCTCTTGCCATTAATATCCTTATAGAAACATTTCTTATTCTCCTTACCAGCAGTGGCAGCCTAAGTTCTAAATGGGCTTTTGCCTCTCTAATTTTTTTCTTACAAGACCCAGCAAGATCCTTGAACTCTTCCTGGGATACCTCCCCTCTTTTCCTGAGGAGATACACTCTCGTTTTTATCTTTAATTCCTTCAGCAGCTCCTTGCCCATCCAGCCTGGCTGCCGCCCTCGTCTGCTCATCTTCCTGAACTGAACTTCTGATTCTCTTCAGCTTTTTATTTCATGATTTTGTTTAACTTTTTGGTTTTGAGATGTAGGTCTACTAGAAAATTTGAATATTTAAGTAATGCTTGAATGCCTACTGTTATGTAGAACAGAGATACTGTATCCTGCCATGTTATTACATCCATTATTTCAACTGCAGTTTGCACTGTGCCAAACGTAGCTGTTAGATTTAATATCCTTCCAGATTGTTTTCTGCAGAACAAGGCTACTTCAATGTTTAGAAGCATGATTCCAGATTTAAATACCATATTAAGGTAACTTGTTCCTCTTTTGTGCCACAGAGAGTCTGTGCACTAGTTATGTTATGTGGCTGTAATTCCAAAGATCTGAAAAAGAAGTCTAAGAATGTACTGCCATCTGTCAACTCGAATAATGAATTTCTCATACATGAATTGAAGTGAAATTAATTCTGCCTATTTATATCACTCCACCCTGGTGATTAAGGAGAGACTCAGAAGAGTAAAATAAAATAGAATAGAATCAGATTGAATCAACCAGGTTGGAAGAGACCTTCAGGATCATCAGTTCAACCTAGCACCCAGCCCTAGCCAATCAACCAGACCATGGCACTAAGTGCCCCATCCAGGGGTTTCTTCAACACCTCCAGAGACAGTGACTCCACCACCTCCCTGGGCAGCCCATTCCAATGCCAATCACTCTCTCTGACAACAACTTCTTCCTAACATCCAGCCTAGACCTGCCCTGGCACAATTTGAGACTATGTCCTTGTAGATTGCAACTAATGTTTAATTGTTTTAAAGTTGTCATTTCACAGTTTGAGAAAACATAAAATGCTGTGCCAGTATAATGCCAGAGGCAGATGCCAGTTCCATATATCAGCATTTTCATCTGCTACCTAGAGTGAATCCAAGAGTATAGAAAAAAAGTGAAAGAGATACAGGTTTGTCACCATTATTCTCAGTAATCTGCTAAAGTAGCCATTAAAACAAAATGTTTCCTAGTTGTTGCCATGTTTTCCCCTACTGTTCATTATAGCTTTAAAGGAAAATGCTCTCTGTATTTTGCCATTTAAATCTTCATATTTACAAAGTTATCTACACCAATGGCAGAAGATTAATTTCAATCAAATGTGCAATATGATGTGCTAATTGCAGCTCATAATAGAGCTTGAGGGGAAAAAAAGTTGCCACATGGGTCTCTAGATGCCAAATGTGCATTTAATGTGGAAGAGAAGAGCAAAGATCTCTCCTCTTCCTCAGCAACACTAACCCAAAGGGCTCCAGTATGCTGCAGCTGAACACTTTGTAGAATGCAACCTGCAAAGCTGCAGATTAACTGTATTTAGATGCAGTGGTTTGATGTAACATCAGCTTGCCTGAATTAATGTCCTCTGACAAGCCCTCTCTTGAAAACCTTTAGAAGCAAACTGTTTCTTTGTCTACAATTTTAAGCTTGGCTACAGCCTCAAGTAGATTCTGCATTGTTTCTCACATACTCATTTTTGGACAAAGTCGAATCATCATCATTGAAGGAATAACTAGCCAAAGGGTATAAACCCAATTGCTTTGGCACTTCAGTGCGATCCTTACTGCATTCTGTAAAAGAAGCAGGCAAGGGAAAGGCTCCAGAGACTTTCTTCTATTCTTTCTTGTAATAGTTTTCTTGCCACGAGAGGTGCTGCCTGCTTTCTTCTCATTAGCAGTGAGTGCAATGCTGTTGAGTAAGTTAATGTGTGAGACTATAAAAGGGAAAGCAGAGGAATATGCAGAAAAATGTATTTCCTCATTAATCCATTGTTTATGTTATTTTTCTTGATTTATTCTATATGAGGTGCAGAGAAAAGAAAGTAGTATGTCAATGCATTTTCAGTTGTTCTCAGAGTGTTAGAATCTAGCTGTAGTATGTTTCTTGACTACGCTGCTACGCTTCACTGTTTACTGTGTTAAAATTCTTGTTATTAGACTGGCAATGGAACCTGACTGAATTTTCAATACAATCATGCTTCCTGTCATCACATGTGATAATAGATAGTGGTTTCTTCATATCTCCGTGTGCAACAAATGCATCAATCTTTGAGCCTTGCTTTGACCACTATATTCCTGGAGAAGAGGAGGCTCAGGGCAGACCTCATTGCTGTCTACAACTACCTGAGGGGTGGTTGTAGCCAGGAGGAGGTTGCTCTCTTCTCTCAGGCAGCCAGCACCAGAACAAGAGGACACAGCCTCAAGCTACACCAGGGGAAATTTAGGCTTGAGGTGAGGAGAAAGTTCTTCAGTGAGAGAGTCATTGGCTACTGGAATGGGCTGCCCAGGGAGGTGGTGGAGTCGCCGTCCCTGGAGCTGTTCAAGGCAGGATTGGACGTGGCACTTGGTGCCATGGTCTAGCCTTGAGCTCTGTGGTAATGGGTTGGACTTGATGATCTATGAGGTCTCTTCCGACCTTGGTGATACTATGAGACTGTGAATGCACTAACCTTCAACACTTAAATTACCGTTCAATTATTTACTCTGTTTGCATGTGAAATGTTTGCTTTAACGAAAACTGAGCAGATCAGTTGAGAAAGCCCCCGAATTTGGCAGATGGATTTCTACTTTCTTTGCATTGGACGCCGTTTGCATCAGATTAAAATTTTACTCTATGTAGAAGCACTTCAATAATCAGTTTTGTGTGTTGTGACAGTCAATCTATAAACCTTTGTTATATAGACACAGATAGCATTAAGAAATAAATATCAGCCCATCTTTCTTGTTATCATTTGCTCTGATCTTCTGGGCTCTTGAAATTTGCTGTGAACAATGCAGAGTAGGGAATGAATATAAATTAGCTTTACAGAATAATCTTTTTATATGGCAAGTCATAGACCTTAGAATTTATATCTGATGAACTGATGGATGATAACTCATGCAGGGCACATTTTATGAAGAGTGAACCTGATGGCAAATGTTAATTGTCATTAAAGCAGTACTGGATTCTATATCTGAAGTTTTTGATCATGCTGCTCATCACCAGTGAATAGAACCTTCTTCAATGTTTTGTTTGCTGGTATATTACACATGTTGTTTGTCTATTCATTTGTCCTTCAACACAGACTTCAACTTCTCTTCTGGTATATAAGGAATAAAATAATGACTTAGGGGAAATGCTGTTAAGGCAATTGAAGCAATTCTGTAAGCATTTTCCTTTTTTTACACTTTTATTTTTCAAGGAGGGTAAGCACAGTGTGGTGGTTTGGGCTGGGTGCTAGGTTGGACCGGATGATCTTGGAGGTCTCTTCCAACCTGGTTGATTCTATTATTCTATGTTTCCCACCCCCCACACTTTGTAAATCACCCAGGCTAGACTCAACGGCTCTGGAAATTGAATGAAGCTTTGTATTTACAGCTTAGCACAATATGCAAGCAAATAGTTACAACAGAATCAGCTATAGACAGAAATATACAAGTTAAAAAGTAATACAGAAACACAACAGCCCTCCCAGAAACCAGAGTCCCCAGGAGGGGCTCGCAACTGCCCTTCCACCTTCTCCCACCCCTCTCTACCTTACCTCAGATGTTTCCTTGTGCCCAAGAAAGATTGGGGGGTTGGCAAGGGGGAATTAGGAAGCAGGTGGATTAGTCACACAGATGGCAGGTTAGGTTAGAGAAAGAAATGCAGCCCACAAAGCCCAGACAGTGTCTGCATTATCTAGATTTACATTCTTGTTCTTATACATCTCAGCAAGCCTATGAGTGCAGCAGACACCACAATTGTTTCCCTTTCACAGCCTATAATCTAATTCTTTTAACCAAAACATTCTATCTAGCTTCAAACTAGCACACACAACAACTGTCCATTGCCTAGCAGACTGGCAGTTCAAGTTTGCAGATGACACCAAGCTGGGGGCAGATGTTGCTGTGCTGGAGGGCAGAAGGGCTCTGCAGCGGGACCTTGACCACCTGGACAGATGGGCAGAGTCCAAGGGCATGGCATTCAATAAGTCCAAGTGCCAGGGGCTGCACTTTGGCCACAACAACCCCATGCAGAGATACAGGCTGGGGTCAGAGTGGCTGAGAGCAGCCAAACAGAAAGGGATCTGGGGGTGCTGATTGATACCCACCTGAACATGAGCCAGCNTTTAGCCTGGAGAAGAGGAGGCTCAGGGGAGACCTCATTGCTGTCTACAACTACCTGAGGGGTGGTTGTGGCCAGGCGGAGGTTGCTCTCTTCTCTCAGGCAGCCAGCACCAGAACAAGAGGACACAGCCTCAAGCTGTGCCAGGGGAAATTTAGGCTTGAGGTGAGGAGAAAGTTCTTCACTGAGAGAGTCATTGGCTACTGGAATGGGCTGCCCAGGGAGGTGGTGGAGTCGCCGTCCCTGGAGCTGTTCAAGGCAGGATTGGACGTGGCACTTGGTGCCATGGTCTAGCCTGGAGCTCTGTGGTAACAGGTTGGACTTGATGATCTATGAGGTCCCTTCCAACCTTGGTGATACTGTGAAGATTGATAAAGCAATTCTTAGTGAAATGTGTTACAGATAGTGTGGTTTGGGTTATTTTAGTGCCAAGCTTTATTGGGTTTTGCTTGCTTGATTGTGTGTTTGCTTGCTTTTTCCCAGACAGTTACTAGTATACTCTTTGACATTTTGAAATATTCAAGCAGAGATAACTGTTGATAGATGTAACTCAGCACTATTTCATACTACGAGAAATCACATTACCTCCAGCCACACTTGTCAGCAACTCTGTTCTTTTGATTCCCAGTTGCCCAAGAACTGTAGCTTAAAGCTTTGTCAGTATGTGATATCATTAATCAAGAAATCAGTTATAGTCTGCTTTTTATTTACATGCACATGACTACAAGTTATGAGTCACAGTTATTCAGCCTTCAAATGCCTATAGTCACTGCTTGATGGTTTACTTGTATTCTATTTGTGTTGTTTTAGTAAGACAGAGACATGATTCACTGGGAGACATCATAAATCACAGCCTAAAATTGGCCCTTACTGATAAGACATTGTCTAGGGAAGTAAAGCTCATTTCTTAAAGAAGCATTTGTCTCTCAGATGAAATTTATTATTATGTCCATAAAGTCTGCCTGTTCCCATAGATGACCTTAAGTGTATTTTTGGTAGCTACAACAGCTCAGCAATGATTTGGAAATGATCTTCCCACCTTATGGAGAAGAGGAGGCTCAGGGCAGACCTCATTGCTGTCTACAGCTACCTAAAGGAAGGTTGTAGCCAGGTGGGGTTGGACTCTTCTCCCAGGCACCCAGCAACAGAAGAAGGGGACACAGACTCAAGCTATGCCAGGGGAGGTCTAGGCTGGATGTTAGGAGGAAGTTCTTCACAGAGAGGGTGATTGGCATTGGAATGGGCTGCCCAGGGAGGTGGTGGAGTTGCCATCCTGGAGGTGTTCAAGCAAAGCCTGGATGAGGCACTTAGTGCCATGGTCTGGTTGATTGTCTAGGCTTGGGTGCTAGGTTGGACTGGATGATCTTGGAGGTCTCTTCCAACCTGGTTGATTCTATGATTCTATGATATCTGAAAGGCTGCTGGGTTGTGGTGCACAGGCAGTTAGTTTTCTGACCAAATTCACAAATTCACCAGGTAGCCCCAAGATCTTGTCCCCTGACATAATAATCAGGATGTGTTTGGACAGATTATGTGAGCAAACACACATGCAAGCAACACATGAATGCATTTTTGGGAATTCAACATGGTTGATCTATTGCTCTCCTTATGAAATGTGCATTAGGGCTGTCAGAGCTATTGACTTCTTTTCCTTTTTCCATTTCCTTGTGTTGTGTGCATTAATCTATCTTCATTAAAAGTTTTATGCCATGGTAAACATCACTACAGTCAATAGCAAGTGGCATCACCGAACTCAATACCAACATTTAGCACATGAATAGAGTCAATTTATCACTGGTTTGTCTTTATGCAATGCTCCAACCTGCAATGTGGAAAGCAGAGGAAGAAGTTAGGATTGCTACAGCGATCCAAACTTGAAGCTTTGGAGTTGTAGCCTGTAGAATTGGGACGTGACACAGAGGTTATACTTGAAAACAATTCAGCATAATTCTGATCCACTCCTTCTTCTTCTGCCTTTTAAATGATTTTTACAGCATTTAACTTATAGACTGCAATGTGGGACCTTGTATATGCTATTTATAAACTAATAAATGGGCTAGGTGTGTTTCTGCAATTATGTGGGCTTTTCTTTTTTTCCTTTTCAAGGTCCTTGCTTCATGCAGTTTCTTATAAGACAGTTTATAATTCTAGAGGGAAAAAAATGCTTTATGTAGCCTTTCAGCAAAATGTAACCTGCAATGGTTTTTGTAGTCTATTTTTAACAGCCTCCAAAGAACTCTGATCGGTTTGCTTTGTTCACTCAATTCCCACTGAGTTCAATAGACTTTTGCATGATTAAAAGAGCTAGTAAGCAATCTTGAATAGAGTTGGCTTACTCAGATGCAAGCAAATCATAGGGGAACTACCAATCTAGTTATTGCACAGAGAAGCCTAAACTCTCATGTGGTATTTGGGTGCCAAAAAGATGCCATCTACTGTTGTAGAAGTATTTGTTATTTTGACAGCGTGGCTGCAGGCTACATTGCGCTGGACAAACCCTTCATTTCCCATAACAAATAATGAAATATTGCTGCTTCACTGCCTCTCTTCACATGATTGAAAGAGATTAATTTTGCTTAACATCACTTTAAATTAGCTCCTGATTCTCTACCTGCTACCCTACTGTCAATTTTCAGAGTATGTATAAGGGATTTTTCTTCTCCCTGTAACTTAGTCCTCATTAGAGCACAACAAACTAAGAGCCAATCATCTCGTCATGTGGTACGAGTCCCAGAAAGGCAATGAAGAAACCTGCATGTACCACAGTGTGTCTGAAGAGAGAAGGATGAACAGTTTTGAACAAGGATGTGCAGTGCATGCTTCTTTGAAACAGCTGCAGACCGAACTGTTTAGATTGCTAAGTAAGCAAGAGAAGTACAGTCTATGCACAGTGTTCTCAAGGGCAGTCAGGTGAGCTTTTTATGTAAGCATTTAGATAGCTCTGTTTATGTAGATAAGATATTATCAGATAGAAGTGAGATCTTTTTTTAATCCCCTATCAAGCTTCATCTGTTGTGGGATGAAATCTGATTTCCATTCTGTTGAAGTAGGTGGTTCCCAATTGAAACAGGGACTTTAAATTTGCAGGTACTATATGAGCACGCTCAGAATTCAAACTGCTGTCAAGAACTCCTGTTTGCTTTCGCTGCCTTTCCTGGCTTCATTTTTCACTTAGGCAATTCTCTTACAAAGAAGAGATGCTAAACAGTAATCAGATGATGGCTCTGTTAGTAACAAAGCTGAAATTTATGTAGACAGGATGTTGAGGAGGAATGCTAGTTATGGAGACTATTTATTGACATACTATTGTTAATATGAGGGCATCGAGTCAGTCATCAGCAAGTTTGCAGATGACACCAAGCTGGGGGCAGATGTGGCTGGGCTGGAGGGCAGAAGGGCTCTGCAGTGGGACCTTGACCGCCTGGACAGATGGGCAGAGTCCAAGGGGATGGCATTCAATGGCTCCAAGTGCCAGGGGCTGCACTTTGGCCACAACAACCCCATGCAGAGATACAGGCTGGGGT
>WAAF01005711.1:0-17918 GCA_013400475.1 Tricholaema leucomelas
CATAGAATGAGCCTATTTTTTGGGTCTATGGACCCTCCATGACAGTCCAATTCTGGGCTACTCAATTCAAGAGAGACATTGAGATCCTGGAAGGTGTCCAGAGAAGAGCAGCGAAGCTGGTGAGAAGCCTGGAACACAAGGCCTATGAGGAGAGGCTGAGGGAGCTGGGGTTGTTTAGCCTGGAGAAGAGGAGCCTTAGGGCTGATCTCATTGTTGTCTACAACTATATGAGGGGTGGTTGTAGCAAGGTGGGGTTGGTCTCTTCTCCCAGGCAACTAGCCACAGAACAAGGGGACACAGTCTCAAGTTGTGGCCGGGGAGGTCTAGGCTGGATGTTAGGAGGAAGTTGTTGGCAGAGAGAGTGATTGGCATTGGAATGGGCTGCCCAAGGAAGTGGTGGAGTCACCGTCCCTGGAGGTGTTCAAGAAAAGCCTGGATGAGGCACTTAGTGCCATGGTCTGGTTGACTGGCTAGGGCTGGGTGCTAGGTTGGACTATATGATCTTGGAGGTCTCTTCCAACTTGGTTGATTCTATGATTTTATCATGCTATGTGTGTTAGTTACACCGAAGAGATGCCATCTTTTTGCATCTCTGACCACTTCTGGATTCAGTCACAAGAAAGTAATTCTGAAGTCACTAACTTATGGCTTCATAAGAAAATGTTGTTTGTTCTGATGCTGGCTAAATAAAGGGGAAGACAGCATTCTAGACATGACTTCTGGTTTTTCTTTTTAGAGGATAAGGTATTAAAATTTTATTTCTGTCTGTTTCCAAAACAAGGTCCTGTACAGAAGGTCTTGAAAAAAATTTACATCTTCTGTTCAGAAACCTTCCCAGGTTGTGGGAATTATTGTGTACTTTCTTCCAGAGGCAAACAATAGGATTATTCAAGGAAGCATAAACTATACGTTGTGCAATCTACTTCTAATTATCCACTTTTGAATGAGAATATCTTTTAAATAATTTTATTTGCATCATTGCTTCATTGCTTGCAAGTCAAAATTTACTCCTTGTGTTAAAAAACTGAAAACTAAACTTTCTGAGAGAGGAATGCCACATTACCCTCAACAGTAGCAGGTATTCCATCAAAATAGTTATGTTTATTAGGGAAAGTTCTTACTGTTCTGAAGAAGTTTTACAAGTGCTTAGTTTCCAAATCATTCTTCGCTTCTTATGTTGTTGAATGTATTTGCTCTGAGAGATTTCCATCATTGTCAGTGTTCTTTTCCATTAATGTGGAAGTCTAAAATCTACTAATATGCTTTTTTCCATTTTTTCCCCCCGTGAACTGCATATCAGTTTCAATCTTGTCAAATGTTATACTAATCTGTACATTTCCCTTTAATGCATCCTACATTGTTACATTGATCTACATTAAACTGGCAGGCAGTCTATCCTTTTCCTCTCATTAAGCAATCTGCCATGTCCATTAGTGGGGTGTATTGGATGAAAGCTATGTGGCTGTCAATGCATCTTAGGATAGCTAGAAGATGGATATTATAAATTCAAGTTCAAGGGTTATATGTAAGCAGTTTCTTATGACTGACTTCAGGAAGTAGAAAAGATTATAGGAAAATTACTTTGTAAAACGGTAGCAGCAACAACAACAAAGAAAAAAAAAGGTGGCTGTATGGACTTCATATAATTAAGTCTCTACAGAGCTTTAATGGAAAGAGGGAATAATCCACAATTACTTCTCATTCAGAATAACCCCAGAAACGGCTAGGTTCTGGATTCCTGCTTTTGGAGTCTTCAGCAAAGGGGATTTTCTGGGTTTTCTCTGGGCTTTAACTCTTGCCAAGTTCTACCAGCCTTAAATTGTATCAGTCTTCTCTGCCTTCCGTATCCCTGGTGGGGCATTGAAAGGGTAGAATGAGTATATAGTCACCTGTTCCACCTGAGCTCATCCCTGCTTGGGCATTGAGGCAGGAGACTGCCCAAACATTACCGGGAGATTAGTCATCCCAGCCTCAAAGCCTTTGAACTAAAGCTCCTCCACACATTAGTTCTGAATTTAGTCTTATGGTATTGTCAGGTAGCCTTAAGGTAAGGCACAGTCAAGCTGTTACAGGCTTTTGCAGAATTATAATTGGATGAAATTTATTCTTATTATTTTTTTGGCACAGCTGAGACATTGGCTTTGCACACCTTAAAAGTATCAAAGCTGACAAATGGGCATGAAACAGCGATGCCGGCAGCACCACAGAAAGGAACAGGAAAAGGCACAATTAAAAAAATCATGAAGGAACTGGTACAAGCAAGCAAGTCAGCAAAATCCATTGCATCTGACAGGTTTCTTGCTTCAGCATTGTCCTGGAGAGCTTTCTGCTACTTGCTAGTCTGGGAGTAAGTCAATGCTATGATCTTCTGCATTACTCTTCTTCATATTCAGCATGTGGTTTCTCATTACTACCTCACTGCTGGGCTGTATGTAGCTCTTGGTGAAAACAATGGAGGCTTTCAACCGTGGTTTGGAAAGAATATGTTTTTAAATGAAAACATGAAAGAAATTTTAAAATAAGCTGATCCACTGTTTTGAAATGATGTATTGGGAGTTCAAGTATAAGAATAGCACATAGAAATGCAGCTGAGCAATTCTATTGTGGACCCTTCACAGAAAGAGTGATTGCTCATTGGAATGGGCTGCCTGGGGAGGTGGTGGAGACACCATCCCTGGCAATGTTTAAGGAAAGGCTGGATGAGGCACTTAGTGCATGGTTCAGTTAATTAAAAGGGTTAGAAGTGCTCTTTTTCAACCTGGTTAATTCTGTGATACTGTGATTCAAACAGCAAGAATGAAGAAAACATTTGTAGTAAAGTGATAAAATGAACAAGGAAGGCATAAATTTGAAACACATTTGACCAAGTGGAATCTCTTCTTTTGTTTTACGAGAAAGAAAGTGAGAGAATGAAAGCTTTTAATTTCCATGTAATTGAGAAGAATTATGAAAAATTATAGTAGAAGTTAAACAATGACTAAATTTAGTGACCAGCCATATGAAATATGCCATAAATTGAGCTAAAACCATCAATTGATATGATGAAATACAATCTATACTTCTTGCACATTTATTAGAGCAGATAAAATTAAACGGGAGGTTGAAATTAAAGATGTTCACCAATGTGTATGAGGACAAATATCAGACCAGGAGCTTGCTTGTTAGAAGCATCTAAGACCTCAGGGTCTGGCCTTTATATGATCAATTGAGATAAACCTGCCTCTAATAATTGACACCAAGCTATGTGGCACAGTCAACTTGCTAGAGGGAAGAGATGCCATCCAGAGGGACTTGAATAGGCTGGAGAGATGGGCCCAGACCAACCTCATCAGATTCAACGAGGCCAAGTGTAAGGTTCTGCACCTGGGTCAGTGCAATCCCAAGCACAAATACAGGCTAGCTGGTGAATGGCTGGAGAGCAGCCCTGAGTAAAAGGACCTGAGAGTCTTAGTTGATGTGAGCCAGCAGTGTGCACATGCAGCCCAGACAGCAACTGTCTACTGGGCTGCAGCAAGAGAAGTGTGGCCAGCAAGGCAAGGGAGGTGATTCTCCCCCTTTACTCTGCTCTCATCAGACCCCACCTGGAGTACCACATACAGTTCTGGAGCCCCCAGCACAAGAAGGATGTGGAACTGTTGGAGTGAGTCCACAGGAGGGCCACAAAGGTGATCAGAGGGCTGGAGCAGCTCTGCTATGAGGACAGGCTACAAGAGTTTGGGCTCTTTAGCCTGCAGAAGAAAAGGCTTCAAGGAGACTTATAGTGGCCTTCCAGTATCTGGAGGGGGCTACAGGAAGGCTGGAGAGGGGCTATCGACAAGGTCTTGTAATGACAGGACAAGGAGTAATGGGTTTAAACTGGAAGAGGGGAGATTTAAACTAGATGTTAGGAAGAGTTCCCTACAGTGAGGGTAGTGAGACACTGGCACAGGTTGCCTAGGGAGGTTGTGGCTGCTCCCTTCCTGGAGGTGTTCAAGGCCAGGTTGGATGAGAGCTTGAGTGACCTGTTCTAATGGGAGGTGTCCCTGACTATGGTGGGAGGTTGGAACTTTGAGGTCCTTTCCAACCTAAATGATTCTATGATTTTATAAGATATAAATATTCAAGACAGGTGCTGGAAGTATTTCAAGGTGCAAAAATCATTACTGTTGTTGGATGCTACAAAGCTGCCAGTAGCTGGGCCACAAGAAGTCTTTGAGGGCAAGGAGAAAATCTCTAAAGAAATGATCAGCTGTCTCTGAGCTAGAAGTTAACCTTCTTTTAGTATGCATATGAAGAGTCCTGATTTTATCTGCTGTGACTTCACTTTGCCTCAGCAAGTCTGTCTGACTCATGTTGGTGACAGATAAGCCCTCATGGTTCATTTATACATGACAGCTTCTTCATTCTTCATTCTGCTGCTTATTACTGCTCCTGTGGGACAGGCAGCAAGAGTGAATCAGTGCAAAACTCCTCAGCTGGCACTTCCTAGGGTCTGGTGTGTTAGTTTAAACCATCATCAACTTCAGTTTAAGTTGATATGATGAGTTGTAAGCCACAACCATTCAGAGTCTCTCTCATATCTGCTTCCAGTAGCTCCAGCACAGGAACAGGACAAACATCTGGAGAAGGGTAAAACAGGCATCCAGTTCCCATGGCAAGACTTGCCTGTCAGTTTCCTCAGATGTGAAATGGAAAAAAATTCATACCTATCTTTTTCATGTCCACAGACAAACTGTCAATTAACTAATAGTTGGCGAGCAAGGGATGGCCAGACTGAAGAGAAGGCAGAAATTAAGTAATAGTTAAGCATTCTCTGTGGTAGTCACTAGATTGCTTCTTCTTCCTTACTTCTATATTCCTATTTTCAGATTTTATATCAAAGAAATGACAAAATAAATGAACTAATGTGTTTAATAAATTTATTATGAAATCATAACTATGTTGGCTCAAACTCAAAGTCTTAGTATTAATCTTCAAGACCACTGATAAGCATGATTTGAGAGTTTGCTGAGATGACCTCTTTCTTTGTATTGATCTCATTCTTTAACAACTGTTCTCCTTCAGAAGCTATTATGTTTGCCATGCTCAAGGGTGAAGCTTGTGGGATCTGGAGGTGGGGCTTTCTTGACACTGAAGAAAGTGGGTTTGATCTCATCATTGAAGAAAATAACAAAGACCACAAATCTCACTACCTTCAGAATGAAGTTTAAGACTCATCTTTTCAAAGTAATTTTCCAAAGCTGCTACTAGAAGTACTGATAAAGAAGAGACAAGGCAAAAAGTGAAAGAAAAAAGGGGAGAGAAGACAGAGAAGAGAAAGGGAAAGAAGACAGCCTGATCATGTCTCCAGCTGCCTGTGGAAAGTAGGAAGGAAGTATGTACCTATTACTGTTTACTGTGAACTAATAGTTGGCATGGACAATTTAATCAGACTCTAGACAGGATCCTTAGCAGTGTTTCTCCTGATTTTAATTCCAATGCTAAGCTCCCTAATAATCCAGGTAATCAAAAGAGTGCTTGGTAATAGCATATTAGCTACTTGAAAAATTAAAATGGTTAGCTTTATCAATGGGTACTGAGTGCACCTTTCACTGTTGAATACTTCATAATTTTAACTTTACTGATACATTTCCATATTACTGCCACAGTAATAGTGGCATAGGCATGAGGTGAATTCCTGAGCGCTATTCTGACCTTAATATTCTGTCTCACTTTTTGTCCTTTCTAAATAATTCCAAAACATTGACTTTGGTTGCTGATTCACTTCTCGAACTGGGATGTTTCTTGCGCTACTCATCATGCATGACTAAATCCACTGGATTTAGTTACAAAGCACCTGTAGGCACTTTGGACATATCTACAATTCACAATGGAACCAACTCCAGTCACACCTGAGATAATATGATTAAACTAGGACTGCATCCAGAAATGGTGTAGACCCCCACCAATGCAGTGGCACTAATGGTAACTAAGTGCGCTAGACCTTGTGCTCTGCCTCTGCAGATGTCTGCTGACATCTTAAAAAATGTGGGGATTCTCCCACCTAACCCAAAGAGGTTCCTGAATTCCTATACAAGTAACTTTCTACTTCTAGGTGTGTGGACATAAGAAACATTAATGTTTCAGGTTTTTATTTTACTGACTTAATGATAACCTCTGCTTGTGCCAGTTCCTCTTGTCATAATTCAGCCTTCGTATTTCTGTAAACCCCATTCAGATTCCAAGACCCTCATCTCAGAGGTAACCATTCATAAGGCAAGAAGATAGCTACAAAATTGTGGTGCAATTTAAAAAGTGATCATAGAAACATGGAATCAGCCAGTTTGGAAGAGACCTCCAAGATCATTCAGTCTGACGCATAACCCAGCCCTGTCCAATCAACTAGACCATGGCACTAAGTGCCTCATCCAGTCTTTCTTTGAACACCTTCAGCGGTGGTCACTCCACCACCTCCCTGGGCAGCCCATTCCAATGCCAATCACTCTGTCTGCCAACAACTTCCTCCTAACATCCAGCCTAGACCTCCCCTGCCACAACTTGAGAATGTGTCCCCTTGTTCTGTGGCTGGTTGCCTGGCAGAAGAGACCAACCCCCACCTGGCTACAACCTCCCTTCAGATTGTAGACAGCAATGAGGTCAGCCCTGAGCCTCCTCTTCTCCGGGCTAAACAACCCCAGCTACCTCAGCCTCTTCTCGTGGGCCTTGTATTCCCGGCTTCTCACCAGCTTTGTTGCCCTTCTCTGGAAATGNTGTCTATCCCTCTGCAGGGCTCTCCTACCCTCCAATAGCTCCACAGCTGCTCCTAGCTTGGTGTCATCTGCAAACTTACTGATGCTGGACTCAACCCCCTGTTCCAGATCATTAATAAAGACATTGACCAGGACTGGGCCCAGCACTGATCCTTGTGGAACACCACTAGAGACTGGCTGCCAACTGAATGTGGCACCATTCACCACTACTTTCTGGGCCCAGCCATCCTGTCAGTTCTTGACTTACATCAGAGTGAATCTGTCCAAGCCATGAGCTGCCAGCTGTGCCAGGAGCTGCTTGTGGCAAATGGTGCCCATCCTGAGGGCAGGATTTGATTCTTTTTGGATATAGACTTGTCTAGGTTTTGATCCATGAAGTTCCCAGGCCAAAAGGACAGAAAGTTATTTGACCTCTTTCCCAAAGGAGTAAAATAAAAACACTCCACACAGGTGTGCTGGACATTCATATTCAGTATTTCAGCCTCGTCCCAGTATTCCACCTGGACCTCACTCGGACAGCATTTTCCCAAACCTTTCCCCTCAACCAGGCCAAACACCAGGCCTCTATGTGCCCCTACCCCTGCAATACCTCCATACTTCCAGGCCTGAATTGCAGAGCAAAAAATTACCCTGGTCACTCAAGGCTGAAAACCTGTCCTGAAATACTAAACAAGAGATAATGGCCAATGTGTGCTGGGAGCAGAGAGAGGTAGAAAAGGACAGAACAGACAGTATTGTCTATTCATATAGGGGTACAGGCTGATGGGAATAATACAACAAAGATTACACATTCTGGTGTTCACCTGTTGTATTCTCTGGTACTTCTGGAGGACTTAAGAACCTCTGTGGTTCTTAAATCCATAACATTCCACCCGTTTAGTTCATTCCATTTCCTGCAACAAGCTACTCATCAAACCAGGAACAGTCTCTAGAAGACATGTAGTGAAGTTCAAAGAGCAAATAATTCTCCATTCTGTATATGTTTCAGGACAATCTATTATTCAGGATCAGGAAACTGTTCTTTCTCTCATCAAATGAGATGAAACAGGATTCTTCAGGGCTGATAGGGTTTGTGCTCATTTACTGTGAGTTCTTAATAGATTTTATGGGCACTACAGCTATATGGAAAAGAGCTCATAACAACTTTTATTACACAGTTTGAACTTAAACCTTCACAGATAAAGTTAAATTTCTCTGTGGAATACACTGGATTTCACCATTTTCTTACATTACCTAGTATGTATGTCCTAGACCTTCAGCAGGGACCACCCCTTGGATAGCTTTAACCTCACCCAAAGGCAGAAAAACCCACACAATTTTCCCCAATAGATTTTTTTCCACAAACAACAGGAGCTCTATCTCCATCTACTAGTGGTAACAGATCTCAGTGAACTGGACCTCCTCAGTTTATAGAACCTTTACTATTTACCAACCAAGTGGCTTAGGCTAGATATTTGTCCTACTTCTTGTAAGTTCCACCCTCCATAGCCTTCAGGGTGGTCTTCAGCAAGCTACTGTATCATTCAATCTTTCCTGAAGCAGCTGCATAGTATGGAATATGGAATATCCACTCAATGTCATGCTCTTCAGCCCAACTGCTTACAACATTGCTCTTGAAATGCATTCCATTGTCTGACTCAATCCTCTCTGGAGTACTGTGTCTCCAAATAATCTGTCTCTCCAGACCCAGAATAGTATTACAGGCAGTAATAAATGGGGTAGTTATGTGGAAAAGAACCCATAACAACTTATATTACACACTCTGAACTTAAACTGTCTCAGATAAAGTTTAATTTCTCTGTGGAACACATTGGATTTCACCATTTTCTTGCATGGTCACACAGAATTTCCCACATTGCTCCCCGTGATTGTTTTGGCCTAGCTTGAACTTAATGTTCATTTCTGATGGCTGGGACATAGACCTATTCAGAAGATGTTTATTCCTCCTTCTTGAATTTGGACAAAGATGTCTCAATCGTATCCATCTTCCCATCCAGATTCTGTATTTTCCCATTCAGTTTATCATCCAACCTCTTTATGTCCTCAGCCATAGATTTCTCCATGTCCTAAATAGCTGTAAAAGTTGACTCCTGAGGCAACCTGTCTGTGAATTGCCTTATTTGGTTGGCAAAATCACTGACAGTGGGACAGTTCCCTCTATCTCCTACCACTGTAAGTCTACCCCATAGGTAGGCTGGTGTCCATCTCTTGTACTTTCTGGTATTATGAAGGGCATAAGAAACTCTATGGTTCTTAAAACCGTAAGAAGACATTTTCTGGAACAAAGAAAACTGCTCGGGACTGATTCTATGATTTCATTTTAGATGCATATGTTTTCACTCTTGATTTCATAAATTTGAATATGGCTTTTAGACCTCATTTGCTGTATGTGAATACCGAATAATGGTTATAGACAGTAATTATTTGATTATTTATGTTTTTCCTTCTGTCTTTTTATTATTACAAATACAGTGAATTTCTCCAGCTGGACAGCTTTGCAGGAAAAGGCTTATGGGTTCTGGTGGACGTTAAGTTGCACGTGAGCCAATAATGTTCCCTTGCAATAAAAACTATTAGTATTCTGGGTTGCATTGAGAAGAACATTTCCATCAGGTTAAGGCAGGTGATTATTGCCCTCTGCTTAGTCACCTGGAATGAACTGTGTCTGGCTCACTGGGACTTACCAGTTCAAGAGAGACACAGACATACTGAAAGAAGTCCAGTGAAGGATCATGAAGGTCATTAAGGGACTTTAGCACCTTTCCTCCAGGGTAAGGTTGAGATAACTGAAACAGTTCAGCCTGCAGAAGAGAAGGCTTAAAGGGATATCATCAAAGCATAGAAACATGTGAAGGGACAGTACAGAGAACACAAAGCTGAGACAGAACCAGAGACAATGGGCATACATTGAAACACAGGACATTCCTCTTGAATGACAGAAAATGCTTTTGCATTGTGAGGATGACTGAACACGGGTGGCCCAGAGAGGTGGTGGAGTCTCTATCCTTGGACATATGAAAAACCCATCTGGATATGGTCTTGGGCAATTTGCTTTAGCTTGAGCAAAAGATTTGTCTTTGATTAAGTCCAGGGGTTCCTTACAACCGTTGCCATTCTATAATTCTGTGATTCTGTATCTGTATGTGTGTTATGTGACTCTCACATTAAAATCAGGCTGTGAATTTTCTAATGGCTCATAAGAGGCTAAAGAAATCTTTCAAGAACAGAGTGGCTAGAAATGGTGTGATTGGTTTTGGAGGAAGGAGTTTGTCAGCATTTTGGCAGCTTTTACTGTCACTAACCTACTTTCTCTGAACATAGCTAATTAGCATTTCCTTGTTGGTAGCATTCTTCTAAAAGACTAGCTGCTTCTTCCAAGAATCAAGTCTTCTATGAAAAAATCTATAGCCTTTGGAAATACAGCTTAGGTTCTACAGCTGCACGATGCAGGTATGATGAAACTGAAGTATCTTGCTGTGATGTCATTCTGTTTGATATTGCTGTAAGATGCTTAGAAACATGTCTCTTTGATGAATTTATTAAGTACTGCAGTCCCCAGATTGCTTATTTGGTGTTTAAAAATAAATAATTTTATGGTCTCGGTGACATGTCAGCTTCTTCTTAACCAGAAACCTTGCTGTCTTTGTGAACTGACCTGTATGTCCTCTTACGACAAAGACAGCATAGCAAAGAGATGTTGTGGGTTTGCCATTGTATCTGACCCAGAAAAATGTATTGGTCTAATAGAGGTGGGAGAGATATGTGTATTGTTTGTTTTGGAAATAGATATCAAGCAAGCAGAGAGGTGATCAGTGACCTGTCACTAGTGGTGTCCCTCAGGGGTCAGTGCTGGGCCCCATCCTCTTTAACATCTTCGTAGATGATCTGGATGAGGGCATTGAGTCAGTCATCAGCAAGTTTGCAGATGACACCAAGCTGGGGGCTGATGTGGCTGGGCTGGAGGGCAGAAGGGCTCTGCAGCGGGACCTTGACCGCCTGGACAGATGGGCAGAGTCCAAGGGGATGGCATTCAATAGCTCCAAGTGCCGAGTGCTGTACTTTGGCCACAACAACCCCATGCAGAGATACAGGCTGGGGTCGGAGTGGCTGGAGAGCAGCCAGACAGAGAGGGATCTGGGGGTGCTGATTGATACCCGCCTGAACATGAGCCAGCAGTGTGCCCAGGTGGCCAAGAGAGCCAATGGCATCCTGGCCTGCATCAGGAATGGTGTGGCCAGCAGGAGCAGGGAGGTCATTCTGCCCCTGTACTCTGCACTGGTTAGACCACACCTTGAGTACTGTGTCCAGTTCTGGGCCCCCCAGTTTAAGAGGGACATTGAGATGCTTGAACGTGTCCAGAGAAGGGCAACGAGGCTGGTGAGAGGCCTCGAGCACAGCCCTACGAGGAGAGGCTGAGGGAGCTGGGATTGTTTAGCCTGGAGAAGAGGAGGCTCAGGGGAGACCTTATTGCTGTCTACAACTACCTGAGGGGTGGTTGTAGCCAGGAGGAGGTTGCTCTCTTCTCTCAGGCAGCCAGCACCAGAACAAGAGGACACAGCCTCAAGCTACGCCAGGGGAAATTTAGGCTTGAGGTGAGGAGAAAGTTCTTCAGTGAGAGAGTCATTGGCTACTGGAATGGGCTGCCCAGGGAGGTGGTGGAGTCGCCGTCCCTGGAGCTGTTCAAGGCAAGGTTGGACGTGGCACTTGGTGCCATGGTCTAGCCTTGAGCTCTGTGGTGAAGGGTTGGACTTGATGATCTGTGAGGTCTCTTCCAACCCTGATGATACTGTGATACTATGATATGACCTCTTTTTTTCCAGACACAGAACCTAGCTGCCACTTTGTGCCAGAGTGGAAGCTTCGGTAGACCAGTAACTAAATTAAATTTTAGTAACAAAGTATTATGAGCTAAATTACTCCTAAATTTTAGAGTTACCAGAAATTTCTACAGATGCTATTCTGGAAGCCTATTTATGACCTTAGGGATCTTTGAAACAACCTTGTCTCAAGAAGTCAATTCCCAGAATGCAAGGCGCATCAGAACCAGTTACAATAGTATGTTTCTTCCACTCCTTTCCATTTAGACTTATTTCAGCCTGCAATTTAGTTAACTCTTGAGATCCACCAGTGATTCCAGAAATAGTTATAGACTCTGTCTCTTTACAATTTGATGGCAGCTGTATCAACTACAGCCCTGTACTTCTGAACTTTTGAAGTGCCAAGCCACCTAACGAACATGTTCCTATAGATACAGTTTTCTCCACTATTCCTTTCCTCCTCAGCAGCACCCCTCTAATGCTGCACATAGCATGTAGGGTGACACAGTGATAAGTAGTATAGTGCATATAAGTATAATTGCAATTGTTGTGGGAGGCTGAAGAAGTGACATCTACCTTTCTGGCATTGTTACCTCTGGCTCTGCCACTCTGTACTTCCCTCGCTCTTTTCAAAAGAACTGAAGTAGGTTGACCATTCCACTTATTCATGTTCTTACCAAATTGATCATGCAGGATTATCCAATGGGACCCATGTGATTGCTGATGTCTAGGTGGAATTCGCCTTCTAGGCTGAAATGGCATTCTGGGAGGTGAATGTCTTTTGGTGGCAGAAACATTTACCCATTCAGAAGGTGAAGGAGTGTTGTCCTTTGCCAATTTGAATATGGAGGTTTTAAGTTTCTCCTTCAGATCTTTCATCTCTGTAACCATAGTTTTTATGGCAGAAATTATGGAAGTATGGGACAAACTATCCTCTATCTGCCTCATTTGGTCAGTGAACTCACCAACAGTACGAAGCCTTCCGTTGTAGTTCTTTCCTACAGATCTGCTTGCAAAGATATTAGCATCAGTTTGTTGTGAAGTGGCTTGAGTCTGAGTTTGGGGTGAGATCTGAGGCCGATTTGAAGGTTGTTAAATAATTTATTAATATATACAAAGAGAATTTCCCCCAAACTTATGCACAGCTAACCCACACAAATTCGTTGTACACGGTTAGCGAAACTACTTTACAGAATGTCTATTTACAGCTGAATTAAGCAACTTGGTAGAGGTTTTAAAAATGTTCTGGTCAGAGAGTCTGGTGGCATAAAGTGCTGCTGGTGAAGTTAATAAAATGTTGTAGCAACTTGAATCAAGAGAGTCTGAATACTCACCAGTTGGAAGGCTCAGTATCTGTGGTCCCAAAATGTATATATAGCGGAAGTCAGGTGGTTGATTTCACATGAAGCTGATAGTTCAATTCGAATTGGGGCACACTGTCTGAGCATATCCCACAGACACAATCAGACTGATGTGGCAGGCTGGAGTGGTGGCTGGCCAGGAATGACTCTTTCGATCATCCAATGGATCGGTGCAGGATGTCGTGGAACAAAGGGGTCACATGGAGTGAACAAAGGATAGTGGCCCCAGGCAGCAGGCAGACAGGAAGGTGAATGGAGAGAGTGGCAAGAGCCTCTTGTTCACATGGATTGCCCTATTTATCAGGTGTGTGCTGAGATTGATGGTCCTTTGGCCTCAATATTGTGAATAGGCTTCTGGCAGCATACCAAAACACACCAAATTAGGAAGGGTCCACAGGTCTAGTACCCCCAAATATGGGGAGAGCATAGGTAGGCCACACACTCAGCACTTGGGCTTATGCAACATGTTTACAACCACCTTATACAACCTGTTTACAACCCGGACCTTAGGCAGGCCAGACTTTGTGGCACCAGGCCTATTGTGCCCCTTTTGTGCTTGTTTATCCATTTAATGTGTCTACCTTTAGTTTGGGCAGAAAAACATGTTTGGTTAGGAAAACATGTCCAGGCAAGGCAAGACATATGTAAGCAAATTTGGGCCTATGTGACTGTCCACTACACAGTTGGAAGGGCAAGTTTAATAAGCTTCTTTGAAAGACCTGTTCCAACAGGAACTTCATCAGGATTCTGTGTACCATGAGCTCTGTAAAGTATTTCCTTCACAGCAAACTTCTTCAAAGGCTTAATTCCCTGCTCAGTTGTAGTCCACTTTGTTTTTTAAGTGTCCCTATTTGTTTTGCGTATTTGTCTCCTCCTTCTCTAACAGTGGCACCTATATCACAGCATCTTCCTAGCCATCTTAGGATTGGTTCTCCCTAATTTGTCTTACCTCTCTCATGGCCTGGCTAGAACTCTGGATATCATCCTTTTCCTCTGCCTCTTCTCCTCCTGGGCCTGTAAGTAAAACTCCCCTAAGGACATTTCTGCACTCCTCAGAACCATCCTCCTTCTTGATAATCACTTTGAAAGAGCCCTTGTCATCACCACCATCACTATACTGTGTCTTTAATACTTTAACAATGTCCTTAAGGCTAGTTTTCTCTTCTTCCTCCTCCTCTGTCTCATCTGGTCTGCCAGATGTACCTTCTCCTAAATCCTCTTTAGAATTGCTCCTTAAATAAATCATAGTCTTTGCCTTTGCTGAAGCTGGGAAAGCTTTGGAAGTCCCTAGGAAAGCTTTGGAAGTCCCTTCCAAGGGGTTTTGTATAGTAGAATTCTCTGGTTTCTGTGTCATCTCCCTGGGACTTGGATTAAAAGTAGTGTTAGAAATAGAAGAGACTCCAATTGCAGCTGGATTCTAAGAAGCTGTTTGGCTGTCTGCCACTTCATCGGCAGCAAGCAAGATTTTGGCACATTTCCCAGAACATGCTGGACTCATTCCAGCATCTGTGGGTGAAAATGTCTGTGCCTCGTTAGTAATGGCTGACTGTGCCTTGTTACTAATGGCTGACTCCCCTTTATCTCCCCCTGCAGGTTGGTCACAGCTGCATTTAGAAAGTGCCTACTCTTGGCATTGGTCAGTTGTTTTCATATAATTTCCTAACAATCCCTGAAACCTGAGCAGCCTGACTTTTCCATTCTGTTTTCTTAAAGTGGCAAGAGTTTTTTTTCAACACAAAGAGCTGCAAATATCCCAGTTACTGAAATTATAAGGACCAGAATTAAACATAAAAGGCATATAACAGTATTTGTACACCTTATCACCAAGATCCATAAATTCGGCAGCAGTCATAGGCAAAACAAGCTCCATCAGATTATAGAAAACACTGGAAGTGGTGGGCTTGGCAGTAGTGGTAGAATTATAACCAGTAAAACTTATCCAATCGAAATTATAACCAGCAAAACTGGCAAATATGGATT
This sequence comes from Tricholaema leucomelas, assembly GCA_013400475.1. Lineage (NCBI taxonomy): Eukaryota > Metazoa > Chordata > Aves > Piciformes > Lybiidae > Tricholaema lacrymosa > Tricholaema leucomelas. The sequence goes on from WAAF01005711.1 coordinate 14,887, forward strand.
TCATTTTCCTTCATATCAAGTGAAATATAAGGGACCCTATTTTTGCCATCAGCCAATGGTAGAAAAAACAAAGTAAGATGGGCTATACAAATGCCCAGATTACCCAAAAATTGCCTTGAGATAGCCACATGCTCCATGTTGGCAAGGTGCCAAATATTGATGTGATGGATTTAGGAACAATCCTTTCTCAATATTTGAAATTAATAAGGCTAATTCAGACAGTTTGAAAGTAAGATGAAGCTATATTTACATCATAGCAAGATTTACAAACATATATACACAATACTGTCGTTGAGGGCCCATAGGCCCAAAATAGGCTTATACATGTTTACCTATCAAATGGACACAAAGGGACACAAAGGGACACAAAGGGCCACAAAGGGCCTGGCGCCATAAAGCCTGGCCTGCCCAGGGCCCAGGTTGTGTAACGCGCTTGTGTAAGCCCATGCACCTAGCTTATGGCTTACCTGGTGCAAGGCCTGTGCTCTTCTCATATTTGGGGGAGCCAGGCCTGTGGACCCTGCCTCATATGGTATGGTTTGGCTAACTGCCATCCTGATTGGCTATTCTGTGTCCAAAGGGCAATTAATCTTGGCCCACATTGATAAAAGGAGATGTGCAGGTGAACAACCTTTTTTTGCTTCTCTGCTTTGCTTCCCTGCTTTGCTTCCCTGCTCTTTGCTGTGCTCTTTCTGCTGTGCCCAGCCATGCTGCTCTTGCACGCTGCCTTATTGCGTGCCTGGTAAACTCCACTGCTGCGAGTTACCAGGAGCAGACTCTGGATGTCTGCACGTGATTGGCCTGTATGGCCAGCATGACATAGTGCTGAGACTGCACCACATCTGCCTCTGCACCTGAAGATCCTGCCTAGAATTCCTGGACATATACACAGATCATCCAGAAGAAGCCAGGAGAACAAGGTCAGAGATCATTTGTGTCCTTTCCCCAGAAGCCGGGAAGATACAAGCCTCAACATCCAACAAGACAGAATCCCCTGAAAGTGTTTGGGCTCTGTCTGGACTGTGCATAGCCCCCACAAGGGTAGTAATAATAATCTGTGAGTAAATGCTCAATGCTTCTTTGTAATTCTCTATTGCCTTCTGCTATAGAGCAGAAAGAGCTTGAGCCCATCTACCAGGCAAACGACGTATTTGACTGCCGAGTGTCATTTGACCGTGCGAAAAGTCTCTTCCAATTCAATTAATGTTGATATATTTTGCTGGTTATATTAGATGTAGACATTATCCATAGAATGTTTCCATAACCGTGTAAGAACCAAACTATTATTAAAATTAGTGGTCGGGGGTGGGGAGAGTTCTGAATAGCAAAATTAATAAACAATATTAATTTTGGAAAATATCTTCTCGCATTAATTAATTTCCTCCTCTGCAACATTTTTGGCTCAGCGAACATAAGGTGTGCACAATGATGGAAACATTGCATAACTTGGGATATAATATCACAGGATCTGGTCTATAGTGGGCAGGTAAAAATTGCTGCCAGCCCAAAATATTCTTTGAAAAACTAGCAAAAAACACTCAGGAAAATCATGCTTTACTCCTGGCTACCTGTCTAGTGCAAACACTGGCGGAGTGGATGCAAAAATTCTGATCCTGGAAAGAGAACTTGAAAACTTAAAATTTCAAAATCAGAGGCTTTTTGATTTGGTTTCACTGCGCATTTTGCAAGATGCAAAAGTAGACCATTCTTGCTAGTGGAGAGTGGGGGGGATTGAGGTGTTTACTCGCACATTAGCTAATACAAAAGACGTGGCTCTGCCTTCACAGGAAAAGCTATCAGCATCCTATTCAGCTGAGGGTAGCCTCAATTCAGCTAATAGTTACGCCAAAGACAGCTCTCGAAGTCCAGCCACTCCTGCCAGAGACACCATCTCCGCTGAGCCACGTGTTTTAAAAGCGAAGCCAAGCCACAAAGTTAAAAGCAACATGGAGAGAAAAGACTTTGGCTCTCTGAAGCAAAAAGACATTCGCACTGACAGCCTTTGCATGCGCAATGCAATCGCTGTCACTGACGCAACCAGTTCAACCAGTGAGCCAGCAAACTGCAACCTTAAAGGCACAGCGCATGAGAAACCTCACTGCGATTCAGCACATGAATCCAGCCCACTTTCAAGATGCAGATTTTGGGACAGCCACTCTGTGACTCTATCCGGCCACAAAACTTCACTGTGTTACAAACCCCAGCCATGAGCAGGTAAAAGTCGCGAAGCATCCCAACGTAATCCAAAAGGGAAATCCTGGGAAAAAGCCGTGAACTTTAAACAGCAGAAAGATGCTAAACCTTCAGCCTTAGCTGAGAACACACAAGAGGCAGTACCACAAGGCAAAAAGAAGTTGTGCTTCAGAGATGTGTCCCCAGCCACTTTTGAATCTGGAATACAGTGCTCCCAGAGGGGCAAGAAAAAGCATCACACCAGAAGGGCTTGTATGCGAGATCCCAGATGTTCTGATGACGGCAACAGCAGTGAGGAGTTCCTGAGTTACTTTGAGTGGTTTTACCCACCAGAAGAATATTTTGTTGAGCAACTACTTGATGCTGGGTTACCAGAGGATTTCATAAGCAAACGCCTTTGTGTTTGCTGAAGATGCTGACACTGATGACATTTGAAGATATGGTTCCTAGAAAAGTGACTATGCTTCCTTGTGATATTGAGGAATAGCTGTCACTGATGAAAATCCATCTCCATTTTGGGGGTGGTGGTGGGGGGTGTTGAAGAACTCCATGCATATTTCTGATTCAGTGTCACAAAAGCCAATACCCATCACCGGTTAAGGGGGTGGGGAATTAATAAAAGAGTACCCAGTATTTGGGCTCAGAGTAATAAAGTAAAGAAGTTAGAAATAATACAGAAATCCAAATTCCCTCCTGGATAAAGCGAACTGCTCAGAAGGGCTCAAAGTCATACCCACCCTCTCTGTTTCCTTTCCCCTTGTAGCAGAGGGGAGGAAATTAATTAATTGGTGTGAGATATTCTATAAATATATACAATTTATTAACTTCAATATTCTGAA
>WAAF01005717.1:0-14372 GCA_013400475.1 Tricholaema leucomelas
ATCCTGATTATCAATCAAAAAGAAAAACCAAGCCAAGATTGTATCCCATGTTTGGAAAAGTGCCAAAATTCATGTCCTAGGTTAGGGTGGATCCCTCCCCCAGCAGAGTAAACTTACTACAACATGGATTTTTTGGAAAGTCAGGAAAAGTGAAATTGTATTTCTTATAGTTTACTCTAAATATAACAGTATAAGGAGAATAAACTACTAAGTAATATAATAACCTTAAGGAAGATGGGGAAGGGGTCAAGCGATGGCCAAGCAGCAAAAGCAGCAGCAGCTGAAATAGTGGCGGGGGAAGATAAGCAGCGGGCACAGCAGAAGCAACAGAAGCAACAGAAGCAGCAAGGGGGAGGTACAAGCTGTGCTTCCAGACATAAAGCTCTTGATATTCCAGTGAAAGTATATTAACTTATCCATTGTTGCCATTATATGGCCTATCCCTACAATGTTCATCTCTCCATTCAGAACTTTAACTTCTAAGTTTATCTGTCCCTAATTTTTTTATGTCTGAGCTAGAAATCTAGCTCAAACAGCCACAGCTTGTAATGCTGAAAACAATTGGGCTCTGTTGAAGTCAATATCCTTTAAAATTTTAGATATAGACAGCTGAGCAACTGTGCTAGGAAAGCCATTCTGTCATGACTCTGATACAGCACAGTACCAACTGAACTCTACCTAGTTAGCATATTACGCTTTCATTTTCATGAAGGATTGCAGAATCAGGTCACTGCAGCTCCTTTTGGTTTTTCACCATGGAGAGGAAATGCCTTTGGCATTTTGGCAGCCTCCAGGTTCTCAATAGGCTCTGAGGCTTCCTGCAGCACAGTTGGCTCAATACCAGGCACAAAGCTCTTGTAGACACAACCCAAGACAAATGCAGTAGCTGAAGGAGGAAAGCAGAAGTCAAAGCTGAGATCAACAAGGACTGGGAAGGCCTCCAGAGGTGCAGACTGGGTGGGCTGTACTTTAAAGTAATTGAGTCTCAGACATTTATATTCCCCACAGTAACTTGCATGCTTGGCCTTATTTCTGTGACTGAGACCCAATAAAATTATAGATTGCTGTGCAATAGTGAAAATAAATTTCTCCAGGAAAACATTCCCCAGTAGCATCTGTTAAAAATTAAACATAAACTGAAATGATATTGACTATGAAGTGTAAGGTGGAGGCTACATATAACATGAGTAGCAGTCAGGGAAAAATAAACTCTGTCTGATGAAGACTGGCTTTCCTGAGTGGTAACTAAGGCAGCTGAACATACACAGGAAACATCAGTCACTGTTTACAGCAAAAAGATGAAAATGTCTTTCTTCATGAAAGCTTTTAGTGAAAGCACATCTGAGCTTGAAGTTGGACACCAGATCCAAACTCTATTACAAATCAACGCAAAGATTTAGGGAGTGTTAAAGGTTATATGCTCATTTTGAAGGCGAATTTTCTCTCTTTTGCTTTGATGGACTGCCTATTTCATATATCCCTAACTATTCTCCATTGTGTTGGATGAGCAATTTCACATGCACTACCATTAACATCCATCATTAAATGACTTAGAAAAGGATAATATCTCTGCTAAAAAAGGTAAGGTGATTAGTAAAGGTCCAGGGGGTTAATGTTGCTTTCTCTTTTATGTTGATTAGGTCTTAAATGGAGCACTGCAAGGGAGAATAGACAGGACTTGTCTGTAGTAGACAAAAATGTTCTTTGCTGAGGCTTCATAACAAGTATTTTTTGACTCCTTTTGTCTTGTGTCTTCTAGTTTAATGTTCAGGTAATTACAAGGCAAAGACTGTCCCTAAATTGGTGTCTAAGCAGATGACCTCTGAGGACAATCTCAGTGAAATATAACTTCCTGTGGAAAGGACTAAGTCAGAAACAACAGAGTGTTCTCATTCTTTAGTTCAATATGCCTAGAGCTTCAGCTATAGTGCTACAGAATTTTGTGTACACTGAACAGAAAGTACAGGAGGAGCAGATCAAATCAGCTTTGTTTAAAAAAGAAAGGAAAAAAAAAAAAGGAATCATTCTTAGACAGAAAAAAATCTGAAATTCAAATGCACATCAATACCAAATGAATTGATTTGTAAGTATAACTACCTCATCTGCAAAAAGACCTTATGTTAAAAATGTGTGTGTGCATTCTTTGTAGGCAAAACTGGCTGTGCATGGAAAAGCAAATTCAAAACAAGGTAGTTCCCATTTTCTGACAAAAGGTTGACTGAATGAGTTGGTGAGGGAGAACAGGTACAAATAGTTTGATACTCACTGGCAACTTCTTCCCAGGATAAACCATTCAGCCTTGGATCTGTATTGAAGTATTTCCTTTCCCACAGATCCCACTCAAAGTTTCTCTTAGTACTGTCAATATCTGAGAAAACTTTGCAGAAAATCTCTATTGATGCAATTCACCTGAGAAGACACTGCAGTTAGAAATCACTTAGGTGGAGGAAAGTCAAAACCATAATCCAGTATTTTCTCATCCTTGACAAGAGTTGCATTTGTACATGCTTGCTGTGGTGATCTCAACACTGGCAACACATTGACAAAATGCTAAGAAAATAAAATAGTGCAACCTCTTTAATTGGCAATCTTCCACCCTAGGAGCTGTCAATCAGGTTAGTGTGCTTTGTGCAAGGCCCCATCATCTCTCTGAGTATGCAATGAAGTCTCTGGGAGCTCTGTTGGATTTGATGTAGCATGATTCATGGAGTGAAAAGTTATATCTTCTGGTGATGCGTGAAATAGATTTTTGCCTTGGTTCTCCCTGGCTAGATGACTCTCTCAGTAAGAGCCTCTTAGCTCCAGAGTTGTCCCTGTTGGAAGCTTTAGCAATGAAATCTGAATGGGCTCATTTGAAGTGTAGTTCTGCCTATCTGGGAGAGTTATAACTGCATAACATAGAGAAACCACAATAGAAGCATGATCCCTGCACATAAGAGCAAAAGAGGAACTCCATCTCAGCCTATCTTGCACATTGTTGTGGAGGGCCCATAGGCCTGAAAATAGACTTGCATATGCCTTGCCCTGCCTGGACATGTTTTTCCTACTTCTTAACCAGGGGTGAGCACATGGCCAGCACAGAGGGGCACAAAGGGCCTGGTGCCATGTGGAGTCTGGCCTGCCCAGGCTTTAGGTTGTGTAAGCCCCCATGTGTGCAGCTCACGCCTGCCGGGTGCTAGGCCCATGTGANTACACAGCAGCTACGGTTGGAGTATTCCAGCCTCGGAGTCCACAGGCAGAGACCCTGAGGAGTTGGACACTTTACATAGGCTGTGGCGTAGCCCGGAGGGTGATTTATATTAAATTAGAATCTTGAGTAAATACCTCTCTTAACTTCTATTGTGCCTGCCGTAGAGCAGAAAGCTTTTAGCCCACCCTGCTGGGCAAACAGTATATAGACCCCAAGTGGCAGTAGCCAAGGGGAAAACTCTCTCTGTTAATAGTCTGTTAATAGTTCTATGCTAGTCATTGTAATATAGTTATTAATAAGCCGTTTGTGAATATTATTCCCATAAGAATCTTCCACAACCGTGATGAATCCATTTTAATATTAAACATAGTGGTTGGGGGGTGTCGAGAGTTAAGAATATTGAGTTTAATAAATATATTTTCATAAATATTGCCTCGCACCTATTGATTTCTCACCTTCACCACAAACCAGCGTAGGACGCAGAATCCCCCTCCGCCACACACATTACCAAAAATGGTCCATCCTTGTGTGTGTATAGGTCCTATGGAGAATCTTTTGGAATAACACCTCCTGTTAGTATTAGTTGTTACAGTGTAGAAACTATTTCAGAAATTTGAATGAAGCATGCTGTTATTTTGCTATTCTTTCTTTTCCTTCCCCAAAGCAGCTTGATCTAATTTTCACCCTAACACTATTTTATATAAAAAACCCTGTTAAACTGAATACTGTTGGCAGAGAAATGCAGCAGATAGTGGAGGACTTGCTTATTTCAACAGCAGTGCCATCATCATGGTGAGTATTTCTCCTTTGAGATTAAATAGTCACACTAGAACTAAAAACAAAACAAAACCAAACATGCAAACCTCATAAAATAAGATTGGGGTGTGTTTTAATTTTTATCATGAAGTACACTTTATTTTGAAGTCTTCTGTCAGCCATGTTTCATGTGACCTTCCAATGTGATAAACTGTTCAATTAACTGCTGTCTTGAAAGTCATTCAAAACCAGAACAGAACACTCATCTCTATGCTGTCTCATTTCCATAATCCTTTTTAACACCTAATGCACTACTGAAAAAAAAAATCACACTATTTATCTAGTCATATGACATTCACTCTATCCTTTCCCCTTTTGCTCTCATCTTATTATTTTGTGGGAATGATTTATCTTCTAGACCAATGTCTCACATTTGAATTGCTTTCAGGAAAGCTTAACAGAGATATGAGTAATCCCACAAAAACTTCCATTCCCACAGCTACCTCTTCTGTTGTCAGTGTCCGGTTTGTTAACATTTGCCAAATGCCTGCTGATTATTATATGAATAACTAGTTCTTACTGACATCAGAAGAAATTTAAGGAAAAAATAATGCCAGGATGTAACATCCCTGTCTCTGAAAACACCAATTTACTATAGCATTTAAAATTAAAACTTCTTTCTTGTGAAATACTCTATATGACGCCAAAGGAGATATTTCATATGTACTTTGATATGAAAATCTTTGGGGAAATAAGGCCAAAGGAGCACTGGGCAAGCCCATCCTCTAGCACAAAGCTTAGCTTTGGGCTTCATGGTATTTTATTTATAACTACTTCAGGTTTTTTGTTGTTTAAAGATGTTAAACTGAAGTCCACTGAACAGATTGATTCATATATTCAAAGAGTATATGAATATATGAATATGAATATGAATATCTGTTGTACTTAATGAAATTTAAAAGTCACTTTCTTTTAAAAAAGATTTATTTTTAATGATAAATAAATCTTCATTACAAATAGTTGAAATGTGTTCTAGCAAGCAGAGAGCTTCCACATAGAGTCATAGAATATCCTGAGCTGGAAGGGACTCCAGCTCCAGTGATGATTGTTGAATTAAACTCTTACCTCCTCACATAGTGTAATATAAAAGTTAAATGTTACATCTGAGACCATTGTCCAAATGCTTCCTAAACAGAAATGCTTGGGTCCATGGCCACTTCATAGAGAAATTTGTTCCGCTGCTTGACTACCCTCTCAATAAAGACCTATTTCCTAATTTTGATTCTAAACTTCTCATAATGCAGGTTTACACCTTGTGTCCTGTCACCACACACCAGATAGAGGAGACTAGCACCTCCTCTTCTCTGCAACCCATCCTGAGGAAGTTGAATGCAGCAGTGAGGTCACATCTCAGTCTCCTCTGTGCTGAAAAAAAATTCTCACATTCTTATCACTTTGGCTTAAGTGATATCCTCTAGTGTTTTCATTGTCTTTGTTTCCCTCCTCCTCCACTAAATACTCTATATATTATAAAAGTCAGTGCCTTTGCAGCCAGAGATTTTTTGTTCAGTTTGAAGTAGGTTGAGTTTTTCAACTGCCCATCAGGATGTCTGAAAAGCCGAACATGTTCTAACAATGATCATTTTGCCCCTGATACTCTCTAGATAACATGAAATGCCTGAAATGCATTGATGCATACAATGAGTATTCTGAAGGCAATCTGTGTGTTTAATTATATCTATACATCTACCTACATTACACAATAGAAATATAAAAATTGGTCTATTTATTTTCCTTCCCACCCCCCAACTTCTACATTTTCCCCAGCCCAGGGTATTTGTTATAATACTTACCAGCAAGCACTTTGCTGTAGAATTTACTCTTTCAAGTATGCTTTAAAAAATAAAAGCAAAACATCATTCCTGAAGTGGTGATACTTTATTGTTGGTTATCTTAATTCAAACCCACAGATTTCAGAGTCAAGAGGGCTGACAGTCTTGAAGAAATTAATATTTATTCTAGTTTTGTTAAATCTCATTCCTTTGTATGACCTGTAAGGTAATGAATAATAAAAAGCATCTTAAAGCAGCAGTGCACATACTGCCTTTTAATTAACTACTACGGTATTGCTTACTCTTTGTGTCCTGACATCATTTTTAGAGAATCTGCAACACACAACAACCCACCAGGGCTTTTCAAAGATTTGTGGCAATTCAGTTGCATCTCTATATTTCGAGAAATCTGCTCACCTGCTGAGTCTTAGCTCATGTCATTGTTTAAACAGGTGAACTAAAATTTCTGGGTTAAAATAATCTGATTTCTATGTAACACACTGGTTTTAAATAGACATAGGTAATTAAACATCTTTGGAAAAAGTAAATCTTTCACTGGGATTTGTTTCTATTATTTCTTTATTATAGACTCTAGTAACTGTTTCTATGCTGAAAGAAATGCCAGACATCTGGGATCTCCCCCATGGTGAGAAATGTGCAATGCTATGTAATAGACTTAGGTAAAGAAACCAAGGGATTTCTTGTATAACAGTACTGATTGATTCTTTCAATAGAAAAAAACTGCAGAGGGGCAAAACCTTCTTGTTCTTCATCTTAACATTTCCCAGAATTTTACCTCCTTACTCACATTTGTAGCACTGAGAGGACTATGTTTTGCTTTCTAAATTAAGCATCCCTGACACCTCTGTCGAAAATTGGCCCCAAATCATCCCAGCAGATCATTACTCTCAATTTTCCCTTCTACTTGTCTGAGTTTGCCGTCATTCCAAAAACATTGCCAAGTTGTATCGCCACTGAACAAAGAATACGACACTCCTGTTTCTTTTGTTCTCTCTTTGGTTTGTTTTGTTTTCCCTATTTTATGTGGACTGCATCTGAATCTTGCACTTTATTCAACATCAGCATCCTGGCCTGTATCAATGTGGCCAGTAGGACAAGGGAGGTTATTCTGGCCTTGTACTCAGCACTGGTCAGGCCACACCTTGAGTACTATGTCCAGTTCTGGGCTCCTCAATTCAAGAGAGATGTTGAGGTGCTGGAACGCATCCAGGGAAGAGCAACAAAGCTGATGAGGGGCCTGAAACACAAGCCCTATGAAAAGAGGCTGAGGAAGGTGGGGTTGTTTAGCCTGGAGAAGAGGAGGCTCAGGGGAGACCTCATTGCTGTTTACAACTACCTGAAGGGAGGCTGTAGCCAGGTGGGATTCAGTCTCTTCTTCCAGGCAACCAACAACAAAACAAGGGGACACAATCTCAATAGTGCTGGAGGAGGTATAGGCTGAATATTAAGAGGAAGTTCTTCCCAGAGAGAGTGATTTGCCATTGGAATGGGCTGCCCAGGGAGGTGGTGGAGTCACCGTCCCTGGGGGTGTTCAAGAAAAGACTGGATGAGGCACTTAGTGCCATGGTCTGGTTGATTGGACAGGGTTGGGTGATAAGTTGGGCTGGGTGATCTTGGAGGTCTCTTCCAACATGGTTGATTCTATGATTTGAAGGTGCGATTTATTTCTGTGCATCACATAATGAAAACTCAAGACCTTTCATCTTACAACTTCAGGTTTGCAATGTCTTCTCTGGCCTTAACAAAGGCAGTCAGAGTAGTATTGGGAAGAAAGCACTTTATGAATTTAATATAGCTAATTTATTTACTTAGTTCAACTGCACTAAGTTACCAGTTTTGCTACAATTCAGCAAATAGTCATGAAAACTGAAGGGATATAATTATTTTTTATTTTTATATCCACTTAGAACTTACTGTTTCCTGCCTTGTCATACCCTATACCAATGTTTTTCCTCTTTATATTTTCACTAAAACAGACTGCTTAGCTATAGAGCACCCACTATAACACTTCCATCAAACAAACCCTATGAGGAGAGGATGAGGAGCTGGGGCTGTTTAGCCTGGAGAACAGGAGGCTCAGAAGTGACCTCATTGCTGTCTACAACTGAACTCTCTGAAGGGAGGCTGTAGCCAGGTGGGGGTTGGTCTCTTCTCCCAGACAACCAGCAATAGAACAAGGGGACACAGTCTCAAGTTGTGCTGGGGGAAGTATAGGCTGGATGTCAGGAGGAAGTTCTTGACAAAGAGAGTGATTGGCATTGGAATGGGCTGCCCAGGGAGGTGGTGGAGTCACCGTCCCTGGGGGTGTTCAGTGTTCAGGAAAAGACTGGATGAGGCACTTAGTGCCATGTTCTAGTTGACTGGATAGGGCTGGGTGCTAGGTTGGACTGGACGATTTCGGAGGTCTCTTCCAACCTGGTTGATTCTGTGATTCTATGATTCTATGAAACGTGCAGGCTCATAGAGACAGTAGTGTTTAGCCAAGGATACAATAGTAACATTTCTTCCAATTAGAGTATCTCTTTCTGCAATCATTTCATACTTGCCTTTGAATCTGAAGCACTAGAAGAGTTGAAAAATTAATATGGTTCAGAGGAATATTTCCTTTTCTATACACTTTGGCATATAAATAATTGACAAAATCTGCATGCTGCGATGAAAAAGTGACAATCCAAAGAGCTGAATGATGTTTCAGCTGCACTTTCTTCACATATCACATAAGTGGTGCTCCAGGTTGAGACTATAGGGTTAAAAGATCTTCTGGGGACTAGAAGATTGTTATTCAATCCCATAATTCTGCTATGCCTTTATAAACTCACAACAAGGTCAGCTCATTCACCTTTCCTCCTCCTCCTGCCCTGTGTCTGGCAGGAGGCACTTTATTGGGAAGAACATGTATGTAGTAGGCCTGTTTTGGGGCCTCAGGAGGCATTGGGGCGGGGGGGGGGGGCAGGGAGAGTGTTTGGGCACTGAGGAGTATTAGATTTAGGGTTTTTTGTGCTGGGGGAAAAATCCAAGGGGATATGCCAAGGATGCTGAAATTGCTTTATAATGTCTTTCTCTGTATCTCTCTCCAAATATAATTCTGTATTTTTTCTCCAATTTCATTTGAGAGTTTAATTTCTGTCAGCTACCTTTAAAAACCAAGACAAGTGGGCATGCTGTCTGACAAGTGCCTGAGTTCCAGTTTCAGGTGCCTGGTCAACAATCTAACAGCAGCGAGCATGAGGAACGGGATCTAATAATATGACATCTATCTATTGTAACAGGAAGGGAGCCATGTTAACAGTAAGCTAATTCTGCCTCCTCCTTTTTGGCTGGTGATGACAACACCACTCCTAACTTGATAGGACAAAAACTTCTCCTGGAAACTTTCAAGATTATAAGTTAAAATTAAATTTTATTTCCCAAAGCAAGATCATTCCATAGGGATTTTACACAGTAAATCTTGTAGGTGTTACATGCCAAGTACTTAGTATTTCAGCCACAACTTAGAAACCAGGGAATCTAAGATAACTCCGTGTCCAAGCTTTACATGCAAATTAGTGTTTCATCCCTATGAACCTAAAAAGAACTGCATTTGACATAGAAGTGTGATTATTTTGGTTTTGTTTTCTTTCCTTTAATTTGACTTTGTAATTCTCACTCTCGGCCTGGTCTTAAGTTGAAGTCTTCTTACAGCTCCATCAATCCAGTAGACAAAGTCTATAGAGAGAAGGAAAACAAAAAGAGCTCATTGTAAACAGATGCTACATTATAGAGGTTGAACTAAATGGAATTTTCTGGGAAGAAAATGTGCAAGACCTCTCCACATAGTAGGGTTTATGCACTTGTTGAGGTATATTTTTTTTCTGGGCTTGCTTGTGTGATTTGTTTCATAAATCTAATTTCAGCTTAACTCTCCAAATTTTCCCTTTAATGACACTTAATTCTGTACATTGTTTTCTCTTCAGAAAAGAGGCTTAAATCAGAAAACACTCCAGTGATGTGACTTACTGAACAGAGATTTAATGACATATAGACATATAGACAGAAGTTTCATGTTCCATTTGAACTACAAATCTTGGACTTACTATCTGGAGTGTTTTTTCCAGAGGAATCAATCTTACTTTCTATGTAATTGAAATGTACTTTGTTGAAGTGAAACAACCTTGACCTATACACTGATGCCTCTATCAGCTTTTCCATTCAAAGTACTTTGACTTAGGGTTTTGAAGCTCAGCTATACAGTACAATTTGAGAACATAGCCTCCTCTTCAGTAACTGATCAACATATCTTGCAAAAAATTAAACAGTGGAGAGTTATTTAAGTTGCTTTTATTGTTCCAATAAATTATATCATAGGAATCATCTGTGTCTTTTAGGTAACTTCATTTCTTTACATAAAATTTTGGGCAAAGATCACCATCTACTGCTACCTGAAAGGGCATTGCACAGAGATTGATGCTAGTCTCTACCCACTGGTAATTGGTGATGGAGCAAGAGTGAATGGCCTCAAACTGCAACTGGGTAGGTTGGGAAGGAGGTTAGGAAACAATTTTTCACATCAAGAGTGGTCAGGCATTGGAATGGGTTGCCCAGTGGAGGTGGTTGAGTCATCAATGATGGATGTGTTTCAAGGTCATTTAGATGTGATACTTGAGGATGTAGTTTAGAGGTTAACTAGGTATATTAGTTGCACTGGATGATCCTAAGGGTCTTTTCCAACCTGATTCTTTCTGTGATTCTGTGGCTTCTGAGTTATTAGTCTCATCATTAAAACGAGATCAAAATCTTACTGCATTATCCTACACAATAAATTGATTCCATGATGGAATTCCCGATGTATCGATAGTGATGGAATTGTTAGTTTGCAATAGCTTGTGAATAGGATATGTGGATCTTACTGTTAATTGTAGTAGTATGTATAGTTATTTTGATAAAAGCATTGCCAAGAGGAAAACAAAAGCAAAAGGGAAAGCAACAGCTCAAAGTAAGTTTGATTTGAAAATTGTTAGAGAAATTAACTCTTCACCACCAAAAAATGTTGTGCCAGTTCCATGTAAAAATTCTATATTTTCATGAGGTGCAGTACCAAAGCCAGCTAAACTAAACAGTTTGCTCCTTCCAAAGCAGTAAAATCTGGACCCTAGGCGAAGTCTCACAGTATCGTTCTTTTCCTTGCATTGGCTCTTGTTTTCAACAACACTAGATGAAAAATTACACTACTTGAAACCAAAACAGTATTTAGCCCCAGATTTGTAAGGCATGTAAAAGTCTGTTACTGATACATTAAAATAATTCATTTTCAGAAAGCTTATTACAGTTTAATCCCAGAAAGCAGAGTGGTAGCTCAGTTGGAGTTAATGTTTAATTTTCAGCTTTACTACCTACATGAATGCACTCGATTGTTTTCATAATTTGAATAGCTATTGACATCTCAGCTAAACTCTGAAAAAAAAAGAGACATTTCAGTATAAAAGCATAATTGCTTTTTGACAGACTGCAACTCAGTTACTTCTGTGTGGAATGGAGCCCCGTGCATTTCCATTCTTCTACTACCCCATGCTGCAGAGTGGAATCACTCTCAGAAGTATGAATTTGGATTTGATAGTACTGCAAAGGTTTCTCTTTTAACCTATCTCTTTTACATTTTATGCAAAAGTTGCTTCTTCTTCAGATGTTGATCTGGGAGGTCCATGCAAATATTAATATACATTTTCATGGTACAGTACTCTATGAATATGATGTCAAAGAAGCACCCAAACATCTTAAAGTCAACAACTAAGACTATGGTAATATCTACGTATAAATCTCTTCTCTTTGAATGAGCAGGAAACACTGATGAATAGGTTTTCTACTTGGAAAACTCTGGTCCTTAGTGTTTCTTTCACTTTTCTTCTCAAAACTATTGTACTTTTAGTAGGACAGAGTTCTACCTGTAATTTACATAATTATTGTTTTTAGGTGTGCTAGTTTGAGCCTAGCTAGAATGTTTTGGTGAGAAGAACAAGATCATAGGCTGAGAAATTAAAACAATGGTGAGGTCTACTTTGCTCACAGTCTTGCTGAGATATGTAAAGAAGAAAGGCAAAACAAAGATTACGTCACTTGCTTGCTCTCTGTGCTCTCAGCTCTTTGCCTGCTGGNAAGAAGGGATAATCTGTACTCATCACTAAACCAATCCATGACTTGTTGAGACATTATTCCTAGTTTTCTGAGATTCCACAAGTCCTCAATGGCCCATTAGCTACCTCATTTGAAGGATGTACTGTAATCAGGATGGACCTAATTTTTTTTTGGTGTGTGTGTATGTGTGTGTGTGTGCATGCCAGATCTTAGATTTCATCTTTACACTGTTTACTCAGCAGACCTGCTACCAATAAGTATCCATAATATGCTGTGTGTCATAGTGTTCCCTGAGATCAGTCTGGCATTTAATTAATTAGCATTTACAGAGACATCAAGGGACCAGCGTGATAGCCACTCGTACCGTGTAAGCTGAAGATGGCCCTTATTGTCAGAAAATATATTGTCAATTGTTAGACAACAATGTCTCAAGCCAGAAGGAATCATAATTTTATATATAAGGTAACAATTTACATGAGAACCTCCTCTCTATCATTAAATTACTAGAAGAGGTCATTGCTGTGGTAATTTTTGCAGAGAAAATACTTAGGAAAAAAGAAGTAGTGCAAATTGTATTACTGATGAAAAAATCCAGTCTCTAACTGATTGTAATTAATTTTGAGATAATGATAATGGCTGTGATTGGTTACCTTTTGATTTATAGTATGCTTTTTTTCCAAACATTTATCAATCAGTAGTTAAGTTTTGTGGTTCTTGATTTATCTATTGAATTTATCCCTGAAATAGGCTTTAAATTCTTTATGAATTAACCTAAATGTCAGCTTTTTATTCCAATAGGAACACATCTATCCATCTATATTCATGTGAATTTAAACACCTTAAACAATTACCAAATATATGATGAAGAATAGAATAACACTGAGTGTGCAGTTCAGAAATTACTTTTCTTGCCTAGTTATTAGTGCATGTACAAAACCACTGCTTGCTTTGAGCCTGTCAACATGTTAGGCCTGTTGAATAAAGAATGGAGATTTCATCTGCATTTGGTTATGTAACTCATATATCAAAATCTTTTTGGATATGATTCCTTAAATCTAAACATAATACATTGAAATGTATTATTTCTTATGCACATCTATAAAATATTCTTTCCTATGTTACATTTAAAAAAATACAATAAGCAAATTCTCAAACAGTATCAAGAGTAATGTAAGCAAACTGTCAATAATTAGATAAATATCAACTCATGAAGCAATAGAAAATGGTGCAAAGCACAGTTTATAGAGATTGATATTATGTCTTCACCTGAGACATATGTATAATGGCATGGGTAAATTGAAGTGCTGGACAAAAGAGAGTTCTGAACTTCCCATATACATATTCATATAGCGTGCTGAAACACAATATAGAGGCTTACCAAAAATGCTCTACTGTACCACAGACAGAAGTAAATTCACAGTCTAGACTGAAAATCAAAATTTTAAAACTTGGATGTTTTCTTTTTGTGAAATTTGAGCAGTTGGAAAAGGCAGAGAGAGAGGTTCCTTATAGAAGCTTTGTAGGACTCAGGTTGCTTGTAGAAGCCAAAGTCTCTAGGAAGAGATTGCAACCTGACTGGTGTTGATTGCTCTGCCAGGGTCTATAAAACCAGTTTTCTGACAAAATAATAATATTAAACTCCCCTCCCCCACAGTGTGCTTCACTTACTCTCCATTTAGAATGAACCTGCAGGTTAGTCAAGGTGTATGAAGGCTATGCCTACAGATTTGTGGAAATGTTTACCTTTATTCTAAAATGACCAAAGATCAGAAACTGCTGTAACCTGGGAGAGCTTTCCATTTACTTTGCTTAGATTCGGTCATGAAATCCTTCTTCTAAACCACAAACCCTATATGGCCCTGAAGAACTTCAAGACATTTTGACTACATCCGTCACAGCTTACTTCATGTGTTCAGATGAAACAAAGAAAGAAAAAAGGGTCCTAACAATTACTGCGTAAGTTGCAAGGACAGAGCAGATTTCCTCAAGATGATCAACAGACATTTAGCAAATTTTAAATCTTAGATCCTTTTGCCTAATAATATGCATTGAATACGTCACAATAAATTGCTTCTTTGGTGTCACTTGTTATCACGTAAGTGCTCACCTACCACAAAGTCCAAATAATGGAAAATATTGAGAATTAATATTCCCAAACAAAATCCAAAATCCTTAATGAATCTGACTTCAGTAGATTGACAAAAAGTCCCTTTGGCCTTACCTCCCTCTCTCTTTCTTTCTTCCTTTCTCTTTTTCTCTTTTCTTTTCTCTTCTCTTTTTCTCTTTTCTTTTCTCTTTTTTTCTTTTCTTTTCTCTTTTCTTTTCTTTTCTTTTCTTTTCTTTTCTTTTCTTTTCTTTTCTTTTCTTTTCTTTTCTTTTCTTTTCTTTTCTTTTCTTTTCTTTTCTTTTCTTTTCTTCTTTTCTTTTCTTTTCTTTTCTTTTCTTTTCTTTTCTTTTCTTTTCTC
>WAAF01005718.1:0-12106 GCA_013400475.1 Tricholaema leucomelas
CTTCTAACCTAAACCATTCTATGACTCTATGGTTTTATACATACTGATAAGCTTGTCCTGAATGTAAGGACTTACTGGACATTTTTATCTAAATTTGTATAATAGTTTTTAAGCTCTTTCTAGGCAGACTGAGTGGAAGATTTAAAATACATGTTTCAGTCAAATGTTTTTCCTTGTAACTGAAAATACTGGTTTATGCCATACAAATATGGAGCATATCAAGTAATCATGGAGCTATTGGATTAAATTGGTCATTTTACAACTGAGTAATTCTATACAATTGGTCTGTTATTGCATAATTGCTTTATCTTTTGTTATCAACATTGAAAAAGATAGGTTGATGGCTAAACATATCAATTAATGAAATTGCTTTGGTAAAGATGCCGTTACACATGCTATTTTATGCTGGATATGCAAAAACGTTCAGTTTTATTATTACTTATTGTAATCTTTTTGTGTATAGCTTATTGTCTACTATTGCTGGCCACGTTTTTGATATATTAGTTCCATAGATGTACCCATAGATTATGATCTGTAGCTGTAATCAATGGACAGAAGTTCTGTTGTACTGTAACCACCTTTTATTGATTAATGTGACTTCTGTGCAAGGCTTTTGATAGAGTAACTGGAGGTTAAAGGAAAGATATTAGGGAAAGATGCTGTGTATGTGATAAAGAAAAGGGGGGATGTAGGGTACAAGACAGCTACTTTTCTGTTATATTTCAAGAACAGTGGTGGGTTTTTTTACATTACATTATTAATGGTGTGCTTTGCCCACCTCCTGGCACATATGAGCCCTATGTGACAGGTCATTTAAGTAACTATAGCTGTGACATGTGAAAATGCAAGAAGAAACGTGAGAAAGAAAAATAATGAGCTGTGTAGAGAGGGAGCAGCTTTGGTTCCCAGATCTAGAGGATGCCTCCCACGTGGGAGTGAAGAGCCGTCTGATATAACAGGCCAGGTGGCACAGGAAAAAGAAGGCATGAAGTCTGCTAAAAACAGGGCTGTACATCATCTGTATTATGTAAATGCTTTGTTTGTATGATGGCATAAAAAATTAGCACTGGATGTAACAAAGAGGCACTTGAATGGAATAAAGGGGCACTTGCATGGAATAAAGAGGCACCTGCATCAGTCCAGAAATTACTGCTGCTTTTGTCCGTTACCAGACAGTGACAGAGCATGGTAATCAATAAGTGGAAACACCCACTAAAAAATTGATGCCTTGCCGTCTCAAAGTCTGGACTATGCTCCACCACTGTGTCCTGTAGTGCATTCATATTATAGCAAATAGAAAATTACACAAATATCTTTTTAAAAAATAAAACAGGCAGAAATATGGGGAGTGACATGTTTCAGCTCAGTACTGACAAAATAAAGGTGTAGTAGACATGATAAAAGGAAGCGTGAATGAGGGCATAGATCCAATTTAATTAGCCAATGTAATCAGTGTGCATGGAGAGTGGAGGGTATGATCTGAAGACTACCTGAAGACTGCCTTGTGAACAGACCTCAAAGTGTATATAAGTGATACAATTTGTACAAATAAATGTCTTCACCTGAGTAAACAGTGGAGTCCATGCCCCCTAATTGCTACATGCGTCTGGAATATTGTGTCCAGTTTTGGGCCCTTCTGGTCAAGAAGGACAGGGAACTGCCTGAAAGAGTCCAGTGCAGAGCCACAGAAATAAGGGAGTGGAACATCTTCCTTAAGTGGAGAGACTGGGTGAGCTAGGGCTCTTTCGTTTGGAGAGGGGGAGACTTAAGCAGTGACCTGTGGCTGCTCGCCACAATGCCCTGGTTCAATAATGGCAGCACGTGGTCATCAGCATGCAAACACCAATGTGGTGGACAGCAAAATGGTGTTTATTAACATGTAGCATGGGATTATATAGGATAGGTAGCAACATCACTTCCTTCTGCTTGCATCACAGACAGGAAGCTAAGTATAACAAAGGAATCATAGAGAAACCATAGAGAGCACAGAGAGGAGCCCTATCTTTCTGTAACATCGCGCCATCTTCAGATCGCCAGACCCTATCTGCAACAGTGGCCTTATTAATGTTTATGACTATGTAAAGTGTGAGTGCCAAGAGGATGGAACCAGACTCTTCTCGGTGATGCCC
The DNA here is from genome assembly GCA_013400475.1 of Tricholaema leucomelas. NCBI lineage: Eukaryota > Metazoa > Chordata > Aves > Piciformes > Lybiidae > Tricholaema lacrymosa > Tricholaema leucomelas. The sequence goes on from WAAF01005718.1 coordinate 2,130, forward strand.
AATGACAGGACAAGGGGCAACAGGTGGAAGTTGAGGCATACGAACTTTCATGTAAACATGAGTAAATTTTCTTTTCACTGTGAGATTGATGGAACTCTGGGACAGGCTGCGCAGGGGGTTGTGGAGTCTCTCTCTCTGGAGATATTCAAAATCTACCTGGACCTGTTTCCTCTGTGATCTGATATAGGTGATCCTACTCTGGTNGTCCCTTGTAGCCCCTAACATTCTGTGATTCTACTGTCTTGTTGAAATACGTGCAACACTGTTTTCTCTTCATGAAACAAATTACTACTTCTTTTATGAAGTAGGAAAAGGGAGAAAGTTTCTTTTCTGGTATTTCTAATTTCATTTTGGCAGTACAAGGAGAGAAAGTAAAACTTTGATAGCTTGAACTCCTATAATTGGTGGCCTGTCTTAGCTGGAAATAATGTTAGAAAAAGAAAGTCAATTAAAGAGTTTGACTTATTGAATTATCTGCCTCTCCCTCTCCACCCTCACTGCAGAAACATTATTACCTGACAAAGCACCATCCGACATAAGCACAAGGGAAAAAATATGCATGTTTTTCTTTTTCAATCATGTAATGTCATTCAGTATAAAGATGAACTGTCTTCATAACCTGGCTATGTATTTCTTGCCCAACTGTAATGACTGCCATTGCAGATCTTACATTTATTTTGTATTTATCACAATATGGTGAATGACAGTAAGAATCAAGTTTGCAGCCTTGCACAATAGACAGAGTTATCTTCAACACCTGTGATTTTCAATATCGTTCTGAAAAAGTGTCAGAATATTTTCTGGAATTAAAAAAAGTGAAAGCATCAAACCTTTTATCATATTTAACAATATTATCCTTAGAATAACTCTGAGGCAGAAAGCACTTGTTTCAGGGAAAGACTGCTGGTGTGTTGCAGGAGAGAAGCATGTAGCTCCTGAGGCAGTGGAGATGCATTTCTTTGGACACTCTGGGAGCAATGGGAATCGAATATAGGATTATGACCTCAGATGCTCTGTCACAGTCTGTGGCAGCACACAGCAGCACTCGAGCAAGGAATCACAGCTTTCACCTTCAGCACTGCAGCTCCACCCAGCTCCTACTGCAGGCACTCAGGTGTCTTCATCAAGACAACCAAAACTTACACAGAGAAATGAAGGCAGATCTGAGTTCTAGAGTTGTGGACTAACCCAGTAAAGCCTGAATTATGGCATTGTTTGCACTCACACTGCTTGTATAAAAAGTGGAGCCTATCACTCAAATGGCAGCAAACGAACTGTGAGAGCAGGGATTTTGGCCACAGCTGCAGTAAAATCCTGATTTCATGGAATAAAAAGTGACATTGTGAAGCATATTCCTAACAGCAAGATCATGTTATATTTGGGAATAAATTATTACTTAGGCTTCAAAGAGTTGTTATGCCTCAGCATCACCTGTCCAGTTCATTTTATGTTCAGATCTGTGACTGAAGCACAGCTTTTTGGCTCACTGCATACAAAGTTTTTTTTTCCTGCGTGTGTCTGATCTTAAACTAGCAAAGGTAATTCAGCAAAGGGAGTGTTTTTGAGAGAAATCTAATGAGAAAAATGTCGTGAAATAAGAGGTTATATGAGGAATGTGCTGTGACTGACACAAATTCTGACCTGTTTTGTTGTGGGTTGGGTTTTTTATTTGGTTGGTTTTGGTTTTGGTTTGGTTTATATTAGTTTAGCTGTATTTTATTCAGAATAACACATTCTCTATCCTTCCTCAAGTCTGTTTACTCAGCTGGATGTCTGTCTATAGGGTCCAATTTTCCCTCCAATTGCCCTTGCACACTAATATAACTGCAGCTTATGGGGCTAATTGGTCAGCCTACAGCAGTGTTTGCCTGTATTTGTTTATCTGCACTACATGGCAGCCTCTTAAAATGAATTTATAGACTCAAGGTACTGTTGGATACTTTGTTTCATCCAGTTTGTAAAAGCACAAAACACAGTAATAAATACTTCCAAGAGCTTGAAGTGTTAAAAACACTGCAATATACATAATAAAACTACTTTTATGGACAAGTAAGAGTGGATCTGTTTCCAACATGAAAAAGAAGGTGTGCATCTAGGCAAGTCAGTTGTATCTAATTTGCAAACAGTAAACTAAATAGATTACATAGCAGAGACCAACCAGATTTGAAATTATTATGTGGGGAAAAGGTGTCCACTGAAATTTTAGAAAAAGGAAACTGAAATTGTTAGCAACAGGCAGGAACATGTATTTTTCTGGGATACACACAAAACACAGAATTTTACAGGTTGGGTTTATGTAGTTGTGAAAGGGTCAGTATGGAAGTGATTTTTGATCAAGTTATTACCAGAATCCGGTTCTGGGATTGAAACAAAAGTCCTGTGTTACAAACAGTCATCATGTAGTTTATGCTCCTTACTCATGGAATGACACAATTCATCTAATTTAGTAATTTCCTTGAAGACATAAGCACTGTGTTTCTCCTTCGGCTCACTAATCTTGCAGTGCCTCTTCCCATCTTCACAGCATGATGGAGTGCATCTCCATCATTGCCGTGGAGACCAGCTTCAGTGCAGGTAAGACTGCACTGGGGAAGGGATCTAAAGCAAAAACCAGCCAAGGAAAAGCTCTTTGTGGGGCTTTTTTGAAGCCCGGAAAGGCGCTATCCATCTGTCAACCCTGCCAGCTTGTGGATGAAGCTGCTGAAATAGTCTGAGTGGAACCAGCACCACTCAACGTTGATCATGCCTTCAGACTGTAAGAAGCCTCAGGAGGGCAGTGACCAGTTTCTGCCCACAGAGCACAGAGTGAGCAAACAGGGCTTGCGTGTGCCCAGGTGGTGCTGTGTGATGGAAGGTATTAATTATGCAAGATGGGATTTTTCCAACATTAATATAGCTTGATATTCAGGACTCTCTCCACCCACCCAGTAATTTTTAAATTATAATTGGCTGTGTGCAACGGTCATGAAAACATTATACATAGGAAAACAGAATCTAAAACACTTAAGCAATAACTAGCAATAATACAAAAAAATGTAAACTCAACTGAACTGGAAAGAGGTTCTTGTGGTCAGTTGTACCATTTGCCCACTAGAGGGACTCGAGAAGCTCCTTTCTGCCTAAGGCAGAAGTCTCAGATTCAATTAGAGAACTACAGAGTTTTGCTAAAGAGGCTTTGAGTATTTACTCACAAAAATTATTTCCCAACTCCCAGGGCTAACTACAGTTTCCAGGCATTACCCAAATACTTGCAGGGAGTTCTGTTGGTGTCTTGATAGCTGTTGAGAGGCTTCTAGATCTTCCCAGGCTCTTATCAGGGGTGCTGGGAGAGAAGCTGATGATCTCTGACCTGATCCTGCATCCTTTTGGATTCAGACTTGGCACAGAGGCTTGCAAGTGTAGACAGGATGTTTTGCGGATGTGCAGACTTGGCACAATGTCACACTGGCTAAGCAAGCCTATCACATGAAGGCACCTAAGGCCTATTCCTGGTAAACTTAAGGCAGGTTTCCAGGTAGATAAACTCAAAGCATCAGGGCTTGTTATTATGCAGTAGGGCTAGCTTATAGCTTACCAGACATAATGCTGCAGAGCATGGCAGGATACNTTCCCAACTCCCAGGGCTAACTACAGTTTCCAGGCATTACCCAAATACTTGCAGGGAGTTCTGTTGGTGTCTTGATAGCTGTTGAGAGGCTTCTAGATCTTCCCAGGCTCTTATCAGGGGTGCTGGGAGAGAAGCTGATGATCTCTGACCTGATCCTGCATCCTTTTGGATTCAGACTTGGCACAGAGGCTTGCAAGTGTAGACAGGATGTTTTGCGGATGTGCAGACTTGGCACAATGTCACACTGGCTAAGCAAGCCTATCACATGAAGGCACCTAAGGCCTATTCCTGGTAAACTTAAGGCAGGTTTCCAGGTAGATAAACTCAAAGCATCAGGGCTTGTTATTATGCAGTAGGGCTAGCTTATAGCTTACCAGACATAATGCTGCAGAGCATGGCAGGATACAATAGCAGAAGGCAAAAGCAATGGCAGAATCACTGCCAGAAGCAGAGAGTGCATTAGGCAAAAGCAATGGCAGCAGCATGTTGTATTTACCTCCCCATCTCTTTTTATCAATGTACACAAGACTAACGGGTCTTTGGCCACAGATCAGCCAATTGGAATGGCACTTTGTCAAGCCTAACCACGTTAGGTAAGGTCAGAGCTTATTTTAACCTTTTTAGGGCAGAACACAAACAAGTGTGTAAACACATGCAAGTACCCTGTAAACAAGTTTGGACAGACATGGAGGCACTAGCCCTTTTGTCTTCCTTTTCCGCAGTTGCTTCTCCCATTAGCAGAAGGACGGAAAGCATAAAACATGTCTGGACAAGCCAGGACATGTTTAGGCCTAATTTGTCCTATTTGGGCCTTTCATGACATACTGCAGTTATCTGCAGCTTGTAGATGCCCTGGAACCATTGAAGCCTGCGCAAAGAACTCCCAGAATAGGATGTGACATGGTTATAACACTCCAAAAGCCACTGCCAGCAGGAAAGTGGCAGCTCAGACTGAGCTCCTTTGCAAAAACACAATGCCTTCCTCTGGCACTTGTTCTGATGGGAGGCAGTGACACTGCCTGTCTGCTGTGTTAACTGGTCAGAGATTTACTTAGGCAGGTGGTGGAGCTGAAGGAGGACATGGAAAGGCAGAGAAGAACAAAAACATGTGAGAGTGAAACAGACTGGTGGAACCATACTGTGCAAAGGCAGGAGATGGAGGCTCTTTGAGAAGCAGAGAATCCCCTTCCCTCATGTCACCAGGCCGAAGAAAATGTCCTAAGAAAAGGAAGGGAATGGATACAGGTCCCTGATTGGGGAGGCAGGCGAACCTCTTCCCAGTCTCCCTCACCTTCCAGTTACCCCTACACAACAGATGTGGACCGCTGGAAATCAAGAGCCAGGACCAAGAGAGGACTGAGCCCCTGCATCCTACCCCTGTCAGGTGGAAGACAGAAGCATAAACAAAGAGGGTGAGTGGTGGTGTGTTCATGGCCATGGCAGGGATCAAGTGCACATAACAACCTCTTCCACAAAGAACAGTTCTGGTTGGAGACTCATGCCTGGCAGGAGCAGAGGGCCCAATATGCACGATCGACCCTCATCATAGGGAAGTCTGCAGTCTTCCTGGAGTCTGAATCAGGGATATCAGTAAAGAACTCCTCAAACAGTGGTGCAGTCACATCACTACTATCCATTACTGATCTTCCAGACAGGTGGGAAGGAAGCTGAGCTGCATCCCCTAGTCTGAGGGGAATGAAGAGAGATTTGAAGGCCTTGGAATGGCCTTGGGGTCAGGAGCACAAGTCATGTTCTCCTCAATCCCTCCAGTGACAGGAAGAGATATTGAAGGAGAGGGAAAAATCCATGTGATTAACACATGGATTAGAGGTTGGTGCCATCAAGAGTTGGCTGGACTCACAGACAAGGCTTTAAACTAGCGATGATGGGGGATGGGAACGTAGCTTGGGTGTAATAGCCCAACACTTGAGGAGCAGGGTGTCAGCATCTTAGATAACCAGAAGGTCTCCCCTCCTTCACAGCTAAAACTATGTACTCGACTCCAACTGTGAAATGTTTATACACCAATGCATGCAGCATGGAGACTAAACAGTAGGAGTTAGAAATCCATGTGCAGATTTCAGGAGGGCCAACTCTGGCTTTTTCAAATAATTGCTGGGTGAAATATCATGGGACAGGTACTAGAAGGCAGAAGGACCCATGATAGTTGGTTATCATTTAAGGACCTCTTCTTCTAAGCTCACAGTGCATCCCAGCAAGCAGGAAATCAAGAAAGGGAGCCAGAAGACCTGCATGGTTAAGAAAGGAACTGCTAAGCAACCTTAAGTGGAAGAAGAGAGTCTACAGCTCATGGAAGGAGGGGCTGGCCACCAGGGAGGAGTATAGAACTGTTGTCAGAGGATGTAGGGAGGCAACTACGAAGGCTAGGGCCTCACTGGTACTCAACCTTGCAAGGGAGGTCAAGGATAACAGAAAGGACTTCTTCAAATACATTGCAGGAAAAGCTAACATTAGAGGCAATGTAGGCCCTCTGCTGGATGAGATGGGTGCCCTGGTGACAGAGGACACAAAGAAGGCAGAGTGCACTATCAGCAAGTTTGCTGATGACAAAAGACTGGGTGGAGTGGCTGACACACCAGAGGGTTGTGCTGCCAGTCACTGTGACTTAGGCTGGAGAGTTAGGCAGGCAGAAATTTAATGAAATTCAACGAGGGCAAGTGTAGAGTCTTGCACCTGGGAAAGAACAACCCCATTTACTGGTACAGGTCGGGGACTGATCTGTTGGAAGGCAGTGAAGGGGAAAAGGACCTGGGGGTCCTAGTGGATGGAAGGTTGATCATGAGCCAGCAGTGTGCTCTCGTGGCAACAATGCCATTTTGGGCTGTATTAGAAGGGCTGTGGTTAGCAGGTTAAGAGGTTCTCCTTACCATTTCCTTGGCCTTACCAGGGAAGCATCTGGAACACTGTGCCCAGTTCTGGGTCTCCCAACTGAAGAAGGACAGGGAACTCCTTGAAAAAGTCCAGTGCAGCCACAAAGATGATTAAGGGAGTGGAACATCTCTCTTACAAGGAGAGATTGAGGGAGCAGGGGCTCTTCAGTTTTGGAGGAGACCAAGGGGTGACTTCATCAATGTTTATGACTACATAAAGAGTGAGTGCCAAGAGGATGGAGGCAGGCTCTTCTCAGTGATGCCCAATGGCAGGACAAGGGGCAATGGATGGAAGTTGAGGCATAGGAAGTTCCACAGAAACTCAAGGAAAAACATTTTTCACAGTGAGGGTGATGGAACACTGGAAAAGGCTGCCCAGGGTGGGTTGTGGAGTCTCCCTCTCAAGAGATATTCAAAGCCCACTTGGATGCATTCCTGTGTGGCCTGGTATAGGTGATCCTGCTCTGATAGGGAAGGTTGGACTGGATGGTGTTCCAAAGTCCTTTCCATCCCCTAACATTCTGTGATTCTGATTCTGTTATACTGTGATTCTGTGTCTACAATCTTACCTTTAGCTCTTCTATAGCTGAGACCATGGCTCACATAGAGCGCAGCAGCTTCTGTTTTATTCCTCTCTGCTTCCTTTTTCTGTGCCCATTCATACTACATGCCTAAATCCAATATCTCATTTGAAAGAAATGTGTGTGAAACACCTTTATATCAAAACCTGATATAAATTCAGATGCTTACAAAACAGAAGTGTTACTGACATAAATCCATAGACCTCTCAGAAAGTCCCAAGAACAATTCTGATTGATCTAACACATTGTATAAAAATACAAATGACAAAAGAAAACAAAACCAAAACCAACCAAAACTCCACCCTCTATTTTTTGCAGTTTGAAGAATGCTTTTCACTCTTATTTTATGCCTATATCAGAGACCATTACTCTGGTAGGGATGACAGGGAACTGTGAATTCTTGTCTTGGCATAAATATGTCAGAAGTGGCAAGTCTCCTGTGCCTGAACTCTGTAATTAGCGCAGTTTAGACATTTGACCTTACATAACAAGAGCAGAAATCCAAGGAAAAATAAAAAATAAAAAAGAAAGGGAGTGGAGTGGCTGTGAAAAGAGTATCAGTATAGCTATATACACAACAATTAATTGTTTAGGCAAGAAATTTACCCAATACTGTACCAAGTGATGTTAGACTAACATACTCCTAACAGAGAAGTTAGGAATATGCAAGGGGCCAAATGGGCTGCACCCAAGGGTGCTGAGGGAGCTGGCAGATGTGCTTGCCAAGCCACTTTCCATTATTTACCAGAAGTCCTGGCTAACTGGGGAGGTGCCAATGGACTGGAGGGTAGCAAATGAACACCTATCTGCAAGAAGGGCAGAAAGGAAGATCCGGGAAACTACAGACCTGTCAGTCTGACCTCCAGTAGTAGGGAAGGTCATGGAGCTGGTCACCTCAAATACCATCATACGTCATATAGAAAAAAAACAGGGGATCAGGCCCAGTCAGCATGGATTCATGAGAAGCAGGTCCTGCCTGACCAGCCCGATCTTCATCTACAACAAGATCACCCAGCTGCTGGATAAGGGAAAGGCTGTCGGTGTTGCATTTCTATACTTTCAAAAAGCCTTTGATACTGTTCCCCACAAAATTCTTGTAGACTTGGGTCACAACAACCCCAAGAAATGCTATAGGCTTGGGGCAGTGTGGCTGGAAAGCTACTTGGCAGAAAGGGATATGGGGGTTGTAACAGAAAGGCAGCTAAATATGAGCCAGCAGTGTGCCTAGGTGGCCAAGAAGGCCAACGGCATCCTGGCTTGTGTTAAAAATGTGGTGGCCAGCAGGATTAGGGAGGTGATTGTCCCCTTGTACTCAGCTTTGGTGAAGCCACATCTCAAGTACTGTGTTGAGTTTTGGGCACCACAATACAAGGGAGATGTGGAAGTGCTAGAGCATGTCCAGTGGAAGGCAACGAAGCTGGTGGAGGGCCTAGAGCAGGGGCCCTCAAACTATGGCCCGCGGGCCAGATACGGCCCCCCAGAGTCCTCAATCCGGCCTGCCAGTATTTACAGAAGCCCCTGCCTAGGGCTGCGGGGGAAACCAAGCAGCCGCTTCCTGCCACTTAATCCGCATGCCGGCCTCCGCAGCCACCAAGCACCTGCTGGGACTGGGCTGGAACCAAACTATAGTCCGGCCCCAACACTACTGGGCTGGAACCAAACTATAGTCCAGCCCCTGACAGACTATAGTCTGCCCCCCAATAGTGTCTGAGGGACAGTGAACCAGCCCCCTGTTTAAAAGTTTGAGGACCCTTGGCCTAGAGAATAAATCTTATGAGGAGCCACTGAGGGAGCTGAGGCTGTTTAGTTTGAAAAAGAGGAGGCTCAGTGGAGGCCTCATTGCTGTCTACCACTACTTGAAGGGACATTGTGGAGAGGCTGTTGCTGCTCTCTCCTCAAAGGTAATTGGAGACAGAACAAGGGAGAATGGCCTCAAGCTGAGACTGGGTAGGTTTAGATTAGATATTATGGATAAGTTTTTCAATGGGAAAGTGGTCAGGCACTGGAATGAGCTGCACAAGGAGGTGATTGATTCACAAACCCTAGATGCCTATGGCAGGGGGTTGGAGCTGGATGATCCTTGAGGTCCCTTTCAACCTAAACCATTCTGTGATTCTATGATTCTATCTGTTTAAGGGTCCTTTGGATGTGTGCTTAGGGATACAGTTTAAGGTGAATCCTGTAGAGTAAGGTTACAGGTTGGACTTTGTGATCCTTAGGTTCTTTCCCAACATGGATGTTTCTGTGTGTTTTCCTGTGTGAGAAAGATTTCAATGATTTCACCAATACCCAGCTATTCTCTCAAAAGCAAACATCAAAGCACCTCGGTAATCATTCAGTGATTCTTCACAGAAAAGTTTTCCAAAGCAATTATTTGAGATTATATCTTAACCTCAAAACCCACATATATAAACCAGTCAACATGAAAGGAGGTGCCCGAGACACACAGGTTAGCAGTACCAATGGCCATTATGTTTTCATGTGAACAACATACCAACAGGAATTTGTCACTTTTCATCTGTTGGAAATAATTTTAAGTAGTACTAAAATCACCCTTTGTAATGCCAGTGTATTTTCAAACAAGTACATTCACGTAATCAAAAATTTGCAATAATTTCTACAAGTACTTCTAGCACATTGCTTAACATGTATAATTTACCAACAACTGCAAAGCAAAAGACAGCTCCTATATCTCAATCTGCATATCAATATCATTACCTGTTTTATCCTGAACACAATAACGTGAATGTGACTCCTGAATTGCCCTGAATATGAGCGACAATGTGGTTTGCCAGGTAACAACAAAGTGAAACAACTTGAATCATAAACATATAATGCTCAAGTGTTAAAAAAACCCACCGTCTGTACCAGGTCCTGCTCTGTTTACTGAACCTCTAC
>WAAF01005720.1:0-40515 GCA_013400475.1 Tricholaema leucomelas
GCTCCAGGCAGGCAGCACACCTCTCTATGAGGTGACTATGTATGTCATTACATCAGACTCACTGGTCTGTTGTTCACTGGATCCCTCCTGATACTTCTTTATGAATTGTTATCCCATTGCTGCCTTCTTCCTTGTACTGAGGCAATTTTTGAGGAATGAATTCCATGCTGAGGCAGTAGCTCACAAATTTAATCATTAGATCGTGGGATCACAGAATGTTTTGGGTTGCAAAGGACCTTAAAGATCATCTAGTTCCAACCTCTTGCCATAGGCAGGGACACTTCCTACTGGACCAAGTTGCTCAAGGCCCCATCCAACTTGCCTTTGAACTCCTCCAGGGTTGCAGCCTACACAACTTCTCTGAGCAACCTGTTCCACTACCTCACCACTCTGTATGGAAGAATTTCTTCAGAATGTCTAATCTAGATCTAGCTTCTTTCAGTTTGAAGCTATAACCCTTCATCAATTCCTGGCTCCAAGCCTGATGCTACTGGCAGGACTTTGAGTTTTTCAATCACAAGTTGGTGTACAACACACCAGGCCTCCTGGCAACAGATGGGATACAGCTATCTCAGAAAGAGAAAAGGATCCTTGGGCAAGAATTAACAGGGCTCATTGAAAGAGCTTTAAACTAAATTAGAAGGGGGAAGGGGATATAACTGGGCCTGCTAGAGGTATGCCCAGAGGAAGCATGACAGTGTTTGCAGGATCATTCCACCATCTCTGAGATTTTGTTATCTCGGTGGAGGTAGGGGCTAGAGATACACGGAGCAGCAAAGATGCAGGGGTTATTGATGAGTTAGAAGCCATGGAAACACCTGAGAATGATCAAGTAGGAATTAGGGCTTCCAACCGCAAAGAAGTGTGGGGAATATTAAGCCAGCTGAAGTGCATCTACACTAATGAATGTAGCATGGGCAACAAACAAGAGCTAGAAGCCATGGTGCAACAGAGAAACTATGGCATAGAAGCTATCACACAACTGGAGTGATGCAATCAATGGCTACAAGCTCTTCAGAAGGGATAGACAAGGAAGGAGAGGTGGTGAGGTGGCCTTGTATATCAGGGACTGTTAGGAATGTTTAGAATGTTATAATAGTGACAATACAGTTGAGTGTTGTCATGGTAGGCCTGATGGGCCAAAATAGGCTTAGACATGTCCTGGCTTGCCCAGGCATGTTTTTCTGCTCTCCCTCCTTCTGTTTTGGGGAGAAGCAACTGTGGGAAACAGGACAAAGAATCTGGAGCCACTGAGTCTAAGGACTCTGGCCTGCCCAGACTTGTTTTGGTCCTGTAGTAAACAATGTAGACACACTTAGTTTGTGCCTGCCTTGTGCAAGGCCTATGTTTTTCCCAAATTTGGGTAAAGGAAGCCTATTGCTTCACCTAATATGGTCAAGCCTGGATAACTGCCATTCTGACTGGCTATTCTGTGTCCAATGGCTCATTAATCTCGGGCTACATTGATAAAAGGAGATACACAGGTAAACAGAACCTGCTCTGCTGTGCCCTGCCCTTGTATTCATGCTTGCTTGTCTGCTGCTACCTGCTGCTATTGCTCTCTGCTTCTGGCAGTGTTCTGCCTTATTGTATCCTGAAATGCCTGGAAACTGCCTGCCTCGAGTTTACCAGGGACAGGCTCTAAATGCCTCCACACGATCGGCCTGCATAGCCAGCGTGACATCGTGCTAAGACTGCACATCACAAGACATCCTGCCTACACCTGGAAGTCTCCTGCCAAGATGGGAAGTCCTGGAGATACACAGATCATCCAGAGGAGCTGTAGCTAGCTCTGCAAGTTGGGAGACAATTTTGTGAGTAAATGCTTAATGCCTCTTGTAATTCACCATAACCTTCTGCCATAAGCAGAAAGAAGCTCCTTGAGTCCATCTAGTGAGCAAGTGGTATATTGACCACAAGCGGTATTTGACTGCAGGAACCTTCTCTTCCAGTTTAATTACTGTTTATACTTCTGCTAGTTATTACTAGATCTAGTTATTCCTCTGTATGTTTCCATGACCATGTGAAGAACCAATTATTGTTAAAATTAGAGGTTGGGGGTGGTGAGAGTTCTAAATTTCAAAATTAATAAATAGTATTAATTTGGGGGAAATATTGCATTAATTACCATCTCACATTTGATTACTTAATTATAGTCTTGCTTTAATTAATTAATATGAGTTTCTATGGCTCAGAGTGAGGGGGAGAGGACAGCAAGGATGATACCAATCAGGACAGAGAAGCAGAAGAAACATTTCTTTAAGCAGCTGGGTGAAGTCTTGTGATTGCTCACCCTTGTTCTTGTGGGGGACTTCTGACTTCTCAGATGTCTGCTGGAAGAACAACACAGCAGAGAGGGAACAGTCCCAAAGGCTCCTAGAGTGTGTCAGTGATAACTTTTTTATGCAGCTGATGAACAAATCTATCAGGGAAGACACCCCACAGGAAGGACCTGCTCTTTGTGAACAGAGAAGGACTGGGAGATGCAATGGTTGGAGGCCATCTAGGGCACAACATAAAATGATTGAATTCTCTGTTCTTAGAGAGGCAGGGAGTTGGGGGAGGGTGGAGGGGTAAGGCAGTCAGCAAAATTGCCACGTGGGACTTTGACTTGTTTAGGAGAGTGCTTGACAGAGTTCCCTGTGAGGCAGTCCTGAAGAGCAAAGGAGCCCAGGAAGGCTGGACAACGTTCAAGAAATAAGTCTTACAGGTGCAGAAGCAGATCATTCCTATGTGCTGTAAAGATGCACCAGGAGCAAAGAAGGGAGGGAATTAGGATCTGGGGAACTACAGGCCTGTCAATATGACTTCAGTGCTGGGGAAGCTGTTGGAACACATCATCCTAAATACCATCACACTGTACATGCAGGACAACCAGATGATCATACCTAGTAAACATGGGTTTATGAAAGTGGGTTCTGCTTGACCAACCTGATCTCCTTCTACCAAGATGGTCACCTGCTTAGTAGATGAGAGAAAGGTTGTGGATGTTGTCTATCTGGACTTTATTACAGCCTTTGGCACCATTTATCACAGCATTTTCCTGGAGAAACTGGTTATTCATGGTCTGGATGGGTGTAAACTTTGATAGACAAAAATGGGTCCAAAGAGTATTGGTAAATGGAGTTAAATCCAGTTGTTGGCAGTCGTGAGTGGTGTTCCCCGGGGCTCAATACTGTGGCCAGTCCTGTTTAACATCTTTATCAATGAGGGCATCAAGTGCACCCTAGCTTTAGAGATGACACCAAACTGACTGGAAGTGTTGATCTATGTGAAAGTAGAGAGGCTCTGCAGAGGGATCTAAACAGACTAGATTGATGGGCCAAGACAAACTGTCTAAGTTTCAATAAGGCCAGGTTCTGCACTTTGGCCACAAGTCCTGGCAGTGCTATAGGCTTGGGGAGGAGTGGCTGGAAAGCTGCTCAGCAGGGAGGGACCTGGGAGTATTGATCAATAGCCATCTGATTATGAGCCAGCAGTGTGCTCAGGTGGCCAAGAAGACCAACAGCATCCTGGCCCATAACAGGAACAGTGTGGCCAGTGGGACTAGGGAAGTGATTGTGTCCTAGTACTTGGCACTAGTGAGGCTGCACCTTGAATAATGTGATCAGTTTTGGGCCCCTCACTATAGGAAGGACACTGATTTGCTGGAGCATATCCAGAAAAGGGCAACAAAGCTGGTGAGTGGTCTGGAGAACAAGTCTTATAAGGAGCAGATGAAAGAATTGGGGTTGTGCAGCCTGGAGAAAAGAAGGCTGAGGGAAAACCGTATTGCTCTCTACAACTACCTGAAAGGATGTTGTAGAGAGATAAGGGCCAGTCTGCTCAACCAAGTAACAACTCACAGGACAAGTGGAAATGGCCTCAAGTTGTTGTGCAAGGGGAGGTTTAGATTGGACATTAGGAAGAATTTCTTTGCTGAAGGGTTATCAAGCATTGGAGTGGCTTGTCCAGGGCAGTGGTGGAGTGCCCATCCCTTAAGAGTCCTGTAGGCCTACTGCTTAGGGATATGATTTAGTCAAGGGCTTGTGTGGTGGTAGGCCTGATGGGGCAAACATGAGCTTATCCATGCACAGACATGTTTGCCTGCCCCCCCTTCTGTGCTGGGGAGGCAACCTTGGGAGGGGAGGGTGAAAGCCCTGCCTTTGCCTAACATGGTGAGGCCTGGCAAAGTGCCGTTCCGATTGGCTAAGCGATGTCCAATGCCCCACTAGTTGCAGGCTGGATCTTGATAAAAGGGATGAGCAGGTAGCACGAGGCTGCTGCTGCCTCATTTTGCATCCCGAATTTGCCTGGAGAGCTTACCAGGAACAGGCTCCAGATGCCTGCACGCAGTCACCTTGCATAGCCCCCAGCATGACACTGTGCTGAGACTGTGCACACCTCAAGACATCCTGCTTGGCCCTGAAAGTCTTCCTGCTAAGACTACAAGTCCTGGAGATACACAGATTGTCCAGAGGAGCTGGGGACAAGGTCAGGGATTGTCTGCCTCCTTTCCAGAAGCCTGGGAGAAATCAAGTCTCAGCGGCCAATCGGACAAACTTCCACCTGCTTTGGGTACTGTCTGATTTATAATTTTGTGAGGAAACACTTAAAAGCCTCTCCCAGTACAATATTTGCATTTGCCACTTTAAGAAATAAGTGATCTAGTTTTACCTGTGCCCTGCCTGTATAAATTTCCAACCTGTGCATTTTTTGAACCTGTGAATAAGTTTCTGGCGAGCTTTAATGTTAATCAACGGTTTTCATAGTCATTAACAATCATCGCCTGGATATCAAAGTTAACACAGATTATTAATTTTGCATAATCACTCACAACTTGTCACTGTTATGCTAATGATTCGACTCAATGATCTTAATGGCCTCTTCCAATGTAGGCAGTTCTGTCATCCATCCAATCCTAAATGCCATTGTAAAAAGTCCCTTCTTCAACTCTCCTGTATGCCCCCTTCCATACTGTTAGGTTGCTATAAGGTCTCCTTGAAGCCTTCTTTCTCCCAGGTTGAACAACCCCAACTCTCTGAACGTGTTGTGACTGTTTGGGTGTTTCCTGCCTCCCTCACACTTTAGAAATCACTCAGACTAGACTCAGCTGGCTCTGGAAATATGAATGAAGCTTATATTTACAGCTAGCAGAATATACAAGCAGATATTTACAGTATATACAGTTATAGACAGAAATATACAAGGTAAAAAGTAATACAGAAACACAACTCCCCTCCCAGAAACCTGAGTCCCCAGGAGGGGCTGCCAACAGCCCTTCCACAAGGTAAAAGGTAATACAGAAACACAACTCCCCTCCCAGAAACCTGAGTCCCCAGGAGGGGCTCTTAACCACCCCTCACCTTCCCCCTACCCCTCTCAACCTTACCCCAGTCCCAAGGAAGAATGGAGGTTTGGCCAAGGGGTTATGAAGCAAAGTAGATTATTTAAAGAAGTGGAGGGTGAGGTTAGAAGAGAGATACAGCTCCAAGCTCGCCAGCAGCAGAAGTGCTTAGCTATCTTTTGATTCTTATTTTTATACATCTCAGCAAGCCTATGAGCCAAGCAGACATCACCATTGTTTTCCTTTCACAGCCTGTAATCTAGTTCTTCTCACCAAAGCATTCTAGCTAGCTTCAAACTAGCACACCTGTCCAGGAGGGCTTCTCCAGCCCTTTGATCACCTTCATGGCCCTACTCTGGACCCACTCTAACAGCTGCATGTTCCTCTTGTGTTGAGGGCTCCAGAGATAGACACAATACTCCAGGGGCACTCTCACAAAAGCCAAGCAGAGAGTGAGATGTCAATGAGAACAAGGTCCAGAATTAGTGCCTTTCCTTACTGGCTTCTCAATCACCTGGAAAAGGAAATTGTCACCAGTGCATTCCAGGAACCTCCTTTAGAAGTCTTGGTTCTGGCAATTTGTTACTGTTCACTTGGTTATGCTAAAACTTTTACTGACATTTTGCCACATATCCTTACCTAATTTGAGCTCAGGTTTTACTTCTCAGTCACTTACAATGCCTACAAACTGTCTGGTAGCCTACTAGGTCCTCACCTCTTTTAAAAAGGACATTGCTTTTACATATCCTGCAGCTTTTCATCAAAATTGCTAGAGGGTTATTTTTATTTTTTTTCTGTTTGGAAACAATTCAGCAATCTGGAGGATGCCCTCCCCAATAGACTATTTTCCCCTGTGTTTAATGACAGAACCCTTTTCTGGTGTTTACAAAGTTTGTTTTGACAGGTGACCTGAATTTGGTCTAAACATCTAATATGCTGTCCTTGAGCATTTTTTGTGCTGCCTGCAAGCACTGACACAGGCTGCCCAGGGTCGCTGTGGAGTCTCCCTCTCTGGAGATATTTAACCCCCACCTGAACACATTCCTGTGTGATCTGGTATAGGTGATTCTGCTCTGGCAGGGGAGTTGGACTAGATGACCTTTCAAGGTCCCTTCCAGTCCCTGACATTCTGTGATTCAATACAGTTTTATGCTCCTTTAAGTTCCTTCTTTGCATAAAGGACTTTAGTTTCCCTCTTTGAAATTTTAATACTCTACTGGATTTTCTTTTTCTAGTTTTCTCACCCCTGCAACAATGTTTGCTCAGAGAGCCTTATGGACACAGAAGGCAAGATTCACTATCTATCTGTATTTGGCCAATGGACAGCATCCTAAATTATCCGTGTCTTCCAGCCAAGGTCACCTAGTTAAGCTTACAAGGCTGTACAGATGAGACACATTCCAGCCTTACAAAACAGCTCTATGTGTGATCCTGCACATAACCAGCAATGGTTCGAGAGTTGTTTCCCTTCCTGTAGATCTCCTGATTAGCTGCACCAAGGATTCATTTATGGTACACCTAAGAACCATAGCACTGCTCCCCCTAACAATGCTTAACCCACACAACAGCAGTTTAAGTCTTATTATATTGACTGTATTGCTGCCCTTGAAACTTCTCTGGTGTCCTTGATGTGTCCAGTTCTGGGCCCCCCAGTTTAAGAGGGATATTGAGATGCTTGAACGTGTCCATAGAAGGGCAACAAGGCTGGTGAGAGGCCTCGAGCACAAGCCCTACGAGGAGAGGCTGAGGGAGCTGGGATTGTTTAGCCTGGAGAAGAGGAGGCTCAGGGGAGACCTTATTGCTGTCTACAACTACCTGAGGGGTGGTTGTAGCCAGGAGGAGGTTGCTCTCTTCTCTCAGGCGGCCAGCACCAGAACGAGAGGACACAGCCTCAAGCTACGCCAGGGGAAATTTAGGCTTGCGGTGAGGAGAAAGTTCTTCACTGAGAGAGTCATTGGCTACTGGAATGGGCTGCCCAGGGAGGTGGTGGAGTCGCCGTCCCTGGAGCTGTTCAAGGCAGGATTGGACGTGGCACTTGGTGCCATGGTCTAGCCTTGGGCTCTGTGGTAATGGGTTGGACTTGATGATATATGAGGTCTCTTCCAACCTTGGTGATACTGTGATACATTTACAATCACCATCCTGGTGATTTTAAGTGGTTCAAGATTTAATTCTGTCATGATACATTTTTCCTGTTTAGACATGGCATTCTAGTCCCCATATCCTGTGACACTCGATGATCCAGTCTTTTGTTTGGCTGTTTTTTTAATCTGATTTGGCTCTTAGTTTGTCTTTAATAGATTCAAGCACCTCTTTCACTGGTACGATCTCTTCTGTAATCCCAATACGGCTTACACAGTGGTGATAGGACAGGCTGGTTACGCTCCACTGATCATCTTCCTTCACCCAAATGCTGTGTGCCATCTAGCTTCTTTAAAAATATGCTTATTTCTCCAACTTACATTTTAAACTTTCACTACTGCTGGTAGGGTTGCCTGTTTTTCTAAATCCTATTTCAATGTTTGTCCCACTCTTCCTGAATATTTCTTGCTTAAATTCTGTCACCTGCCTCATCCTCGATGTGGGAATGCAGTGATTACATCAGCTGTAAAGGGTGCACTGTCCTATACTGTATATTAGTTCACCTTGCCAGCTTTCTCCTAATTCTTTGTTTAGGCATTACTCCATAATCTTTTGATTTGCATGTTAGCAGTCTGCTTCTGTTTTGGTTTAGAAAACAAACCACCTTTTTTAATTCAAACATTCCTCCATTTGTAAATAATCTTAGTCACCCTGTTTTTAATACAACTTTCTGCATGAGGGTGCCTGGAGGTAAAAAGGTCTCTCAGTCTGGCACTGAATGTGCTATTGGCAGCACTTTGAACAACTTCACCATTGGGCTGGTCTTTTAGCTTCTTCTACCTGACAGCTTCAGTTTTACCTCTCTTCAGGGCTTGCCTGCTGTCCATAACACTCTCCCTGGCACCCACCCATCCACAACTATCACCTCTACTCTGGAGTCCTCAGGACTGCATACAGTCTTCGTTTGAGGCATCAGCTGCTATCAGCACACTTCTACATCCTCTTTGCATCATCAAACCCACCGATCTATGTGACTAAATCTCTTTACCCACCAGCATAGTTTTAATCTTTTCCCATAAGCAGCAAGTCCCATTCTTCAAAGTATCACATAACCATCACACTCCAGCCCAGAGCAGTCTGGAACTGCTTAACCTGTGGTAGTGAATATCACAATGCCCCTTCAGGTCTTCTCAATGAGTGTTTCTTCTTCCCTAAGCTTTTAAGGCACTCTGGTCACAGAATACAGTACTTGCCACGGAGCTGCTTGCAACATCAGACATATTCTACCCACTTCCTGGTAACTACAAATACAGCACTCAGCATGGTAGCCTGGTAATTTATTTCCTGGATAACATCCTCACTTTTTTGGGGTGGAGAAACGGGGACAGAGTAGCAAGGAAGAGGGAACCTAGAGGAAATGATCAATAACTTCTCTTTGTTCACTTCCACGGCCAATAAGCTATCCAAGGTGGAGTTTGGAGGCACTTTGTGATAGGAATGGAGAACCTGAAAAATCTGCTCTCCACTGCAAACAGTTGGTTTGCACCTGCACCTCAGTTCTCAAGCTGAGCTCCACACATGCTGAAATCTACTAAGCTACCCAGCTTTGATGAACCGGAATAAATGTCATCATAGGTTAATGTTGCAGGCAAACATCCAGGACAGGATATTTGAATTAAATTCATTCATCTAAATGTCAGAGTCCACATTTCAATGAACCAGCAGATATTTGTGACAATTAAGACAGCTGAGAGCGAAATCTACCTCATCCAAAGGCAGTTTCTACTCTAATCTCCATTGAGTGCAATGCCTAGGTCCTCAGAGCAGTTGTTTAAATGTACAGCACTATTTAAAGCATTATGAATATCCTGCTGGCCTCCAGCTGCCTCTGAAGCAAGGAACAGGCCTCCCATAGGTCCGCTATCATATCTGCCAGCTGCAGGCAGATGCTCAGGTACTCCACACAGCACTGGACCATGGGGTGGGTAACTGAATCATGCCTTCACTATCTGTCATAGATGTTCTAATGGTTAACTCTTATGTAGGTACTGTCATTTAGACTAAATTTAGGTGATTTAAACATGAGCTGAATCCCACACCACCTACTCAAAGCTCAGGTTATCTAAAGAAATTTGCCAATTAATGTAGCCCAACTCAAGTCCCACGCCACAGGGTGCAAAATGGATGGGTTAGTTTTTAAGACACTTTAAAAGTTGCTCTCCTCTGATAAGGAGGTAATCTCTTTAATGTAATCAAAACCTTTAAGCACAAAAGTACAGTTAAGTAACATTAAGTCTTCAGGGAAGTTTCCCTTGCATGTTGTCCTGGTTGTTATTCTGTCTCCTACAATATGATGATTTTTGTCTTGTACAAAATTCTAAACGTTTACACCTGCAATTCTATTGTTATAAAAGCAGATATGCCACGTATCTGGCTTTAGCAAATAACTAAAATAAGATACCTCTGGCTTTCAGTACTTGGGGTTAGAATTTCTTTCTACAATAAAGGGCTTTTGTGCTTTCAAATTTCACTGTACACGAGCAGACAAAAAACTCTCACATGTTCAAAGACAAGGAAATGCCTTGTGAATTTAAGAGAAAAAGGAAAGAGATCAGAATATGTGACACCAGTCACTTCATTATTTTCTACTGGAGCTACTTAACAAATCTTCACAACTGCTCTCGAACTACAAAGTCCATAGTATTCCCAACTTGCCTTCAGGCTTTGATTTCAGCTTTTCCTGCCTCACTTCTATATTTACTGTAATGGGCCATAAAAGTTATATCTAGCATAATCAATATCTCTTCGGCTTCCTGGGCACGCAAAGTGGCAGAAATCTTGCTTTGTGTATTTGTCATCCTGATGTTTATGTTTAGGAGACCAGTTAATCAAAAGCTAAGTAGCTGGAAAGATAATACTCTCAGGCAGTCATCTAGGTACCTAATATTGTTTCATGTGGTTTCCAAACATGAAATGGTAAAGGATAACTGAAAAACAGAAAAATAATTCCCAGCCCATGATACTTAAAAAGTCTCCTGTTTTTCAAAACTAGCTCATGGTAAAATTGTTTTTCTGTGATTAGTGCTTCTGGAATCAGGGCCTGAGATACCACATCACTTCCTACACAGAGGTGGAGTGAAGGTTCCCAGTACTGTTTTCCTCACTATTAACAGTGAAAGGTCATTAATATTTATAAATATGTAAGGGGTGAGTGCCAGGAGGATGGAGACAGCCTCTTCTCGGTGATGCCCAGTGACAGGACAAGGGCCAATGAAGGGAAGTTGAGGCATAGGTTCATATTCCATGTGAAGCTGACAAGGAATTTTTTCACTGTGAGGGTGACAGAGCACTGGAACCAGCTGCCCAGGGAGGTTGTGGAGTCTCCCTCTTTGAAGATATTCAAGAACCATCTGGATGTGTTCCACTGTAATCTGCTCTAGGTTATCCTGCTCTGGCAGGGAGGCTAGATCAGATGATCTTTTGAGGTCCCTTCCAGTCTATGATTCTGTAATTCTTGATCTCTAGCCACTGAAACATGAACAACTATTGAGATTATGTTCACAGAGGTCTGACAGAACACAAACACTTTTAGCCCAGGTTCTTCTGGTCCCACATGCCTGGAAATGTTCCATTAACACTAGATACTACTTTCTATTAACATAAGAGAGCGGTGCATGGCAATAGTAAACAAGTACAGCAAAAAATACATGGAGGACATCAGAAACTGATAAAGGGTAATGGTTCCAAAAAGAGAACCTTTCCAAGAGCCTGTTCAGCATGTGCCAGAACCCTGGTTGGGCTACACTCACCACTGAGTACTACACTCACCACTGAGTACACAACCACAGTTGCATACAGTTCTCTGAAACAAGCTGCTTCATCATTTAAGGCTTTTCTATCTAGGCAGCTAAGCTGTATGCATGGCAAACAGAAAATGAAAGTGTATCTTACTTTCTTCATATTCTATTATCTTCAGGCACGTGTATAAACAGACAGTGGAAAATACAGGAGTGTAAATAGCACAGAAGAATAATTCATAGCAGTGTCAAACAGTAGATGTGAAAAACACATTTTACATGAATGAAGCAGCTACTAATGGGAAACTCACTAAACAAAGGAACTTAGCTGGGTTCTACTTTGTCACTGAGTGGGCTCGCAATCTTTTGTGATCCACACTACAATCTACCTCCTGACCAAGATGGATTATGAAATTGAGATCTAGAAAGTTAAAAAAGACTTGTCCACCATACCATTAGATGTTCTCATCTGCTGCCTTCGTCCAACTCGGTCCAGGCCAATCGGGGTACTTTGTGAAAAGGTAAGCGGGCGGAATCTGGCGGAAACAGCTTTGTAAGGGGGTACCTGGTGTGCTGGAACAGGTGGCCGTGTTACAGGCTACAGGGAAAACAGGAAAATCCAGTATTAGTGGAGCTACCAGCAAGTCCAACTGAGCAGTTTGATCTCAGATAGCCAACCTAATTACAGGGACAGTAAAATCCCCCATTGCTTAAGCAACTGCGTACCATGTCCAGCAGCATTGCAGAAAGTATTTTATGGTGTTAGAGTTCTCTGCTACATTAAAAACTCCTGAGCCTTCAGCTAAGATCAGAAACAGTGTATAATTTTCATTTTGTAATACTGCATGCCCAAATGCTCTAGGACCTAACTGCTTTAAGAACCTGTGCAATGCTGGTTGGTGGTGTAAACACACGCCTGAAGGGAAAGCCAAGACAGAAAGAATGACCAGAAAAGCTACAGCTGCAAGTAGGGTTCGGTTCCTGAGACACTTGCTGTCTTCAAATAAATGTATTGCTTTTGAGTATAATAAACATATTTTACAAGACAAAAATAATTGTCTAAATGTTCTTATGTTCCCAGGAGTCTCATAAAAAACAAGTAATATTAAGTTGACTCTAACTTTAATTAGAAGACATCTTCTTTAGTTCAATTGCTCAATTATGATTAGAGAACATATCCTTGTTTCATTTGCAAATTGAATCTAACTTTATGTTGTCCCTGAACTACTCCACATTAGCCAGGCTGAATGACCTCGCATAAACATGCAACATAAACCAGCCAGTCCTCACCACAAGATCTTCAGAGAAACTTATCTTAGATCTTCTCTTATCTTTGAGTTGTTTAGTTGTTACTGTTTGCAGGCCCTTCCATCAAGTACTGTGAAACATGAGGGATGGTTTTTTAATGAGCTGTCTGTTGACACCGTTACAAAATCAGTGATTCAGTATTGTTCAAAAGTATTTTCTGACACCTAAGCTCTCCAACCAAAACAAAATACAATGAAGAAGGAATGAGCATTATATTTTTCAATCAGTGTATCTGTAGGATTTCAAATGTTCCAAGAAAATAAATCACCAATGTGAAGATCAGACTTTGAAAGCCTCACATAAAATACTTCCAGCACATGTATTCCTGCTTCTCCTGAGTCCTTTTTTAAATTCCAGCTACAAATTTACTTTCTAATGTGACTGCCAAAAAAACTTCAGTATATGCTGAATATGATTTAACTACAACTTCATCTTCAAATCTCATTTCCTTAATGCTTTAGTAGTATACCAGGATCACATCACTGAGTAGCACCACACAGAATAAGTCCAATAGATGGATCAGATAGCTAGCAGAAGTGATGGCAATTACTATATTCAAATATCTGCCTGATTAAGCAACAAAGACATTTATTTCAGGGCAACTAACATTTTCTTGTGAAGCTTTGGTCCATATACCTTCCCTGGACAGACAATGACGTGCTGTGGCAGGCATGAGACTGGAAATGTTCCGCAATTGTGGTGTTGTCTGCAGTGATCCAGCAATATGCTCATTTAACCTCAGCCATCCTTGCAGCAGCATCAGAGTCAATTCACATAGCTGCTCTGATGCATGCTCCTCCATTAATAAACTGATACAAGCAAGGTTCGAAGGCAGATCAAATTGTTTACAGTAGTAAATGAAGGGCTTAGAGTGTTAAATTGCTTACATGGTACAGCGAGGATTATTTGTGTTGCCAGTACTTACTAACTCTTGAAATCCATCTACTATACTTGAGCCTAAAATCTATAACAATAATTTTAGTCTTTTTCTTTCCTCCAAGATAAGCAATGATAAAATTAATTTTACAGTGTTCCAGTTATACAAGGTTTGAAACTAAAGTCTTTGCCTGGTTCATTGGTTTCAGTTGGGAGTTTTGATTCAAGATGCATTTTTTTCATTAGGGAATTATAAAGAAATAAAAATGCAATATACAAGAAAAATGTTCATGTTAAAAACTGCTTTTAGAATCATAGCATCAGTCAGGGTTGGAAGGGACCACAAGGATCAACCAGTTCAAACCCCCCTGCCACGGGCAGGGACACCCTACCCTAGATCAGGCTGGCCAGAGCCTCATCCAGTCTGGCCTTAAACACCTCCAGGGATGGGGTCTCAACCACCTCCCTGGGCAACCCAGTCCAGCCTCTCACCACTCTCATGGTGAAGAGCTTCCTCCTCACGTCCAGCCTGAACCTACCCATCTCCAGCTTCGCTCCATTCCCCCTAGTCCTGTCACTCTCTGGTACCCTAGAAAGTCCTTCCCCAGCTTTTCTGTAGGTCCTCTTCAGACACTGAAAGGCAACAATAAGGTCACTTTGAAGCCTCCTCTTCTCCAGACTGAACAGCCCCAACTCTTTCAGTCTGTCCTCATAGAAGTGCTCCAGCCCTCTGACCATCCCAGTGGCCCTTCTCTGGACACGCTCCAGCATGTCTACATCCTTCTTGTAATGGGGGCTCCAGAACTGGATGCAGTACTCCAGGTGGGATCTCACCAGAGCGCAGTAGAGGGGGAGAAGTGATGGCCACACTTTCACAGGAGACTGAAAATTCTGCCATTGTTTCAGTACTGAATTTCAGTCAGGGGAGTACCACTAAACTTCCCAGCAGGAGATTAAGTGGCATGAGAAAGATTAAGAGCATTCAAAATCCATTAATCACCACTAGAATCACATTTTTTTGAGGATGTAAATACTATAATTTTTTTGGTGCTTGACAACTGCTTTAGGTAGAAGTCCTCCAGCTTTTCTGGAAAGTGGGAAGCTCCTGATCAGTGCAGTGTTACAAAAGCGTGTGAGACAAAAGCACTGTAACCAACTGCAAGAAAGCATCACCACTACCAACATGTAAGTTCCTCTACACACTGTACATACTCAGGACTACCTTAAGTGGAAAAGGAGCTATCTGTATCTTTTGGAATGTTTTTTTATTCCTCACTCTCCTACTTAGAACTAACAGAGATGGAAAATAAGTATAGAGGTAGTGCTCAAGTACTAAATTAACCACATGCTATTTTCTTACAAGGCTCCTAAGTTCATCAGGTCAATTTAGTAGAGATAATTTACTAATATTGTCAGTTTTCTTAGAGTCTATTTCATTAATTTCTCAATTTATTACTGCTTTTCTTAAGCAGTATATTAGTTTTAAGTACCCTTGTTATGTCAGTATCAAGATTTTGAACACCACAGCAATTCTGAATGGGCCTGTTTGGGGAAAATCTGCAATGTTCTATAAATAATGTGTTGTTACTACTATCATGTTTGTTTGTATTCCTCTGTTTCTCAGACTCTGTACCCTGTAAGGAAACTAAACGCACAGCTGTACTGCACACAAACAAGCTCTTACATACCAGTATGAGATATAATAACCATTCCAAGGAAAGGAGAAGGTTAATTTACAATACAAATAAGATTATCCCAAAGTCTGCATCAGTTTTTTTCCATGCTGGTTTGTTTTTTAACAAGAAGACAAAGCAATTAGTGACCAGGAAAGCAGAGTTGTAAGTACAAGATGTCAGCTTGACAAAAGGGAAGGAAGAGAAGGAAGCATCCGTTCTATTTTCTAGGCTGAAGATAGAGACAAGGAAGTGAAAGGGTCTTTTGCAGTTTGCAGAGAGCACATCTCTTATCTTACTTGTGTCAGCAGACCTTCTATCTCTTCTGCTGGACCACTTCCATAGAAATTGACCCCACCTATTACAGAGATGGGTCTTCTTTTTCGTCCTCTGTGGTAGCCTACTGTATTGCTTTGGGTCGCAGGTGCGAAGGAAGGCAGCCCTGGCTGATTTTCTCCATCCACGCAGTCTGTCTGAGACTCCACCGCAACAGAATCTTCTGGTATAGATAAACTTCTAATTGACATTTGACCATAGTCTGAGAGAGGTCTGGGACGAGATCTTCTTCCAGAGCCCCATCTCCTGGGTGTGATCTTTTGTGTGTCTGCCTTTTCTTCATCCTGGGATGGAGACTTCTTCCAGTGGTCATCAGAAACAACCTTTTTAAATGTGAACAAGTCAAATAAGCAACAGAATTTTCTAATAGTTAATGATTTGTCAGTTTTTCACGTGGCAGATCAACTTAACATTGCTAAAATGAAAGTTACCAGAAATACAACACAATTGCAACTGACAACTCAGGAAGAGACCAACTGCAAAGGGAAGACACTGTGATGTTTGTGCTGAGTAACCACCAATATCTCTAAACAAACATAACTAAGAACACTAAAAACTCAGCAGTACAGACAGACTGTATCATAAACATTGAATTCACTGAATAATGTCTTGGAAAAACAGCTCTGGCACTCACAGGACTTTCTCCTTTGCATAAGAAGGATGTTAGATGTAACACCAGTAAAAATAATACAACCAGCGTGCTGTGTTTCTGGACTTTTTAACAGAGCCTGTAGTGACAGGACAAGAGGCAACGACTTTAAAGTGATAGAGGACAGGTTTAGATAGGACATTAGGAAGAAATTTTTTTTGCAATAAGGATGGTGAGATACTAGAACAGGTCCAGGGGATGCCTCCTCCCTGGAGGTGTTCAAGGTTGGATAGAGCTTTGAGCAACCTGATCTAGCGAAAGATTTCCTGCCCTCAGAAGGGGAAGCTGGACTAGATGATCTTCAAAGGTCTCTTCCAACCCAAACCATTCTATGCTATTCCTCAGCTTTACCTTTATTCAGTGATGAAAATAAACAGTAAGGCTGTGGTTTGACTGAATACCAGTATGGGCAGTTGCACCCCCTCCTACCACTCACACCCACACTCTCGCTTGGGTCAGATCTAGAGATTGTGCAGCCACGTGAGAATTAGGTGAGTGAGATCATCCAGTTCAGAAGGGAGAAGCTAATTTTCAATATGCTCAAGGAGGCTACTGCCTAAGACTTGTTAGTCTATTTAGTCTGGACCTAGTTTACAGACTAGGACCACAGATAGCTTATAACACAACACAGGAAAAGCTGATGGGTTTAGAGAAGAAGCTTGGAAAATTAGCATGTTGTTCCTATGTGACAGCACATCTGGCTCACAGAGGTTAATGTCTACAGGTATCATAATTGCACTGGCACTAAAAGTTTGAAAATAAAATAACCTCAATCAAAATACTTGTTAGAGGGAATATTCTTAGGGATTTCAATACATTTAGAGTAATATTGCTGCAAACTTTGCAAGCAGTTTTCTGACCAAAAAAATAAAAGTAAAAATTTTCTATTAACTTTTCCCTCAATTTTACAAACTCTCAGTGTTTTCCTGACTCCTTTATAATGAACAGAAAAGAAACAGAGAAAGTAAGATGGCTGTTTCTGGGCTGGGTGGCAGCTTGCACCAATATCTGATGGAGGGAATGATAAACTCCAAAGCACTTCTGAGCAAGTGAACCATGCCCCAAGTTGTCATACGAGTTATGAACTAATTCTGACTTTCTTTTGAAAATAGATCAGTCTACTTCTTCAGACTACCCAAATGCATCCCTGACTATGTTCAAAAAATAAGTACTCCAAAAATAAGAGGCATCATCTTGTCTGTCTGGCTACATTTTGTTCATCTGTTGTCAGACCAAATGAAGGCATTTCAGGTATTGCATATTCAAAGTAAATGAGCAGCCAGAAAACAGCTTTTTACAGTGATGCATGTGAAAGAGAATTTATCTTCTGTCACCTTCTTCTCCACCCACCATTTTCAAACAGATTGGTACAACCAAGTCACCTGATACAGTGGACAGATTTTGCTTTTTGTTTGAAAGACAGCTTAAGACAAATATCACTATATTAAAGCACTTCAGCTAGTATGCAGAGTTATTAGTCAGTATTTCAATATGATTACTGCAATTAAGGTATTAAAAATTATCAATGTCATACACTGCTCTACATCAAATTATTTCACTTACAGCATGAGACTTATTCTAAATAGACCACTTGCATAAATTCTGATTTCTATAGCATCACACCTGTCACTCAAGCATTTCCCTCTCTGCAGATCTTAGCTCAGGACCAGTTTCAACAGCACGAGCAATTCAGTACAAATGGCTGGTGCACTGACATAACTTCAACAAAGCTGTTCCTTAAACAGTCCCTGAGAGGTCAGAGGAGCAAAATCACTGCTTAAATAAGGTTCTTACCTCAGAATCAGACACAGGTAAAGGGTCTCCACATATGCAGTGACTGAGAAAGGAGTTCATGAGAGCCATTTCATGGTTTTGTTTTGCAAAGGCTTCTCCGCAAGAGCTACAACTGTGAGAACACTCTCTGTGTAACCAGTCAGGCAAAGTTCATCCCATGATCCCGTACTTTTAGACGGAGGGAAGGACACGTCACATGTCATCTCCTAATCTGCTTTTTACACCCTTATCTTGAGCAATAACATTTGCAAAGAAGGACTGCTTTCCTTCTGCAGCACTCCACCTACAGTAGTGATCCAAATGACAGCAAGATTAATCGCTGCTGTGCAATAAACAATGCTGAAGGACATGTGTTTTCAGGCTTGGATCTATTATAAACTGCATTGAAGAAGAATAAAATAGAAAACAAAATCCTCTCATAGCAACAATGGGAGAAAACCAGACTAATAACCTCACATTCCTCTAAATGGCCTACTCAAACAGGACTTTATCAGTAGCCACTTACTAGTATGAATAAAATATCCAGCACACAACTCACAGGCTCCACTACTGCAGTCACTTAAGCATAACTGTGATTCTTGACATCAGTCAAAAATTTTCAGGTATTCTAAAGATAAGTCCCAGGCTTTGTACCGGTACAGCACCACTGACCTCAAATTACCCTCTCTTGGTTAATCCTCTATAAGTGAAAACAGGTTAATGCTATACATAATTATTGGTAACATCTGCAAACATGAGTAAAGATACACATGACACTTCACACGGGATGACAACCAAAACAGCATACACTGATTCATGCATTACAAGCACTGGTCAAAAATTTCAAGGTACACCAAGATGTCTGAGAATTAAAGGTCTAAGCTGCATCCACATTTTATTTGCTGAATTTCACACCCACTAGTCTAGCAACAGCACAGGACCACCAGTGCTTATTAGCATTTATTTATCTTGTCCTTAAGGCTCCATCATCAGTTAGATTTCTTTTCAGGCTGCAAGTACAAACAGCTCTAGTTATTTATACTGATGCAGATGAATTTGTTTTATCTGACATCTAAATCCCTGTGACAGAGTATTGGTTAAATTGTTGCATTTCACCCACTTTCCTTTTTCCTGACAGTAGCGTATCTACAAATGCAGCCATTTCAGACAAACATCCATTTTGATCCAAGTTACACTTTTATTTGCTGTTGTTCCCATGCAGTATGTCTCTTTTAGAGTGGGGATTCAACTCCAGATTCCCACATCTAAACTTTAATGTCTGTTGTGAAGGTGTCTGTATGCCAGCTAGATGCTAAAGCTGGTATCTTCGCCTGTAGAAATCTAAGGTGAAATTTTATTGCCTGAACACAGGTACCCAGGACTCATTTCGAATGTCCTAAATGTTCTAAAATATCTCCACATACCATGCATCATGCAAGTACAACATAGGATCTGCAGAATGCCTGGGCCACCCAGAAGCAGCCAATGGAGGGGGAACCAATCAAGACACATCCAGCAGCATTCCAGTTGAGCACCCAACAGTGTCAGCCAAGCCTACAGAGCATTATGGACAGGAATCAGGTGCCAAACCTGACTGCAGGTAGATGTAGATGGTACTTATATAACCACGTTGCCCAGTGTTGTGGGGAACCCTGCTTGGTCCACACCTCCTGTTCCGGCAAGGTGCAGCTTCTTCATAGGGTGCTTTCCAGCTGTGTGCAGCTGACTTGGATACCTGCCCCTCACTGCATCTGGCAGTTCTTTTCAGGTAACTCAGCTCAGCTCTACAAGCTACTTTCATGTGTGCTGTTTAGGGTGTGATCTCTAGTGCCCCCTAACCCACACCAATCAGGCTAGGGCAGGAGCTTTCCCAGCTTGCTCCCAGTTAAGACAATTATACTGCACAGCCTATGCCCAGTCAGGCCAAACCTCTCCTTTGCCTGGGCCCAGACTGATTTCCCAATCCAGGCACAGCAGCTTCAAGGACTTGATCATGATCTCACTCAGTTTGACCTGGCACTGGTACAACCCTGCTGCATTTAATTGCGCATGACTGCTGTTGCATTCCCTGTTACTCATTAATACCAGTGTAAGCAACATCAGCATCACATGTTTACCTACTGAAATCTTAGCCTAGCCTTTAGGGCCAGATGAGAACCAGGTTCTGCAACTACTACTCAGATTACAGTGTATATTTGATAAATTCAGCACCCAAAATTGTCCTCAGAGGGAGTGCTGCCCAAGGAACATGAGATCTGTACAGTACTGATAAAATGTTGCTTATGTGGATGCAATCTTTATCAGTGAAATGGCAAAAAAATGCCTGAAATTGCATGGCAGGACTTTTGCTGGCACAGTTAGGCCAGCCACACCAAACACTTTGTTCTATGCCCAACCGCATTCTCCACTGCAGAAGAAGCCCAACCTATTACAGTCTAACCCAACACAGCCTGCTGCTGTTGGTACCATTGTGAGGGCTCATACTGCTATGAGGGCAAGGAAAACAGAATCCCTGTGTGACTTTTTGTTAATGTGTTTATACCAATGAACTCCCTAATGAAAATAAAATCACTGCTCTACAAACCTGTTCATGCCTATGTATGTTACTGAGGTGTCCCCCTTACTAATCTGCATTTCAACTCCTACCATTGCCTAACTGGATTTTTAAATTGTATTTTTCTGTTCTAAATGTATGGATACAATTATTGCTTCATAATCACAGGATGCTAGCCTTTGGAAGGGACATCTATAGATCATCAAGTCCAACCCCCTTGCCAGAGCAGGACCATAGAATCTAGTACAGGTCACACAGGAACACATCCAGACTGGTCCTGAAAGTCTCCAGAGGAGGAGACACCACAACCTCTCTGGGCAGCCTGTTTTAGTGCTCCACGACCCTAACAGTAAAGAAGTCCTTTCTCATGGTGAGGTGGAACTTCCTGTGCTCTAGTTTATACTAGTTACACTTGGTGCCATGGTCTAGCCTTGAGCTCTGTGGTGAAGGGTTGGACTTGATGATCTGTGAGGTCTCTTCCAACCCTGATGATACTATGATACTACGATACTATGATACCCATTACCCCTTGTCCTACCACAGGGCATAACTGAGAAGAGCCTTCCCCCTCCCTCTTGACACACAGCCGTCATATATTTATAATGTAATGTATACATATAGACAAGCATGGCAGGATAAGAGGACACTGAAATCTTCTGAATGTTTCATTTGTTTGGTTTTTTCCCTTAGCTCCACAGTAAGTTGCAACGCTTCTTATTTTGGTGTCTATTTTTTGAGCTGCCTGGTTGAAATGCAGCCTTGCTACCTGTGGCTCCCTTTTTGCAATCTAAAGAAAGAAGAAACCCAGAATCTAATAGTGCAAATTAATTTCCATTTGGAAACCTATAAAAAAGTGTGACAAATTAAACAGATTATAATTTTGGTTGAGAATAAGCTACAAGGGCAAACTGAGCAGGATGAGTATTTTCACAACATGATTACCACACATTCTTAGTGGAAACTCCTGATAAACAGTCATCTTCTTCTGTAAACGACAAGAATTAGAAGCCTCACAGTATCTGTATTATATAGGTATCCCTGTACTTTGATGTCATGAGTACACATTTTTGTGTACATTTAAGGGTCTATATGAAAAAAATGTGCAAACTCCCTCTCTGGAGGTATTCAAGATCACTTGGATGCATTCCAGTGTGATCTGGTATAGGTGATCCTGCTCTGGCAGGAAGGTTGGACTAGATGATCGTTGGAGATCCCTTCCAGCCCCTAACATCCTGTGATTCTGTGATTCTGATGCTAGCAATGACAGCTACATGCCAGCATTATAAATGTGGACTTATTAAACAGCTTATATTTCCACCTAACACACTAATTACTAAATGCTACATGTCAGTAACAATATTAGAATTGATTTCTCAGCTCATATAAGCCACCAAATATATAAAGGACCAAGTGACCATGGCATAGTGCCCATCAATTATCACCTTCAATTTACAGAGTGAAAGTCTGGACAACTTGTTTCCATGCAGGTACATGATAAAAGGCAACCTTTGCACTTTCTCTTACTGTTAATAGCAGTTGGGGAGCATTAGTTGAAATTCATTTATCATTACAACAAAACTGAGGTCAAAAGCTTTTTAAACATATCACAGATATGATCAATATTTTCATTTGCAAACTCCTGTGACAGAGCAGAGAGATTATGAGACACCAGATGCAATATAGCCTCACACAGAAAATAGATTTTTTTGTTTTCTTTCCAGATTTTATGAAAATATCCTAAGGGGTTATGAGAGAGCAGTGGTTCCTCATTTATCCAATAGGCTAACCAATTCCAACACTAATACCACCACAGCAACAGTTATCACGGAAAGAACTGCTTCTACAGTAGGAAAAAAGTACACACTCAGGCAGTGTTTGCAGCTTCTAACACAAACTAACCAGAATTACTAAACCAATCCAACTTGCTTACAGGAAGAACCTTCCATCTATTCCTAAGTAATTGCAAATTGCATTATATTCTATTTCTTTACATCTCTCTGCCTCCTCTGCCACTAGCATATTTTCTTTTTTACTTAGCCTTTGAGAAGACCCCAAACACATGCACTGATTATCTAACCCTAGAAAACACAGTGCTGTTTAAGCAGCGGTCTGCAAGACAGGAGAATACACTCTGTGAAATAACTGCAACGAAACTATTTAAGAATATATGCATTTACATACAAACATGCAAAGCAGAAGGAATCAGAGTAATACAATCACATTAAAAAAATAACATAAGTTTCAGATGCTTGGTTGTTACAAACATTATAGCAAGATAATCTGCCTTTACTTCCAGCCCCTAAACTTGAGTGAACCCACAGCATAACAATTTGCAAAGCACTGCTTTACAGAGGGACTCCCTAAAGGAATACCATTGAACTATACTGGTATGAGCTCTTAGAATGGATGCAGGAAATACTGTGAACTGTAATAAAGTAAAATTACATTAACTCTACCTTGCAATGTGGTAAAATCATTCCCCATTATCACCACAAACTACTGTGGTAAAACATTCATTTTGGAAGTTTTAAAAACTGGAAAAAAAAAAAATCTACTCTTGGGAATTGTCAACACCAAAGTAATTGTGGTGTTCTAGCTAAGAAATGCACCTATAAAATGACATTAAAAGAAGATATTTAGTGAGAGAAATATATTTCTAAGGCATTTTTTAAAGCAGGCTTGCTTCATTTTACCTGATTTGGAAAGCCTGCTTTTTATAATCAATAAGCAAACCACTTTCCCTCTCAGCAACATGCCTTACCAAGATTAGAGAGTTCACCTTCATAATATCCCCATTTCACAGATAAGGAGCAGACACAAAGTAGTTAAGTCATATAAGTCACAGAGGAAGCATAAAGCCAAACTGGAAATGACTAGCGGATCTCCTGACTCTCAAATCTCTTCTTCAGCCTCAAGGACTTCCTCCATGCTCTCCTCTAACTCATTTCCTAAACAAAATCACCTAACATATTTCCGACTGGCATAGGAGAGTTTGCAGGGAAATGTGTTTGCTTTGCAGAAATAATCTCCTCGGTCATATAAAAATGCAAGCCTGC
This sequence comes from Tricholaema leucomelas, assembly GCA_013400475.1. Taxonomy (NCBI): domain Eukaryota; kingdom Metazoa; phylum Chordata; class Aves; order Piciformes; family Lybiidae; genus Tricholaema lacrymosa; species Tricholaema leucomelas. The sequence continues at coordinate 23,431 of WAAF01005720.1, forward strand.
TAAAACCAGAAAGCTGTTTCCACCATTTGTGCGGTGGCTGATACCTGGGGGCGGCTGGGTGGTGCCTTAACACAGCACTGTCCTTTCCTTACTTCAGTATCTGAACTGGGACAGCAAGCATGTAATGTATAGTAAAGGAGTATTCATATCCTCCACCTCCTTTTAGACATATAGGCAGAAATAATCCCTGAAGAGTTTCTTTGGCAACTCAGAACACATCAGATCACGTAAGAGGTTTAAAAAAAAAAAAAAAGACTCTTTTCTTTGGCAAAACAACCAACTTTTTCCAGGCTGTTGTTGTAGTATCTGCTGGTGAACCTCCAGAAACAAATGTAACCACAGACTGAAAGCAGAACAAAGCAAAACATAAAGAGCCATAGGATTTTACATCTCTTCAGTGTCTCTCCAGGTGGAGGCCTTCTGGCTCGCTCTGCTTTCCAGCCTCCCAGAGTAAAGCCTCATCATCGCTGCCCAAGCCCGAATACAACCACCCGCAGATCCCAGCAGCAGTCACAAACTCCAGCTTCCATGGGGTGGAGCTGCCTTGGGCAACTCTAGGTCTGCATGTTATTACTTCCTGGAGCATGGAGTAAGGAAGTGGTTGCTGTAGTTGAGCTTGAAGTACAGTCAAGTCTATTGTGCTCAATCTCCTCTAGCACCTGGTCAGTCTCCCAGCCTGCCACAGCATGCTGCTCAGCATCCTGAGCTGAGCAGCACAGCATATAGGGAGGTACTAGAAGAAGCACAGCAGCCTCCAGATGTCAGTGAGGGGAAATGCAAGTGACTAGGAGGAAACTCTGCAGCTACTTCTGCTCACTGTTGACATTGTAACATCCTAGCACTGCGGTGGATTTTCAGATCTGACAGTTCAACACCGCACTTGGTGTTAAGATCAAATTACATGGCCAGAAGTGCTGTTCCACTCCCTGTGGTACTATTACTTTTGATCCCAGGGTGAGCAGTACCTGGCATACTGAGATGTCAGAGGACACCAACAGCAGAGTCAACTATCACATACTATGAAAAAGCAGAGGAGCACAAATGCAGTAAGGAAAGGGAGCGGCCTTGGATTTGCAGCAATGTGCAGTGGTTTCTGGTTTAGCTCTGTGCAAGTGCTCCTGGAAGTCACTCTCTGAGCAACTCTGAAGTCATTGTCTGAATGTATCCTGACTTGTGCAGAGCAGCTCAGAGAGTTTATTGTAACATCAGACCAACATCACTTGCTCTAACTGAAACCTCAGCCTGCTGTCAGAAATGCTGTTCAGAACCTGTTGCAGTGCTCTGCTGCTCTGTCCTCAGGCCCTACCGCCATCAAGATCAGAGTGCCACTGGAGTGGTGAGCCCTTCCTCCAAATTACAAGCCCTCCTTATTTACTTTACCTAATTGTACTTTACAGTTTAGCACTTTTTCAGTTATACAGATTAAGCTGATTAAGCCACAGCCTAAATTACATGGATGAAACAGAGGTGAATAAATTAAAACATAAATTGCAGAGCTGAAACAAGCTATCTCCCAGCAGTTTTGATAATGCTTGGTGCCACAACACTCAGGAGCCTGTGGTAGGTACCAAGGATACCCATCCTCAGCTTCTGGCTGATGCATGCTCCTTATAAGTACTGACCATGACCACATCCAGCCACTACCCTTTGATCCTTTATTGTGAGGACCCTTTCTGAAAGAAGAAATATGGAGGATGAACTGTGAAGACAGATCTAAATCCTCTCCATACTCCCATCCCTAGAGAGCTTCTTCCTCTTCTCCATAAGCTGTCCCCCAGGTTAAGCAATCAGTGCTCAATATTCAGAGTCTAAAGACCTGTACAGGGCACACCAGCTCAGCTCTGCCAGCAGCTGAGTTCTGGGGAACTGCACAACGTGAATTAGCTGGGACCACCAATTTTCACACAGCACAAACATTAAGTGAGTCAACAGACAGGTCCTTAGAGCACCTAAAACACAGTCTGCAAACAAAATGTGACTCAACTCTAATTACAACAGAGTTACCTCTTCACTGTAATTTATAATTCAATTCGTCATGCAAATAAGATATTTAAGTAATAAAAAGTCTGGTGTACTGTGAAGCCAGATATCAGCAAGGCAACTTCAATAACAGGTGCTCTAAGGGGTTGTGAAAGGCTGGGTAAAATGCCAAATAGCTCAATTTGTCCTTTTTGCAACAAATTCAGAAGTGTTTTGCTTAAACAGCCTTCATGGCTGACACATGCCAGTTCAAAGCACAGCATTTAACTTTCTATTATCTACAGTGACATGGGGCTCTCTTTCAGGAAAGTAAAGACAATGCAGGAAAGTAACAACAATTACAAACTTGTACCTAATCACCTCACGATGCTGTTGAAAAGCAATATGTTGGATGTGACAGCGGCATATAGCAGAGACTAGGAAGGCACAGGCTGTCACAGACAAGCTTTAGTGACTCACACCTCTGCAACTTAAGTGCTGAGACATAGATTCGGCTGTACTTAATTAGTTCCTCTCTGGGAAGCAATCTCTGGCAGGACCAACAACAAAGCAAGCCAAACACCTCCCCTGCTTCAGTCCAAATTTTGCATTTCAGTGAAACCGTCGAGGTGACAGAAGCGACAAGATCTCACGACTGAATCACATAAGAAAAAAATCCCCCAAACATTAATTCAGGTAAATGGATAGACATGCTTGTGTGAGTGCTGGAAAATCAACTTTACAGCATCAGGGAAGCATAAGGTAGAAATGCTTCATTTCTACATTTCAGAAAATATAGAGATGGGCCAAGTCTCACAGGCTTCATTGGTCAATTAATCTACCAGATGAGCAGGTAAAGGAATAAACTAGATTTGCTCTAGCTGTGGCAGTCAGTTCTGAAAGGAGAACACGCTTGAACCCGGTTACTTAGCATCCTTGTAGTGAAATGCATCTCCAGGCCACAGAGATTTTAGTGGCTGTACTGGAACACATACTTTTACATTAAATCCATACAGAAAGACGATACATGAGAAATGGAAACTGCACATCTATTCATGCACACACTGTGTTTAAGATTCAGACAAAGTCTTAGCAATTTGGAATCTGCATGGCTCAGCTTTATGTCTGAAATGACTGTTGAGAATGAACTAAGTGCTTGACCGTCACAGCAACAACTTGCTGGGTAGGTACAGTTCTGTAATACAGAGGTGTAAGGTAGAGTTCAAAACCGAATTGTAGTCAAAAGTTCAAACCTCAGTGACCTCATTGTGTGAGTATGCAGCATTCACAGAAGTGCCTGTGGGCTGAATAAACTCCAATTAAAAAATAACTTGGCATAGGTATCTTGAGTACCTCCATGCTGAGGGCAGCATGATGTAAAGAAGGAGGAAACAAGCAACGAAACCATGCCACTCTCTCTCTTTTGTAGCCACTCTTAAGTGCAACAGCTTTCAGATTGTACACGGGATGAGAAGCAGGCATGGGAAAAAAGAGTAGAGTTTATACCCCTTGCATAGTACAACAGAAGAAAACTCTATTCTGAATAGCTCCTGCTTCCAGTCCACAGATAACACAAAAACTTTGGGTTTTTTGGATCACAAAAGAGGTCCAGATGTAGCTGCACCATCTGAGTGGTCGTAGTTATTTTGCCACACACAGAAACTCCAGGCAGTGCTCACAGCAAAGGGAAGGGAGAAGGGGTCTAGTCCCTCTGCTGCTTCTCTAGCAGCCAAGGAGCTTGTCCTTCGGCCAATATTTTCTTCATCTCCTGCAGGGCTCCATCCCACACTGGCCACCCACCCACTACCCAAGCCCAGAGCTGCCACCAGTGCACACTCTGTATTTCAGACACCTGAACTGACCGCTGGCAGGCACTCACAATTAACATAAAAAAGGTTATAATATAAAGAGAAACTTGCCATTTCATGCTAGACTATAACAGAATGTGGTGTGAAAACTAAAACTGCAGTAACTTATGCACTTAATGTACACACTCACCTAAAAATCTGTATTGGCTTGTTGGAAGCCAAAAGGAGGGACCAGTTCAATTTCTCTTGGGTCATGATCACAGATGACCACTAGATGGTAGATGAGTAGCATTCATCCTACCTCCCTCGGCAATTTTATTCCCGAGAAATACAACAGACACACACCCTAGCTAGGGCTCTTGCCTCTTCTGGCAGTGTGAAAGCAACTCCTTGCATATGCTCTTAAGTGAGAGTTTTGGGGGAAATGGAGGGCTGAAGCAATACTGGGACTCGGAGAGAGCAATAACCTCAGAGTCCCACCATCTATACAGACAGGGTATCCAGTCTCACAGTAGCAAGCACCACAGTAGACGAACTTTCTTTTCTCCAGCAGAAGGACAATATTGACAAGCTCTGTAACCACTTACAGTTAATTTGAAAAAAATGTGCCACGGTTTTAAAAGTAAGAAAGCTTCAGGGATATCATAAGACTTTACAGCATGAAGTGCTGAAGTTTGCGCAGCCACAACAATCGCCCTTGTCTACCTCATACCTAAGGCATAAGATACCTCTAGTCAAGCCAAGGTAGCTTAAAAGCTGTGTCGGCTTTATTTTGTAAACGGCTTCTATATTCATACAGACTAAAAGAGATTTTTGCCTAGGTTTACTTTTCCCAAGGAGTAGCAAACCTTTCTCTGCTGCCTCCTCATCTAGCTCAAAACCCCACTGATGTGCAGCTGGGGCTGAGGTGAGCCACATCGTTTTGAGATGGGTGCAGGATACGTCTGACAGCTCTTCACCAACACTGCCAAATCACCACAGCTGCTCCAGTGCCAAATGTCCCAGTGCTTTAGGTGAGGGCATAGGGTTATTACGTGAACTTACTTCAGAGACGCTGCAATACAGCATAGAGTATGAAACCATGCATTAAGTGCAGTAAAATGTTAGTCTTCATCAAAACATCACTTAAAAACCACTCAGCCCAGCACCTAAAGTTTGAGATTTGAAAGCAAATAAATAACCAAACAGGTAACCCTCAGCAGAGCAATTGATGCACACTGAAAACATTGGATACAACTGAATGCTTAAACCTCTACATCTTTCACACCACACTGCTCTACAAGTATCACCGTGTTCTGCAAGGCTTCCACAGGCAAAGGGTTTTACATTAAATCAACTCCACTTCAGAATATACAGACTCTTAAGAGACCTTTCAGCTTGGAAGGAAATAGAGCCAGACCCTGCTCAGGCTAGTCAAATCTGACAAGACCACATGACAAGGTGGCGTATCTGCAGGGTGCAGTAAGCTGTCCTTGAAAACAAACATGAATAGCTTTGCTGCCAAAACTTTCTTTGATATTAATGTACAAGAAAAAAAACTAATTTGATGTTACTATCCAAAGAGAATATATTAAAGAAAATAATTGCTGTCAGCATATTTTAGTAATAACGAGCTGCAACAGACATTAGCATTCAGGTTATTTTGCATTGTTTGCATTGTTCTACATTAATAAAGACAAAACATGATAGATACCTATTACAGCTTCTAAAGGTTTTTGCTTTCCTCTTACCTCTTCCTTTTTCTCTTCAGCACCAGAGGCTAAATTGAGGCTCAGCTGAGAGTGGCTGCTTATGCCACTGTCTTCATTTCCATCATCATAGTACACAGTTTGCACTGAGTCCTGGAAGCACACAGGATTCCTGCCCATCTTCATCCCTGGTACCTCAGCTCTCTCCTCACTCTCTGATGAGCTCAGTGACAACGTGCTGTGATGGGCTGGACACTGGAAATTAATATTGCACTTTACCTTCTCTGCAGTGGGACTCTGAGGCTTTGGAGTAGTTGGCCTGACCGGAATGTGAGGGTTTTCAGCTTCATATGTAAACTGCTCAGTAGCTTTTGGTTCCTCTGAATCCGAATAAAACACTTCATTGGGAAACGGACTAATGTCATTCAGCGTGGGTGATAAGCTATCAGAGTCTGGGATACCTGATGATGTCCTGAGGCTTTTGTCTTCAGCAATGGCTACATTCATTTCAATCTCCTTATCCCGAGCAACTGCAGGGCTTTGCAGACATGGTGTTCCCGGCAAGGAAGAATCTGGACTAGATACTGGGGAAATGCATCTCTTTCTGTCTTGATCTGTGCTGCTGGAAACCCTGCGGGAGTAGTCATCATGCAGTCTGCTGTTTGACCTTGTTCTCTGGGACTGTTCACTGGGAGTGGAAGCTGTGGTCTTAGAGCTATCCTTCTTCCATGCAGCATCTGTAACATTGCTGACAAGTTTCAAAACTCGGTCGAAATCCTTTGCCCTGATAGGGCTCTTCCATCGTTTGGATCTCCTCTCAGGATTCCCACTGCTTTTGTCTGAGTCAGCAGAAGTAACACTCACGGTCCTCGTTGGTATTTGTTTTTCATTTGCAACCTTGAGGTCAGTGAGGTTTGAGGTGGACTTCCGTTTGAATGAGCTTTTTTTCAGAAAATTCAAATTATCTGAACTTTTGCTTCTCCGATAAATGATCCTGTTGTTTTCAGAGTCCTTCACCAAAATTTCACAGATCTTTGCCTCTGTGATGACAGGTGATGTTTGCCTGGTACAGTTCTGATGACTCTGAACTTTATCCGTGTCTACCAAGTTTATGCGGCCAGCACCATAAGCCCGCCTAATACTGCGTGAGCGATGAGTATTCCTTAGGAAAGATTCATCACTCTCCTCTGCATCGGAGCAGTCAGAAGCTAAGCCATCCACTGCACTCTGGAAATCGTGCAGAGGCCCTGAATAGGAATACCTGTTAGTCTGAACTCGTGTCACAGCCCCGTTTGAACTAGGTTTGCCTACACTATTCTCATTTAAGAAGTCTGAGCACTCCCTTGTTTGAATTCCTTGGAGAACTGAAGATTTCAACTTCTTGAAAGATCCCATTTTTCGGATGGAAGACAAAGCATTCCACGTGGATGGGTTGCCCATCAAAACCAGAGAACGAGGCCTGTCAGAGCTGGAATTAGCCCGTTTCCGTGGGGTGGTGAAAAAGCGCATGATTTTGGAAGGGCTGAGTTTATCCTCTTGCATTTCCTCCTGGTGACTGTTGCTGGTGCTGTATCCCCCATTATGACTGACATAAGTAGTCTGGGTTTGGGGATCTTTATTATCCATAACTAGGCAAGTAACAGTGGTGCCGTTTCCACAGCCATTTGGAAAGGTTGTCATGCTCTCGATGCTGTATGCATGGAGATGGAGGCTGGGGTAGCTCAAAGCAACAGTACTATCTCCAACAGCTGAGCTCTCTGCCTCCCCTTCATTTGATGCACCTTGGTTTGTCTTGCCTTCACATCGACTAGACGAGCTAATCTCCTCAGAATGCACAGCCTGCATCAAGAAAACAAAAGCAACAGTTAGAGAAATCTTACAAAATCCCCCAACTAAGAGAACTTTGAACCTCATTGTAGGAAATAAAGACATGCATGAAAAGAAGTCCTTTTACACCAAACAACTCTGTATTGCAGAGGTGAGAAGCCATTCATAACTCCCTCAAAGTATAATTGCATTCATTAGTAATTTAAGAGACCAGAATAATTTCAATATATACTTGCTGCTCTAATGCTTAATCAGCTAAAAAAATCAGTATGACTACCACACCTACCTTCTAACACCAAATATAATACACATATACTCTTAGAGAGACAATCCCCCCCCCCCCCCCCCCCCCCCCCCCNATCCCCCCCCCCCCCCGCAAAAACAGCAATCCAGTCTTCCTCCTCACAGAACTCAGCTAAGGCACATAAGAATCTTTCATCCAAAAAAAATCGAGCACATCCATCAAGTGTCACCTAATCCTTAAACAGCAGGCAAAAAAAAGAGGAAAATATACATATGTCTTCCTACATTTGCTGCTGTCAGGAAGCTTGCAGAACACTCAACCGTCTGGTCTGTTCCCCAGCAGGTAAATATAAAAGTCACATGAAGTGCAGAGCTAAGCATTTTTCCCTAGCCAAAGAAAATAAGAGCCAGAAGTACCTAACACCAGAAGCCCTCCTATGCTGTTCTGACATGACGAAATCTTGAATTTGGAAGTGACCAGTCTCTGTGACTGGGATGTGCTGGCTCCACGAGCTGAGCACGGCAGACCCAGCAGCCCGCACCACACTCTGGCGCTGGGAAGAGAGCTAGGAGGGGGTACCACTGGCCATGGCCTGCTCTAGGATGGGGTCTCTGATGGGCAAGCAGGTGCTTGCATCACTATGCTATACGATGCACAGAAACAAGTGGGATGCTCACTCCAAAAATGGCACTTAAAAACTAAAGTCATGACACAGTGGTATCTGCAAGAGCCAGTGAGGTTTTCACAGCTGTCACTGCTTGGGGGCAATTCCCCCTCTGCCCTAAACGAGGAAAGAAAACGTACGGCAGTGCCTGAAAGAGAGGTAGCCGCGGCCCCTTTTGTCTCCTTCCACCCAAGTAGCCGCAGGGCAAGTGGCGGTAGGGGGTGGCTCCTGGCAGTCAGAGGGGGTCGGGCCAGGAGTAGGACCGGCTGCAGAGCCGTGGCAGGATCTGCAAATCCTGTCGGGGTTTTTCATCTCGGCAAGGCTGCAGCGAGCATATCCCCCCCACGAAAACCCCGACCACCACGTGAAACACGGGAGGTTGGGGCCCGTGACCACTGTTTTTAAGGCTGCTTCCTCCCGAGCGCACTTTTAAAAGTTTTGTGAGCCTCTGTCCCCATGGGGTTAAAAGGATTTTCTTGTGCTTCATGGAGACGCCTGAAATCTCCCTCACCGCAGGTTTTTAATCCCCCTCATTCAGAGGGTCCCAGCGGGATACCGTCGGGCTGCAAAGCAGAGCTGAGCCTGCCCGCACCGCCGCGGCACCAAGAGCCGGACAATAGCCCGCTAGGCACATAAACTTCGGCCTGTCCTTGTGTTCTTGTACTGCTTGCGAATTTCCACGCGAACGAAAATATGTCTAACAAGAACAAGACGCTGCTCTAGGCAGAGTTGCCCGACAAAGCAGCTTTGGGCGAAACTGCACCGGAGAAGGCAGAAAGGGAGCCAGAGAACAAACACAACGGAACGAAAGCACCGGGCCACAGCGTGAAGCCCCGCGATGCTGCCGCTGCCGGGAGGAGACTCGCGGTGCAGCGCCTTACCTGGGGGAAGCGGGAGAACCCCGCCAGCACAACCCGTCCCCGGCGCAGCCCGCTCCCGCATCGCTATGGCAGCGGCCGCCGCGGCGGGGCGGAGAGAGGGCGGTGAGCGAGGGCGGGGAACGCCGCGTACACGGACAGCGCCGCGTACACGGACAGCGCCGGCCGGGGGCGGTGGCCCGGCGGAGCGGGGCGGAGCGACTCCGGAACCCCCAGCTACTCCGGCCACCCCAGCACCGATCCTCCCCCTCCCGGGCAAGTGTCTGCTTCTCTCCTCCCCCATCCGCCCGGCCTGAAGTGACTCCCGACGGATCTCCAACACTGCCGCTGGCTTCAGGGAACCTCCCTACCACCTATCCTGAGCCACGGTGGTGCCGCAGTAGAAAGTATCTGGCAACACAAGGATGATCATATTTAGTACCTTCAAGATGTCATACGTGTGCATCAATGGATAAGGGAAGACCAACAGGTGTCATCAATCTGGAATCTGTAAAGCCTTTTGCAAAGCCTTTTGCACAGCTCTCCACAATATCCTTCTCTCTAAACTGGGTGGAATGTTCAGTGGATAAGGAATTGGTTGGATGATCACATAGTAGTCAACAGCTTAATGTCCTGATGGAGACAGGTGACAATTGGTGTCCCTCAAGGGTCTCTATGGGGACTAATAGTGTTCAGTATCTTTATCAATGTTACAGACAGTGAGATGGAGTGCATCTTCAGCAAATTTGCAGATGATACCAAGCTGAGTGGTGCAGTTGATAAAGCTGGAGGACAAGGTGCCAGCCAGATAGACCTGGACAGGGTGGAAAGCTGGGCTGAGGAGAATCTCATGAGGCTCATTCAATAAGGCAAAGTGCAAGGTCCTGCACCTAGGTCAGGGCAATCCTCAATATCAATACAGGCTAGGGGATGATGAAATTGAGGGCAACTCTGCAGAAAAGGGCTTGGGTTTACTGGTCAATGAAAAGCTGCACATGAGCTAGCAATGTGCTCTTGCAGACCAGAAGGCCAATCACATCCTGGGTTGCATCAAAAGAAGCGTGGCCAGCAGATCAAGACAGGTGATTCTGCCCCACTACTTTGCTCTGGTGAGACATCATTGGAGTGCTGTGTCCAGCTATGGGACCCCCAAAACAAGAGAGACATGGCCCTGCTGGAGCAGGTCCAGAAAGGTCATCAGCAGGTTGAAGAACCTCTCCTATGAAGATGGACTGAAAGAATTTGGACTGTTCAGCCTGGAAAAGACAAGGCTCCAGAGACACCTTAGAGCTACATTTCAGTACCTGGAGGGAACCTATGGGAAGGCTGAGGAAGGAATATTTAGAAGGTCTTGTAGTGGTAGGATGAGAAGTTTTAACCTGGAGCAGGGTAGTTTTAGGTTGGAAGTTCTTTACAATGAGGATGATAAAACACTAGAACTGGTTACCCAGGGATGTGGTTGAGGCCCTGTCCCTGGAGACATTCAAGATCAGACCTGATGTGGCACTGGGCAACCTGATCTAGTTGGAGGTGTCTGAAGGGGCATTGGACGAGATGACCTTCGAGGGTCCCTTCCAACCCAGTGCAATCCATAAATCTGTGAATCTGTATTGTCCCACCTCACGTCACCACTCACAATGCATTTCTAAGTATGTGTGCTCTGCTCACCCTTGCTTTTGTTGTAGGCACAGACCAGTTATTGGCCAACACACATATCAGTTCTCACCTCTTCTGAAACATAAGTTTATTTTCCCAGTTGTAATCTGTGCATTCACTATTCCACTTCCTTTCACAGTAAAACTGATCCTTCCAGTAAACCAAAGTATATTTAGCAACTAGTTAATTATATTATAGCAAAACAATCTGTAACATATGAATACATTTTGAGGTTTTAGTATTTGCATCATTCTGGGGCCCCATTGTGTTGTGTGCTGTGAGAATCAACCTATTTCTTTAAATGTGGTTTTCTTTATTACACTTAAGGACATGAATGCTGGAAAATAAGCACTTGTCAATCTGCAAGTTCTTTCAGATACTCATGCTTGGTTCTCAAGGCTGTCTTGCTGCCCCAAACCCAAACAACTTTTTGGTTTGTCCCTGCTCCTCTGATTTATCAGCAACAACATTTTATGCACAATCTGAACATCTTTCATGGCCTATAAGGAAAATTTTGTGAGACAGTGTCTTACAGTCTCATGTCATGACTCCTGACAAAGGCATGTAACAACTGGTAGTACTTGCTCAAATAATTTGTTGTCTAAAAGTATTTCTACATTTGGTCTGGAGCAGTAGACATAATTAAAACTGTTTTAATGAACTCATGTAAGAGGTAAAATGAAAATGGGACACAGGGTGGATGGCACAGTAAACTCCCTAAAGAATTAACGAAGGCCATCAGCCCCATTGCTTCTTCTCCAAGACTGGTGTGACTGTATACACTATAATTACTCCTCTGGAGAGCAGTATAGATGTATTCTCAAAGGCAAGGTGTAGTTAGAGAGTGAGGCAAACAAATGGGCTTAAGAGATGTAGGTCAAATGAGGCAGCAAATAACTCTGGGAGTGACCACAAGATCCTCCAGCAGTCAGCAGCAATGTACTAGCCCAAGTCTTGCTGGCCTTAACTTTATGGTGTGCTCCATGAAAGGAGTGAGTTTTGAAGAATGACTCAGATGAGACACTAAAGTGGTTGCTCTGCATGTTGGGCATGGGAAGAAAAGGCAGATTGGGAAACAGTGACCACAGTGTGGAGAGGGTCCATATGGACCATGGCCGGTGATCTGTCTTAGCATAGGGCTAGCTGGAGGAAGTTTTCAAGTCAATGCAGACAAGAGTTATTTGTCTCAGACTGTGGGGAAAGGAAGCCTCTGAAGGGGGACTCAGTGAAGGCGCTGAAATGGCCAAGAGAATGATGTCAGCAGCATTATTAAGGGATTTTTTTTCCCATTTATATAAGACAAGAGGTGAATCAGAACTTAACTCTGAAAACACTTTCAACAGGTCTTGTAGACTTATCTTACAGCTTCCCTGGTATCTCTGAAGCATTTTTGCTGGTTGCTTAAAATCTCCTCACTACTCAAACCTGAGTTTTAATGCATTTATGTTCCCATGTTCCTGCATAAATATCCCAGTGATATTCATTACATTAATTTTCAACATCCTTTTTAATCCATCAGGCCCCTCAGAGAAGGGAACCCCCATTCCTCCTGTGTCCTCTATCTACCAGCTGGACAAAAAGACAAAGCAGGAAAAAAAAAATACTGAGTTGAACCGAGATACTAATTTGGATCTCTCATTTATCCAGCCAGCAATGTCAGAATTGAGAAACTGTGATAATTTTGAGACCTGAACTGTCCTTTTAAATATATTTGAAGCTCATCAGCAAGTTGAGGAGACAGAAGTGACATAAGCAGATACAAACAACATACTTGCAAGAAACTCCTGAAAAAGGCCATGCTAAAAAGCTCACTTTAGATAATCAGATAAGAATATATTCTCTGTTATGTCCCCTAAATGTCACTATATTTAATAAAGGAAATACCTAGAAAATTGCCATCACAAAGATAACAGTATTTAGTCAATCAGGTATTTGTCAAGTTTCTGAAAGTAAATGTTATAGTTCTAATGTTCCAGACTTGCTTGTCATAGAATAGCTATGACACAGTACCATGCTTAAACCTTCTTCTAGCTCTTGCAGCTTCACTGAGCCAGAGTCTTTCCTTTCACACATGGGTATTGTTTAGCAGAGCACAGACGCAGTACACTAAAGAGTGTGTCTGAGAGCAAGATTAACTTTCTGGTCTGGAGACCAGTAATTACTCAAATGTTTTCTTAGCCTGAAATAATTTTTTCCCTCTTTTTTGACTTTGCATCAAAGTTTAGTAAAATGATGCAAAGCAAAATTTATCAACAGGGCTACCATGACAAAGCACATCTTAGTAGAAGCAAAATTTATGAACAGGGCTGCCATGAGAAGGCAAATCTTAGTATAAACTTATACACTTCCCAGCTGCTTACACTCTTTGAAGAAAAACAAACCATGGAATTTACTCCAACTTACAAAGCAAAGTTTCAGTAGATTAGTCCTTTCTACCATTAGTTTTTTCTACCATCCTAAAACCCCAAAATGTCATCCAAATTTCTGATCAAATATAGTGCTTTTGAAGTGACATTCCTAGCTGGGTTTTTGGCGGGGGGAGGGGGATGGTGTTTGGTTTTTTTGGTTAGTTTTGTTTTGGTGGGGTTTTTTTGTTTGGTTGTTGTTGCTGTTGTTTTGGCGGGGGTTGTTTGGTTGATTTTGTTTCTTTCTTTCTTGAAAGGATTAATCCTATTTGCACTAAGAATGCTTGAAAAGGTGTAAATAAAAACAAATGCATAGCACTTTCATAGATAGTTTGGGAAAAGTGAGCTGTATACTGGTTTATGTGCAGACTAGTAGTTTGGCTCTAGATGAGTAACAAAGGCTGCCACGAACTGAGAGGCAATGCCAGCATTATGTGTTATAGCTGACCAAGTACAGTAACTCCTGAAGAACTCCAAGAACAAATTCCAGATTGGTATAAGTATGAGATTTTTAATAGTGACTCAACAATGGTCATCACACCACAACAAAAATTAAATGCTTGCTTTGGGAGCTCTATGTCTGTAATTTAAAAAGAGGTTTAATGTGCATGTGACCAGGAATGAGAAGGATTATTCTGAGTGTAATACAGGTGGGAAAGGATTACAAAAAATGTGGCATGGCAGAAAGAATATCGACTCTTAATGATGAAGTTACATCATCCCCCCAACTTTTGCTAGGTAGTGATACATCTCTTTTTTGAAGACTAGCTAAGGACACGTTTATGTAATAAAATCATTCACTTACATCTCAGAAGTCTAAATGAGAATTATTCTTTCTATTTAGTTTAGAAATCCTCTTTTCCACTCCACAACTCTGTTACGTGGTTCTTTTATAAATACTTTCTACAAATGTATTTTTTAGAGTAGTGATTGTTTTGAAAAATAAGTTCTCTTAAATGAGAGTACCAAAAAGGAAGAGCAAAAAAGAGTAAATTCAGGGAAACATAAAAGTATCTGTCTACTTCGACAGCTGTTGGGCAAGATGGCAAAAGAATTAAGTCTACTCTGTTATGTGGTTCTTTTATGAATAAGTTTCTACAAATGTATTTTTTAGAGTAGTGATTGTTTTGAAAAATAAGTTCTCTTAAATGAGAGTACCAAAAAGGAAGAGCAAAAAAAGAGTAAATTCAGGGAAACATAAAAGTATCTGTCTACTTCGACAGCTATTGGGCAAGATGGCAAAAGAATTCAGTCTCTAAGACATACTTTAAATTAATAAGTGTCCAAATTTACTTATTAAGATCAGGATCAGAGAGGTCTTTGCTTTCAATGACAGTGTCTTTTCCAGCCTGCAGTACATGGCTAATGCATGCACCTTCCTTTTACATCCCAGGCAGACTCTACTGCAGGCAATTAACCTCCAAGGAATCTTTACACATTGGCAGGTCCCACAGGGGGAGCTGAGCTGAGTCATGTATCTATTAAAGTTAAAGGCAACTCCCTCACCAACTTCACTGACCGAATGATCAAGATCTCTATTTATGCTGTTCAGAAATGAGGGAAGAGTAGCACGTTTGCGTACACAAGCTCTAACTAACATAGGCTGCTAATTATTTTAATGTTTTATAAATAAACTCTGAAATGTATGTTGTCTTTTCCACTTGTGTTTATCTGCAACTAAACTAGTAACAATAAATTGAAGGGGATTCTCCGAATTCAAGACCTTTGTCATTTGGCACTGAAAAAATGTATTCCAGAAAATGAATCATGTTGCTAAGGAAAACACCAGAAGGACAGCTTGGATTAAGTTGCTGTATGAACTTCTTGATTTGCTCAGTGAAAGTCACCATGGACTTTACGCAGTAAGCTGGTATGCTGCTTCCAAAAGGCCAGATCCTGTTGCATCTACTTTGCTGCTGATAAAGGCAATTACTGCCCAAAGCAAGAAAAGTTTATCACGATTTGGTCTAAATCACAACATGCAGCCAACTGTTTTTCCCTCTAATCTTTTAAAAAAGTGCTTTGCAGAGGTCATTTCGCTGAGCTTGCTCAGCTCTGTTAAACACAGAGATCTAATTTAGGGAGAGCACAATAGCCCAATGGAGTGACGCCATCAATGAAAAATGACCCTTGTGTACCAGGTTACCATTATCCCATCTCTGAGTTGCTCTTACTCACCCACCTACACCACTACAGCTGCATGCAACTTAATGATGGCTTCAGCCTTTCAGGCTGCCAGAATGCTATTTATAACCCCACGGGGTCTGACTGTGATGCTATTCTTTCTCCCTACCCTCAAGAGGCATTATTCAGACAGCATGACATGAAGGGATGGCTGGTACTACAGAAGAACAGTTTCCAATAAACAGATCATTGTGTTTAAACATAAAGAAGACTTCCAGTTACCAATTAGGAAGGCTGAATTCCACCTTTATTTTGTGTCTCACAAAGTGTAAGATGTAGGAAGGAAAAGAACTGTGTAGATGCAAAGTAGACAGAAATAGGGAGGAAAAGAGATTAGTAGAAAAATCTCTCCTTTTTTCCCCTAGTTTTGTATATAGGTTTTTTTTTTTTTCTTTTTGCTTAGGAAAAAATAAGTTACATTAGATTTCCTGTTAAATGGATGGACTAGCTGGGAGGAAAGGATGTGATCTCAGAAATGTAGTTGGAATTGTCCTGCTCTGCAACCATTTTCTTTCTCCTCCTTCTATGCTCTACCTGTCATCCTTTCCTATGTCACACCCTTGCTGAGGAGCGTGATGGCCCTACAGCCGTTCTGTATTTATTTTCCTTGCTCGAAATAATAGCATGTAAAAGTGACTATTAAGAGCTCTTTATCAACCCTCTTCCCCACCCACCTTAATTACCCAGCCATGCAGTCCTCTCTATTCAAAACTGTCCTTCCAAAATTACCCAAGGATATGAAGGTGCCTTGTTATGCAACCAGGAGGTCAAAATAAATCAGTGGAAGAATAAATACACAGAGAAAGGATCTTGAAGAGTTTGAGGACTAAGGATTATCTGCAGCAGGTGTTTACACTGCTCAGGCCAGGGGCTGAAATGTCAGTGAGGAGCTGGCATATGTCGTGCATTTTTGCATGAGCTGTAGCGAGAGCCAATTTGATTTGTGAGTGGTGGTGCTTCTCTCTGGGCCTGGGAAGGAAGCACAAGTGGCATCTAACCCTCACTTAAAGCATCCATCTGTCCTGAAGGGAGTAGGACTATATCCAGGCCACAGAGATAGTCCATTGGATAGTAGAAAAGGTGGCAATGCTTTAAAAGTAAAGCAGGTAGTGGACTTCATTAGGAATTATGCTACATCAGTAGAAATTATGCGATGTTATATAAGATTACTTTGTTTTAATGCTTATTATAATAAAATAACAGGTCTCAGTAGAATAATTGGCCCAATATGATGCAACAGAAATGCCCAACTCATGATAATGCAGATGCACACCTTTGTTAACTCCTAACTAAGGAGAGGTGGCCCTGAGATAACAGCTTTTGAACAGTGGACATCTCAGTAAGATAAAGAAAAGGACAAACAGGCAGCATTTGGGAGGAAGCACTGGAGGTTGTTAGGAAGCTTCTAGGCTGGGGCTTTTTTTTTTTTTCAGTTAGTATCAGTGCTCTTCTTTGTTTAGTCTCTTTTTTACAATGACAAACTTGCTGTCTTTGTTACAGTCCAAATTAAATTAACATTATGGACACAATTGTTGTGCCAGAAGATTGATCAGTGCTGGGACCAGTGCTCTTTAACATCTCTGTCAGTGATATGGACAGAGGAATTGAGTGCACCCTCAGTAAGTTTGCAGATGACACCAAGCTGTGTGGCGCAGCTGACTTGCTGGAGGGCAGGGATGCCATCCAGAGGGACCTGGACAGGCTGGAGAGGTGGGCCCAGGCCAACCTCATGACGTTTAACAAGGCCAAGTGTAAGGTCCTGCACCTGGGTCAGTGCAATCCCAGGCACAGAT
>WAAF01005720.1:40812-91099 GCA_013400475.1 Tricholaema leucomelas
TAGTGGGAGGTGTCCCTGCCTATGGCAGGGGGTTGGAGCTGGATGATCCTTGAGGTCCCTTCCAACCTAAACCATTCTATGATTCTATGATTCTATGAATTACCGTCTCCACCATTTTTCTCTTTCTTTTTTTTCAGGGAAAAAAAAAAGTCTTTCTAATTCTGCCTTTAGTGTGTCAACAATTTCTACTTTTTAAATTTACCCTGTCAAAAATCCTGTGGAACAGAAAAGCTGCACAAACTCAATTTAGACTAAGTGGATACCAACGAAGTGCTACAACAACATTTACGTGCTGGGCTTTTTCAATAAGATACATGCTCTGAATGTAGCCTGCCTGAAAATTCCAAAGCATTGATAAGGTTTTAACTAGTGGTCACTTTTTCCTTCTCTGGTGCTGTAGTAACTAACTACTTTCTTCTTTATTAACACTAAAATCAAGAGGTTTGGTTTTTTTTTAAACACAGGTGGTGAAATGTAATCAAATTACCTGTTTATTTTGGCAGGAAAAGAAGGTACCTGCTTTTAAAGATACAGAAAGCACAATGCTGCTCATTTGAAAACTGATTTGTCTGATCATGAAATCAGACACATACAAATTTATACATTTTGGGATATCTTACTCATCCTGTTGAAAACAGACATGCATACCAAATTAGATCTTTCAGCGGCACGCTACTCAAGGAAATCTCCTCTTAATGCCTTGGATTATTTGTAATATTGTAATTGTTCCTGGAAAGCAATACAAATAATATGCACTGACTGCCTCTGTAAGATATTGCAGCTGCATGAGTTTGGCAGATTTTGGTGGGAAATCAGAAGATTGTTTAAGTTCAGAACACTGGAATCATGCAGTTGGCTTCCTGTTAGAACATTGTGGAAGAAAACTCAGTAAGTCTGAAATGGAGTTAGTAATGTATACCTGAGATTCCAAACGTCATAATTGTTTGAAATAAGGTAGACCAGAACCAGTGCCCCATAAGAACTTTATATACAGCTCATAAAACCATATTCCTGTGAGAAGGGATTAAACAATTCTGGATTTTTTCAAACCTTGAAAGTAATGATAAACCACCTGAAAACAGTGAAAATCCATCTAAGGTGGGAAAGATATCTTTATTGTGGAGGCTGGAGGAGAGGGATTCTGCTCTGATTCTCTCTGACCTTGGCAGTTCAGTACACTTTTCTCGGCTTAAGTGCCATGTGTGTAAAATAAGTGATGATAGGACTAGCATCTTAGAAACCATGGGCCTGGAAGGACAAATCCGTCGATGCGTTTCTGGCATTTGGATGCTTACAATGATGAAAGTTAAAAAAGTGTATGCACAAGAGTGTAATCCATTATCTATCCATGAAGAGGACAAACCCTAAAGTCTAGGGTTTTTTAAAGGAGTTAAGAATCAAGTGCCTGTTTCAAGACTAAATTGTCTATTTTGGTAATGGTCCATTAATCTTCTAAACTGGAGTCTGCAGACCTGACTAATAACTTATGTCTTATGAGAGTAGAGGGCAGCTCTGAACCTTTAAGATTACACATTTCCTTACTACAAAAGTTAATTTACACTACTGAGCTGCATTGGCCTAAACACTGCAAACAACAAAATGGACACTTCACTTTCTGTCGTGCTGTCCTTTTTATAAAGACCTTGTTAAACTTCAAGTTAAGAAAATCCAATGAGAAAAAAACTTAGCAGCCATTCCCTTAACATGCTGAGGTAGAGGAACAGTG
This sequence comes from Tricholaema leucomelas, assembly GCA_013400475.1. Taxonomy (NCBI): domain Eukaryota; kingdom Metazoa; phylum Chordata; class Aves; order Piciformes; family Lybiidae; genus Tricholaema lacrymosa; species Tricholaema leucomelas. Next base: position 42,539 of record WAAF01005720.1, read on the forward strand.
TGGCCAGTAGGACGAGGGAGGTTATTCTGCCCCTGTACTCAACACTGGTCAGGCCACACCTTGAGTACTTTGTCCAGTTCTGGGCTCCACAATTCAAGAGAGATGTTGAGATACTGGAACATGTCCAGAGAAGGGCAACCAAGTTGATGAGGGGCTTGGAACACAAACCCTATGAGGAGAGTCTGAGGGAGCTGGGGTTGTTTAGCCTGGAGAAGAGGAGGCTCAGGGGTGACCTCATTGCTGTCTACAACTACCTGAAGGGAGGTTGTAGCCAGGTGGGGCTTCCCAGACAACCAGCAACAGAACAAGGGGACACAGTCTCAAGTTGTGCCGGGGGAAGCATAGGCTGGATGTTAGGAGGAAGTTCTTCACAGAGAGAGTGATTGGCATTGGAATGGGCTGCCCAGGGAGGTGGTGGAGTCACCATCCCTGGAGGTGTTCAAGAAAAGCCTGGATGAGGCACTTAGTGCCATGGTCTAGTTGACTGGATAGGGCTGGGTGATAGGTTGGGCTGGATGATCTCGGAGGTCTCTTGCAACCCGGTTGATTCTATTCTACGTGAGCCATGTTTCCAGCTCCAGTTTGAGAGACCACTTGCACCAATTCTGTTTTGGGGCTGTCTTTTGTCTAAGCAATGTTAAATACCTAAGTCAGGTCTCTTCTCATCTCTCTTTTTTCATCATATAATTCAGCAAACTTTCTGTTTCTGTCAGGAGTGAAATGGCTGCTTTGCTCTCCCATTAACACATACTGTCACTCCCCACAAACCACCTGTGATCTCTGTGGATGAAAGTAGAAGTTATGGCTTGAGCTAATCTGAGAGAATGCCACCATATAAAGGGAGAGATGCTGAAATGCCTTCTGCTTTTTCCTGCCAAGCTGTGAGTTGAGCCAGCTCCCCTGGCTGCACTCAAGCTGTTGCAGGGTGGGAGGTAGAAGTAAGCATACAAGAACAAGGAGAAAAGCACATAAAGGTGAGTGGAAACTCCTCCTTTCACAAGCAACAGGACTCCCGAAATGACTCTAGACTCAAAATTTGTCTCAGGAACAGCCCAGAAGTGCTGTGAACTGGAAAGGGTCAGGAGAGCACGGAAGTGCCTTCAGCTTATTCCTCGAGTGTTGTTCCAAAGCTGTAGGGTGCCAGGACCCGCGGGTATGAGGTGGGTGTATGGATGGGTGTCTGTAGCAGGTTTACAAAAGAGGCACAAACATAAATTCTGTGGCAGCATGCTAAACAGAAAATATTGTTAAGCACCTTCTCTTAGTAGGAAAAGTAGGAAAATACTTTCTTCAGAAAATAGTTGAATGGATTTGTTATGAAGGGCTGTTGTGTAGAAATAGGAGATTAAAATCAATCATTAAGGTAAACAGAGATTTTAATCTCTGTGCATTCCATCTGTGATTCAGTTTCAAGTCCATCCTTAACCACAGAAACAATGTAATATAGTCTCAGTGCAAGGATGCTGAAATTGCTCTATACCTCCAAAAACCACCATTTGTAAAATAGCTCAGTAAAGATTCCTTCTCACTCTTTTTTTGATGCAAAAAATATTGGCAGGCCAGTCTGTGCTGGCCTCAGTTCAGTCTCAGTGGTAGGATGAACACTGCACAGAGCCTAACATTTATTATTGTGCCGAAATTAGTTGGTTTAAAACCTGTTTTCATCAGTCTGTGAGGCAGCAGGGAACAGTGCCTCCCTGTCCGGCCCTGCAGCCAAGCCAAGTGCAGCATATGTTCAGCTGAGCCACTGGTGACACCCCCTGTCAACGTCTGGTAATTTTCTTAGTAGGGACAAGATGTATATGAAAGCTTTAACTCAGAGAAGAGCCACAGACAGATACATTCCAGAATAATTGTTTCAACTGAAGAGTCAGCGGTGCACCTCTATAACAAGCCTATTTCAGCTGGCTGCAGTGTCAGCTTTATACTTTACTATACCAGGCCAAGAGAAGATACTTAATTTATCAGAAATCCTGCTGTCATTCGGCTGATAAACACCTCCTGATCAGTGCTCAGCCCTCAGAGCCACAGGTATTGCTGCCTGAGAAAGACTGAAAGAACAGCCATCCTGCCCCATGTCACAAACTTCCACAGCTTGATTTGCCAACACTTCAGCAAAATACCTCAAAGAAACACTTAGCAATAACTCAGAATTTACTGTTACATTTTACATTGTGCAAAAGGGAACAAAGGGAGTTCAGGCTCTCCAGAGAACGAAACCCTTCCTAAGGTCTGCAATAAAACATAGCAACTTCTACTAAACCATTCAGTATCCTAGTGAAATATATTCCCTTCTCTCACCAGTCTTGCTTCTTTCGTTGCTAGACCACTGTTACTAGTGAAAACGAGCATGTAATTTTTAGCCAAATCTCATTTTACTGGAACCTGTAAGCTTTTGAGAGCTTATTAGTCCAGATTTAACCTGATATTAAATGAGAGGAGAGTGAAATCCAGGCTTTACAGCAAGTATTAAACAGATTTGCTAACGCATAGTAATGAAAGGGAATTAGCATACAACCAACTCCGGGCTCATTTCTCCTAAACCAGGAGCTGTTTTCCCAGGGAGGATATTGAGTACTTGTGACTAGTTTCTGCTGCCATACTCTTGTATGGGATCATGTGGTGCTTTCATCCAACACTGAAAGTTTGGGGGGAAAATGGCATCAACAGACCAACTTTTGTTTCCATAAACGTCCACCTATTTCTTCACTTTCGTTTAAATAGGTAAACAACTCTTAACTTCTCAGTGTTGCTAGCTTAGCTAACTGTGTTTACAGTTCCACAGAAACCACTCTAATTTACTGAAGGCTCCTAAAAGCTCAGGGTTTTTTTGGCTTGTGTTGTTTGTTTGTTTGTTTTTTGGTTTGGGTTTTTTTTTTTTGCTTATTCCCCAGAAAAGCACAGCAGCCAATGTCACATTACTCCAAGAAAATTGCAAGTCATCAAGTTGCTTAATTTTCAGTCTACTTACGTGCTGATTTCATATTCTGATTTCAGCTACAGTACATCACCAGAGCTGAGATCTCGTAACCATTTTACCTATATAATTCTTTTCTATTGCATGCTTAAAATCATGCTAGTCTTAAGAAGTAACCCACACATAAATGCAACAGATAGCTAATTCGTGGGAGCGAAGGCAAAGGCTAGCACTGTGATTACTCTTTTTGAAAAGAGATGGCTATTAACACAGAGATGTGTCTGAATTAAAGTGAGTTTCCTCCGACATTCCCATAACAGACCTGTGCCTTGCTTTCTGGCCAATCTGAAGTATAAATCTGAATGCAGGTTTGTTTTTCAGTTCCTAATTACCACTTATTTACAGGTGATTTACAGTTCCTAATTACCACTTATTTACAGGTGATACTAGGATACAAGTGATACCACTTATTACAGGTGATACTAGGACCAAAATCGAAGAGCACCTCCTTGCTTGCCTATCATGGTAGGGTGGTGAATAGGGAAGCAGGAACTGTCTTTTTGGTAAGTAATTTTCCTTGTTGATATATGAAGTTGAACCCAGTTGCTTAAAAACTTCAGGCCATATATTTTTTGTTTTGTTTTTACTGACAAACAATGAAAGATTATGTTCTTCACCTGCATATAAACCAGGAAGAGCAGCTTTTCTAAAAACAATGTTACAGCACTTTTTTCTGTGCCAAATACCTCTGATTTTACAATACACACACAATTCTCCCAAAACAAGTTTCAGAGAAAGAGCAATAATTAATGCTGTCGTTTACAAAAGCTACACCACATCTTGGTTCCATTAAGATACGTTTGACTACTAAATAATAATCCTGGCTTCCCAAAATGTAAGCAACAAACCAGCTTAGTATCCTTTGGTGAAGCCTACCTTTCAAAATGCCAACTCACAGCAGAGGACAATACTCCAGCGCAGTGCCATCAGTGGCAGTGCATCAACGCAGGCACTGCCAGGGGCTCAGGTCTTTGGCTGGGTGGGCTTCTGCCCACAGGGGTTCCAGAAAGCTGAGATAATGCCAGGGAATGTGCCACTGCCTGTGGGATCCCCTTGAAGCTGCAGTGCACAAAGCACTTTGTTGCACAGTGCATAAGTGCAGCGATGTATAAAGCCCAAATGTCTTTGCTAGATGAACTGCAGAGATTATCTGCAAGTCTAAAAAAGCACATACAGCTTAACAGAGGGGCAAAGCACACCACAGCCAACACACAAAAGATTAAACATTAGTCTCAGTCATGGCTTTGTACTTAATTTGAACAACTAATAGAACCATAATTGTAAAATGTAATTAATTACCACCATACATACCTAAATGTTTATGTCTTCCAGCAGCCATCGACTACGAGATCTGTTTTTATGGATAAGATTTAATTTAAGTGTCTGAAAATCCATGGCACAAAATATTGTCCAGTTACAGTATGACCCTTGTTCCAGAAAATCTGCTTGGTTTTTGAAGAAAGCTTGTTGTTGCCCAGATTCAGGGCTCAGTCCTGCCAGGTGCTGAGTACCTCATAAGCCTTTAACCACCACTGAGAGGGAAAAGGACGCAGCATGATCCAGAAGCAGTCAGTACCTTGTGGGTTTGAGTCTCAGGTTAATATGTAACAAATGGCTGCACAGCCGTGTGTGAAATGAGCAAGTTAAACATACACTTAAAATAACTGTAACAAGAGAGAAGAGAGCATATTTACAGGAGTATTTAATTAAAGTCTTTGTGCTGAAAAGTCTCCTGTGCAGCGTTCCTACATAGTTACCATATGAAAGCAAAGGTTTGGGGAGTGTTCTAGTGAAAACAAAATTAAGCGGCTAAGGCAGAAATAACCTAACATTGCAACCAAAGACTTCTAGTTAAACATTGGGCAAACTATGAGTTGGCTATTATCAGCTGGCATCTACCCTGAGGAAACTGCACCTGACGGTGTGGACAAAATGCATGACCCAAAAGGGCACATGCTAAATATACACCTGCAAAAATGAAAACAACAACAAACCTCAACATTTTACCACCCAGATCTAGTATTTTCAGGGGTCAGCAGCAGAACAAAATGCCAAAATCAGAACCGGTTATCTACTGTAACAAATGAAAGAGGTTGAAAGGAAAGGTATAATTGTGTGTTTTAAAGCTGTAAAGTACCACAAGAAAGTAACTGGGTGTTCAGAAGGCAGATGAAGAGCTCAGTTATCCCAGTGACAGGACAATACAATGTAGAAAACCAGTTACATCCTGCTATAAAGATGAGACCTGCACTTCCCTGCTTTTGCTGCTTAGTGTACAAAAGGAGAACCTACATTCTCCTGGAGACCTACATTGATCCCAAGAGCCTGTCATCACATACAGAACTGTAAAATGCCCCTGGCTTTGTATTCTGCAGTCAGAAGGAACTGTACAGCTCTCTCCTATACATCCCTATGCAGAAAACAAAGCAATATGTAACATAAGTTCTGTTAGAATGTGATTAAATCTTATTTCCTCCTCAGAAGAAATAGGAGCTTCCAACTGATTTTTTTTCTGAGTTAGAGGGAGTAGTAAAATATGGAGAATAACTGCATTGTGAATGCAAGAGAGCATTAGTTCAAAGAGAAATTAATTTCAGTCCTACATTTCTTGGAATTACTCTGTGAATAATCACAAGGAGAATTTTTAATGGCAATATTACATTAATCTCTTAAAAGTAGAAGTGCCAACAGATTTCCTTAATAATACATTTACATATCCAAGATCATTTTCAAAACTCAGTTAATAATTTATAGTGCAATATGAGGCTTCGCATATGTCTCGTGTTATAATTTGGAATTTGGATATTATTGAATTCCTATTAATTAATCACATGAATATAAGCTGAAAGCTCTGCTGGAATCTCAATACCAAGAAAATTAACTACATGGGGGTGTAAACACAGAACTACAAAACCCTTCAGTGAAAAGAAGGAACCAGTCTTCTCACTGCCGAACTCTTCCCTTGCAAGGTTGGGGTATTATCATTTTAAGCCTTCTGAGTCAGATATAAGGTCCACTAAAGTCAAGGGGACTTTCCTCTGCTTCAATAAATATAAAAATTATCATCAAGGCTAAGTCCAAGTGTGTTTTTAAGTCTCAAATCACTCACCAGGGTGCTTATCTACAATGCTGCCACCTGAATGTTGATTTTGATCATGGTCTGGGTGTGCACAGGGGGTAAGTGAAGAAAATACCTCATCTTTCCCTGTGGCTAAAGCTTTTCTGAGAAACTGAAATGCAAATAATACTACATGGGACAAGCTGAACTCCAGGTGCTTCACAAGCAGAAATAGAAGTATTGGGATATGGATAACATATGAAAACTAAAAATTATGAATAACAGATGCAAATGTGATAAATGCCTTTTCTTGCAATTTCAGCCAATGAAACCTTGCTTATGCTTAAGATATCAAATCATAGAATCAACCAGGTTGGAAGAGACCTCCAAGATCAGCCAGTCCAACCTAGCACCCAGCCCTATCCAGCCAACCAGACCATGGCACTAAGTGCCTCATCCAGTCCTTTCTTGAACACCTCCAGGGACAGTGACTCCACCACCTCCCTGGGCAGCCCATTCCAATGCCAATCACTCTGAATAGGGCTGGGTGCTAGGTTGGACTGCGTGATCTTGGAGGTCACTTCCAACCTGGTTGATTTTATGATTCTCTCTGTGAAGAGCTTCCTCCTAACATCCAGCCTAGACCTCCCCTGGCACAACTTGAGACTCTGTCCTCTTGTTCTGTTGCTGGTTGTCTGGGAGAAGAGACCAACTCCACCTGGCTACAGCCTCCCTTCAGGTAGTTGTAGACAGCAATGAGGTCACCCCTGAGATACTGTTGTAGAAGACAGATTTAAGTGGTAAGACCAGCACCAAAATTCAGTCCAATTGTGGCAACTCTGACTGAAATATTTTGATGAGGTTCCTGCTTAGAGGAGAGTGGATAGTGATATCTGTACCTGAATTGTACCTGCATCCTGAGAATCTTCAAGTACATTACATATTTGAGTAAGGTAACACTTTTGTGTATATAAAGCCTGCTGCAACATTTTCCCTTCCCTTCCTTTCGCTTCCCCTCCCTTTTTCAGAAATTTCCTTTACATTTTAAACATTTCAGGTTTTGATCAGATTATTTGAAATTCTGACATCCAAAATACGAACTAGTCAAAATCTAAAAGCAGCGTGGAGTTTTTGGTGAAGAATATTATGGAGAATAGTCTCTAGAACAAAGAGCAATCAGCAGACAAAAAAAAAATTACTTAATGACAATCTCAAGAGCTGAAGCAACCAAAAAAAAAAAAACAACAAACCAAGAGGAGCCCACAGAAGGCCAGTAATAGACCAGTTAACCTGGTTAAAAATTACCAGGAAATCAGAACTATCCAGGCCTAATGACCTCGTTTTCAGCAATGCAATACTGCACTGTACTACTTCCATCCTATGCTGTTTCATCCAAGTTTGCACTATAAACTACAAAAGCACATTTCCAAAATTAGGGTTTAGGGGTTTATGTTACCTGCATAAGTCAAAGCAGAAACATGAAAATATTACCTCAGTGGAAACTAACTTCCTTGTACCAAAACGATTTTCATTGTTTGAAATTGTGACAAACAGGTTTCAAATCACTACCAAAAGAAATACAAATACCTGGCTTACTGAGATGTAAGTGCTGAAACTGGGTGGAGTCTAGCAGAGTTACTTGCTAAGTCTGATTACCTGCTACTGACCCTCAGTTTATGCCAAGCCTTTCACAGGAAAACAACAAAGACAGAAATTGGAGGGGAAGAAAATAGGCATACCTGCAAGCTGTTGTATCAGTTACATATTACATTAAGGCATCTCAATCTTAGAAACTCCACACAGTACTAAGCAGGTCCTGTAAGAAGGGCAAGCCTCTTTGCAAATATTTATGCTAGCACAGCACCATCCAATTCATCACCAGGTCATACAAGGCAATTAGGCCTGAACACTGGATGCAAAGGCGAGAAGATTAACAACCACTACCTGAAAAGATGTTTTAAGTGATCCTGGTTTATTTTTAACAATATTTTAAAGCCGTTGAGAAGATCAATTCTTCAGCCCAAGAGCTGAGTACCTTGCTGCTCTAAGGTAAACCGATGTAGTAATTGAGTCCTCAGCACAGGAATACTCTCTGTAGGGCTCGGGAGTAATACGGCTTTGACAGGGCTATTGTCAGTACAGAAAAAATCCATCACTGTCCTCTGCCCCAAAACTTTGATTTCTTTGCAACAAGATGAAAAGATTCCTGTAATTTTCTCTCCTTCTTTCTCTTTGGCCGCATCACACAGAAAACGTGCAACAGATTGCATACCTAAAAGCAAAATCTGCTTATGTGTATTCTCCAATAATAAGAATTTTCATAATGAAGACTGTAAAAACCTTCATCAAAGACATCACCTCTTCAGCACTACATTTTCTTACACTAGCATGGCAGTGCAGCCAATAAAATACAAGAAATATATCTATTTTAAAGATACCATGTGAGATGTCAATTAAAATAGAACCAGATACACAGGAAACGAACAATGAAAGATCCAGCAAAAGATTTTGTGCCAGATTTCTGAATCTCATTTTCAGGAGTAAGTTGCTGGGTGGACTTGCTGCATGAGACTGCAATGAAAGCCATCTAACCAACTCTGTTGTCTCCAAGTAGTTTAGTGAAGAACAAGAAACAAGATGAATAGAGGAAAAAAAACCACCACCCTATTTTATTTTTCCATCTTCTGGCAATCTAAAGTTTAGAGTCTTCTTAAATCAGAGACTACATGCAGAATACACTATTTTCTAGTTCTGTTGAGACACTCTTCCATGGGTTTTCCTGGTTCTTTCTTTTTTAATGTATTTTTTTTCTTCCTTGTCCTCATATTTCACTGAATTCCCGCAAATAATCAGTACTCTGGGTGAAATGTATTCCCTGTAATTTGATTTTAATCTCCTGTCCAGGTGATACTGTGTCTATTTGAAAACCTAGTCTTGCCAGAGGGTGCTAAGAGCTGGGTGCCTCCAGCCCCACAGTCATGGGTGTTGAAAGAGGTGAAGTAACAAACGGGAAGGATGAGTTTCCAGGAAGAGAAGGAGAAAGGAAAGAACATATGGCAAGAGGACTTACAGGAAGACATGCAAGGTAGGTTTCTGGACTATTGCCCAAATATTTGAAGTGTTGGTCATTTTTGTTTCTTGTACCATTAAGAGAAGAGTCCTGGGTTTTAACTACCACAATTACTGTAATATATAAATCATAAATAAATGCTTTATTCTTTTAAAAGCTTGCTGTACTTTATCCTTCCCCCCCACCACCACCTTATCCACCTGCTACTCTTATTTTGACTTATCACTCAGGTTTTAAGCAACATGTTTAACTCAGCTTTTTTACAAGCTGGAAAGTCAGAGCCCTACTGATGAATGCCACCATTGCCAAAATTCCATGTTTTTTTAATTAGCGGACAGTGCACCAAGAAGTATCATATTCTGTGTTAAACTTTAGTGGGTTACATAATCATGTAGTGGAGAGATATTTGGCTATTTTCTTTCTGGATAACTAAGTTGTTCCATTGGCACCAGCCTTTTTCTGCAGCTCTTACGTGCTAAGTATGCCTTTATCTCTTCCTCTGAACCTCAAACTCGACTGCTCCAGCAAATTGCACTAGAAAAGCTATGCAGACCTTACAAAGCATAACAGAAACAGGTCACAATAAATGCACTTGCCAAAATGTATTAATCAAATGTATTTGTGACTTTGATTGTATTTCACTGATCTATCAGTTTCTTTAAAGACTGTTCGAACACAGATCTGCGAGAGAGTGTGGGTTAGGACCAACTCACTGCAATAATAAGGTCATAGTATACCAAGTATCTGTCAAGCATATGAGTGAATTTGTGCATTCTCACTCTTCCATTCCCTTTCAACTTCCAACATGCACATTTTGGTCATGCTTCTGAGAGAGATATAGTCCCTGTGGTGGTAAATTCTTTTAGTATTAAAAAAAAAGCGGTTCTCTGTTGAATGATACTCTGACATCAGCGTGTCTCTGAAGGAAGGAAAAATACTTTGTTTAATCTGTTTTTTTATTAGTTACTCTTTGCATTTTGGTTCCAATTTAACTAATGACCTAATAATTATTTCTCCCAAAATAATAAGAGTTTATCTGTAAATCATAGTGAATATTAAACACACCATGTCACAGTGCTCTGATAGAGCACATTTGAAGCTGTGAAGAGGTGCCAGTACCTCCCAAGAGATGATAAAAGCTGAGCTGTTCTCTATCACTTGTGATTTTTTGACAGTTTCCATTTGTAGCCTGTTGATTTAGCTCTCATTAATCACGTCCTTTCCCTTCCTGCAACATCACCTTCTACAACTTTTCATTTATGTTGCCTAACTTGGCCTTCACATAAGACGTTCAACTATATTCTTACCCTGGAAGGTTGGACTAGATGATCCTTGAGGTCCCTCACAATCTAGTGTTCTATACGTCTATGAATCTCTTGTTGCCATCTTCATAACAGTGCAGTGTAGTATGCACAGAAAACAAAACATACACTGCATTGCCACTTCCAGCAGGTAGTTGGAAATACTTTCCATTGCCTTCAAACATAGGACTGTTACATCCACTGACTAATCAAACCAAGATCTTCAGTACAATTGTGCCTCTATTTATGGCCACTCTACTTACATTCAAAATATTCTCATACAACACGTTCAGAATTTATTCCAATTAAAAATCAAAGCTTTTTACAGAACCTGTGGAGAGAGAAATACTGAGAATTTGTACTGCTCCAATTATTACTTGTGCCAGATGGAGACACAGACAAAGCTGATTATTCAGGAAATTTTGGATGCATTTCACAAGCAAGTGGTATAACATTCTTCTTCCCTTCCACTTCCTCACTGGGAAGGAGATGAGGGAATTTTAAATAATGTACATCTCAGACATATAATTATTTCTAATTATGTGTTTTCCTTGCTAATTTGGTACTATGTGCCAACAGTGTAAGTACAAACAGATTTAAGAGACTGCTTGTTTAAAAGACTGGCCATTGAAATTTGCATTCCCATATCACTTGGAGCTGTCTTATATTTGTGTAACAAGTAGCTTCTCTTATCACAGTAACACATATTGTTATCTGTCAACAGGGATGACATGCAATGATGATTTGGGGAGAAAAGCAGACAATGTTATATGTTCTTAATGAACCACTCTTATATTGGACTAATGCGTATTTGGGGTCAGATCAGGTAAACCTTTTTCCTTTTCTTGCAGATAATCCAATTAGTATGAGTGCAACAGCTCCTCCAGGACCACATACTTACATACAGGTAATGTTTCAAATGCAGACTGATGCTACGTGGCTGAACAACACAAAATGTGGTGTTCATATATTTAAAAAACAGAATCACAGAATTAACTGGATTTGAAAAGACCTTAAAGACCATCGAGTCCAACCTATTACCTGACACCTTCTAATTAACTAAACCATGGCAGTAAATGCCTCATCCAGCCTCCTTTTAAACACCTCCAGGGATGGTGACTCCACCACTTCCCCGGGTAGCCCGTTCCAATGGCCAATCACTCTTTCTAATGTCCAGCCTAAACCTGCCCTGGTGCAGTTTGAGATTGTGTCCTCTTATTCTGTCACTGGTTGCTTAGGAGAAGAGACCAACCCCTCCTGGCTACAACCTCTTCAGGTAGCCGTAGAGAGCAATAAGTTTTCTCCTGAGCCTCCTCTTCTCAGGAGGAAGGTTGTCTGGGAAATTAACTGGTTTTAGACTATGACTCTGAACTCAGTAAGATTTTACAGTCAAATCCAAAGGCAAGGCCAGTGAGAGAAAGTTAAGGAGCGTTGCTCTAAGACAAGAAAAATAGTCTACAATAAAGGAATAGATGATGGGAGATAGGAGTGGCAATTGTGCACAGTCAGAAGAGGAAGGCAATGCAACAGGGAGCCAGAATATGGCAAAAAAATCTGTCAATCTTTATGAAGGTAGCAGGATGGGCAAACACCGCTGAGATCTGAGGAGATCTCTCACTGCACACATAATTACGCAGCCCTTTGCCTCTGCAGACCACTGGGCTGCCACTTCCAGCAACAGTGACTCCTTCTTCCTGTCTTGAGATTTAAGAGCTCTGTTCCGTAAGGAGCTACAGGCCAGAGGACAGTGGCAGAAAACACAGTTAATGTAGGGGAAGAAACATTAAAAAACATTGTATGCATAATGAATTCTGAGTCCCAGGTGGTTTATCTCCTTGCTTCTTCCTGATAAAAGACCATTCCTGAACAAGGGAAACTCAGTATATTTCCCTGGTTTTCTCTCTGAATTATTATTTTTCACCACTGGATATCTCTTCTTCCAAAAAAGACTTCTAATTGTTTTCTGCAATATAGCTTCACAGCCTGGCATTTTCGTTTGAGATGAGGCCCCCAAAGCTAATAGATTTTTCTCTATTTCTGTGGTGGGTTTTTTTGTGTGTGTGTTTTTTTTGTTTTGTTTTGGTTTTTTTTTTTGTTTTGTTTTGTTTTGTTTTGTTTTTGTGTTTGCCTTTTTTTTTTCCCAGGTTTCCTTTTGATAGTGAGGAGAGCTGAAATTGTGTAGGGTTTTTGTTTTCTTTTTTTTCTTTTTTTTTTTCCAAATAGTCAGTATGGATCAGCTGATGTCCCAAAGCCTGGGGAGAACGGTTGCAAAGCTAAAAAAATTTCTGCTGTTCCAGCCTTCACCTTGCCCAGCAAGGTGAGCCACTCAACAGGGCACTCTTAATGCCCCAAGATCTATACTCTCACCTCTCCTGACACATACAAGGCTTAACGCATAGGAGCTATTAAAATTCTGCCTTTGGGGAATTTATACAAGGAAGGCTTACAGCCAAAATACCATAACACCCTTCACATTCTCATTGCTTACCTAATACACCTACCTGCTATTCCTCATTAAAATCATATATGTGTTTGCACTTGTGTGTATATAATTATCCATCACAGCATTCTTAGGTTATTACAGTGTAAGACCTAAACCTGCCCGAAACAGGTTCATTCCTTCAATACAAGCTTGTCTCCGTATTTTGCAGTGTTATGATACTCTAGGGGAGAGCTGTTTTTCTGTGTTCTGCAAACTATATTGTTTTAATAAGTGATGCCAGCTATAAAAGCTCTACAGAGACTGATATACCTGTCACATTCAGAAATAAAGTATCTGAGTCAGCAGATCTGAACTCATGTGACTTTCCTTTTTGCTTCACTTGCTAATTGGTCAGTTGTGCCAAGTATTTCATTAAAAACTAGATCAGACCAAGACAGAAAAATAACATTTCAGTGGTTCAGGTTGTGCAATTTGGGATACTTGTTTTACATGGTGTAAATTTAAGCTTGAAGTATATTGCCTTATGAAAGTGGAGATCTCTCTCTGAGCAGACTGTGTGCTGCCTCAGCAGTGCAAAGCACACATGAATTTCCTTTAAGATGCGGTTGCTTTTGAAAGCTGTAGAAAAGGGTCTTGAGAATACCTCTGCTAAATCAATCCATTACACAATTGCCATTCAAAAACTGTCCACACTTTACAGGGCATATGAAGATGCTGCTGCACTATACCGCCACAGCAGCTCTGCCACAGCAGCTCACCCACAGCTGTAATTTTCATCTAGTTGGGAAGCTTGTTAAAATCCTCTAATTAAAAACCTGTGTGGCCTTATTTAAGCCCATCTTGCAGCCCTTGACCTTTTCAGCTGAGATATATATAGGTTTGGCAATCTTCTGTATGACAGGACAGGAAGAACATTGGTGTCCATCTCCTAGAGACTTCATCTTCCCACAAATACTTAGGGTTTTGACACTTGGTTTTGTTTTGAATAGACTACAATGGTGCTGTTTCATTAAATATAAAACTTCATGGTTACCTGTCTGCTGACTTGCAATTGCATCACTATTATTTTCTTCTAAAACAAGAAGTAAGATTTTCAATATTTGAATTGTAGAATCAACCAGGTTGGAAGAGACCTCTAAGATCAGCCAGTCCAACCTATCACACAGCCCTGTCCAATCAACCAGACCATGGCGCTAAGTGCCTCATCCAGTCTTTTCTTCAACACCTCCAGGGATGGTGACTCCACCACCTCCCTGGGCAGCCCATTCCAATGGCAAATCACTCTCTCTGTCAAAAACTTCCTCCTAACATCCAGCCTATACTTCCCCTGGCACAACTTGAGACTGTGTCCCCTTGAGACTATGTCCCCTTTGGAATCATTAACTGAGCAGAGAACAGATAAAAATACTGCAACCTCATTTGTTTACAATAACATTTTTCAGATACTCAAAAAGTATTTCTGATACAGTCAAGTTAAATGGTTCTAATAAGCATTAAAACTGTCTCCTCATTCCTTTCAAGTATTCCATCGAAGAAGTGCTCATCCAACGCATTGAGAGTCAACAACTCTTTATCTGAATAACAGACTTAGCTTATCAGAGCTGCTTCACAAACTCTTGGAAATGAGTTCTGCTTATGTCCTTCTACGGCTCTGCAGATGAAGTATGCAGAGAGAAAGGCATCAAGGACTGGCAAATCACAGCGTTCCTTGAGCATTGGAATCTAAAGGACAGTTACATTTAGATGGCAAAAACTACACAAGAGACAGGGACTGCTAAGCAGGTACAATGCATTGCTGATGTTCTTTTCAAATCTCATAGGATGACATGTTAGTATTCTTATGAGAGGAGAAAAAAAATCTTGTAATTAAATAGGAGATTCTTCAACAAGAAGGATCTGAGCTCTGAGGAGAGCTGACACTTAATGCTAATATCAGGAGTGATACTGCAAATTGGAAGATTGGCGATAAGTACCAATTAGTCAGGCACAGCTTTGGCATGTTTGATTGCTCTTCATTTGAGACTTGTTTGCTGATCGTACTAATGCACACAAAGGCAAAAGGTTTTGGAAACGATTTACAAAGTATACAAGGAAATCTTCCATTTCCATCTCTCCTTGAGAAATGCATCTAATCAATGCACTGCATCTTCAGAAATTACACACACCAATTTGCTTCATCTAAAGGCATGAAAGAGAAAGGGAAGGGAAAACTAGCTTAGTTTTAAGTTCACTTATATTAGCCTTATCTGCTTGAATACACATCCTACAATTGAACTCAGACTATTGATCCAGATGGTCCAAGTCCCTCTGTAGAACCTTCCTAACCCCAAGCAGACCAACACTTCCTCCCACATTGGTGTCATCTGCAAACTTACCGAGGTTAACTTATTTATTACTCAATCACACTCATCCAGATATTGTTAAAGATACTAAACAGAACTGGCTCAAATACTGAGCCCTGGGGAACACCACATGTGTTCCCTGCCAACTGGATTTAACTCCATTCAGCACCACACTTTGAGCCTGGCCATCCTGCTGGTTTTTGTCCAGCAGTGTGCCCACCCACCCAAGCTATGAGCAGTCAGTTTGTCCAGGAGGATGCCACGGGAGACAGTGTCAAATGCTTTTTGAAGTCCAAGTAAACAATATCCACAGCCTTTCCTTCATCCACTAAGTGGGTCATCTTCTATGAGAAGGAGATCAGGTTCGTCAAGCAGGACCTGCCCTTCATGACCCCATGGCAACTGGGCCTGATCACCTGGTTGCCCAGCACAAGCTGCATAATGGCTCTCAAGATGATCTGCTCCATAATCTTTCTCATCACCAAGGTCAGACCAACAGGTCTGTAATTTTCCATTTTGATGCAGTCGAGCCCGTACAATGATATGTCACTGCAACACCTATGTTGTGATGTGAGCCGTTCTGATTGTAGAAGGGGAAGAACCTAATCATGAAGGCTTGTGTCCAAGATCTGCTCAGCTCCAAAGAAATCCAACAGTGAAGATACTGCCTAGTAGTAAAGTTTATCTTAGGAGAATTTAATACTCATGTGAGGCAGAATAAAGAAACCTGATCCTGGAGCTCTTATCTGTGAGATTAGCTGCAGCAAAGCAGAGTGAAAGCCCACCAAGATAGGAATTCAGTGGGCTTTGGATAAGATCCCATACAAGAAGGATCTGCAGAAGTGAGACTCCATCAGACCACTGGCCTTTGCCTGTTTAGGAAAGTTAGCCAAGATCATTCTACTACTAATACAGTGCTACTGACATGGCATGCTATGTGAACACCTTTGCTGGACCGAAGGTTTTCACGTGATGAATTAAGGCCCTGAACACAGACGGTTGGGGAAGGATTGATGGCCCTGACACAGGGCACAGAGTGTGCACTGCACCGTCGTGGACTGTAAGCTTTCACCCACTTCCTCTTACCCCCTTGCCACAGTTTTACTGATACATTTTCACATGTATGGAAACCATGAGACAACACAGATTATTCTAATTTGAGGGTTCAGCTTTATAACCATTTATAAATATTAATTTGTCCACCAATCACATCTCATGATGTGAGTTGATGGTCACACAGCTGCCAAAAGAACTTCCAAGAAAAAATGTCAAAGGGAAAGGGAAAAAACAACCCCCTCATGTTAAACTTTGTCGGTGAAGGAGACCCACTGGCTGCTTTGACAGCTGCTTGTGTGGAGGAAATGTGCTTGGAGCTCTGCATGAATCCTGCAAAGATGTAACCCCAGGCAGCTCTTCCATCAATTAATATCACTGTGGAGCCTGAGGCATTCCTCAGGAATCTGTCATGACAGAGCACTCAAAGGGAAGGCTTGAGGGGAACAACAGTAGTCAAAGTGGTGGCAGAACAAGGAGCACGGGTGGCACAGTGGCCAGTGATTGTGAGCATGCACTAAAGCAACAGTGGGGTGTGGGTAGGAAAGCAAGAATGGACCAGACTGGGGGAGATGTGAGAGTTATGGGGAAGGACCACCACATCAGAAGAGAAAGCTATAAAGGGTCCAGAGAGGCCTGTGGGTGGTGATGGAGAAGTGGGAGGGAGTCAGCAGGAGGAATCTGTGCATTCCCGAGGGATTCTTCTCACCTTGGCACTACAGGAAAACTTAGGAAAATACACATCTTAAAGGAAGGAACAAAGAGTAATGTGGAAAGGCAGGTAGAAAGAAGAAAATTTAACTGAGACAGTTTTCACACAGTTTTTCACAGGACTTTTTTTTTTAGATTGAGTGAAAAGCAGCCCCAGACATTTAAAGCTCATAGGGTGAGCCAGCAAATATCTAGCTCACCTGAGGGCCCTCTGGACTTGGCAGTACTGTGAGTGTTTTATTTTCACACAGATAAACATTTTATGAACAATTTCTCCAATGCATTAAGTGTAAGCACACTTTCCTTTTGCATAGATAAGTATTTCTTCCTACCTCTCTTATTTCCTTTCCTAAACCAACTATTTTTATGTGTGGAACCACTGAGAGAAATCATCTAAGGCTTCTCATTAATTACTGAGTTTCCCAGGGCTTCTCCTGCAGTGTCTGGAGCCAGAGTCCCATGCCACACGTTTTCTTTTGTGGAGTCTTTCCATTTTATGACTCTTGGAACAACTGGTCATGTTTATTGATCTTTCCACACAGCTGCTTTTTTCTTTTTCTTGTAGGACCACTGAGATTATTTTTGTTTGTTTGGTTTGGGGGTTGTTCTGTTTTGTTTTGCTGGCCCTAATACATGAGGCTCTGTGTGTCTCTGTTAAAGTGGGGTTTCAATGTCAGAAGGCAGCAGCTTTTTACAATTCAGAGGTTGTGGTGAAAGGGAAGCAGAAAATGCTACACACTGGCTTCACTTTCACTGTAAAAACCTTGTGTGATGAATTCCAAAATCCCATGATCAAACTAGCCCAAACAAGACGAGATGTGATATAGAAGGATGGAGTGGAGGAACTGCAAGAGACATGCTAAAAGAAAAAAAAGGATGATAAGTGAGCAGCTGCAAGGAGAAAGGTGATGGAGCATCCGCGCAAAACAGCTACTACACACAGGCAGCTCCCAGCACATCTCCTGTACAAGGCAGCACTGAATTCTCCTCAGCAACTTCCTCAGCACTCATCCAAACTAATTTTACTGGATCAGACATGAGTAAGAATGACCTCATGTGGATACAAGACCTGTCTCATGCAACGGCAAAAAATAAAAGTGCTCTCAACCCCAAAATAGCCCAAATCTTGGGACAGCATCACTCAATTGTGGGTTATGTTTCAGATTTTTCCAAGGGCTTTAGTCACACAGGACTCCAGAGATGAACACCCGTGTGGCTGTAGTCCAGGTTCAGATTTGGAGGGGTGAGTGTGCCTGATCTTAAGTCTACCTTTGTGGCAGGGGTGCCTCACAAGCCGCAGAAATGCAGCTACCCCTTGGACACAGCAGCGACCGTCACACAGACGTGCTTGGAGGCTTCTGTACGTAACAGCACCAGAATGCCGATGAAGGCAAAGGAGAAGCAAAGGAGAAAAAAGCAGGAAAGGAAACTTGTCAGAGAAAATAACTGTCTTACCTCTCTGCCGTCTCCTCAGCGCAGCAAACGCCTGCATGTATAAATCTTTACCTCAGAAAACGGATCAGCAGCTCAGGTCAGCACAAGGAAGAGCAGGAGTGTTCTCATTCTCCCCTGAAATGCCCCACTCCCTCTCCGAACAGCCCAGGTTACCCTCCGTGAGGAGCTCCAGCCTTGCTCGGCTCCTCCGAGCTCTTGGGGGTCTCCAAAGGAGAAGCCGCACCCTGGAGCTGTTCCTGAGCTTCCCCTGCGCTCAGGGGGAGGAACAGCTGGGAAGAGTCAGCACAACACGCTCCATAAATTTTCCCTCAGCCTTCTGCAGACCTAAGTCCTTGAGAAAAATGCCTAAATCTTGTCGTTTGTTGACATAGTAACCACGTTTAAGTTTTTGCCTCCCTCAGAAGCCATCTGCATAAAACAATTCATTAGGAGGGAGATTTGTCCAGCCTGCGCCAGGCTGGTTTATGCGATTTTATTTGTCTAAGGAAGAAGTAAAGAAATAATTGTTTATAAAAAATAGAGACTTCACAAACCCCCAGACCAAGGGGTTGTTTCCTCACAGGAGTTAATGTTAAGGACTTCCACAGTTCTTTGAAACAAGTGAATTTCCAAGTGAAAGGGGAAACAAAAGTTATTCACATAAACAGCCCATTTCTAATGCCTAGAAGTGCAGTAAAGCTTTAGGAACTTTTAAGGAGGTACCAAAACGTTTTTTTCTCCAACTTATTCACATATATTTATCGGGTTCCCTCAAAGATGCTTCAAACCTCTTAAAAGTTCCGAATAACGTTTATAAAACCACAACAGATACTGGGAGAAATAGCACAGGGTCAGAAACAAGTAAAGTTTGTGGAGGACTTTACTCTCCTGATCCTATGGAGATGAGCTCTTTAGTCTCCGCGCATTGAAGGAGAGAGAGATAAAAGAGAACTGTGCTGCAGGGGTCATGCGGGTTTTAATGGGTATTTATGCAGCACTTCATCCAAACTGCTGCCACCTCGCAGATCTACATTCAGATTTCTAACCCTTTTACTGGTACTTTCGGCTATAGGAGCAGACTGGCAGCATGTGCAAAACCATACTGCCCTGAAATGCTTTCTCTACCTTGCAAAATGAGGGGGTAAAGTAACAAAATCTAACCCTTCTTACTGGCAGTTGAAAAGAGCTTTACAAGCAACATTACAGCGTTTCAGTTCAATGTTGTCTTATAAGAACTGTTTTATTTGTAAATCTCTTTAAGGATTAATCATATATTACTTGCTATGGAAAACTTAGGTTTGATCAGGGTTATATGTGTGCTTAAGCTTGGAAACAGCACAGCAACATAGAGAGTGAGAGATCTAAGAGTCTGGAAGCTACAACCTTTTTTCCTCTAACCCTGAGATTCATTACAAGTAACCATAACCTTCTTTCCGACACTCGAGCATCCTCACCTTCCCCATACCATGTTCCCTGCTCTCCCTTCTTCTGTCCCTCACCACTCCTCCCACCTCCCCAAAAAAAAAAATTCTTATAAGTTCTTCCAAATATTTTTCCTGACAATCATTACTTATTGCCTAAACTAAATAGGAAAATTGTTGGCAAAAGGGAAAAGAAAGAAAGGGGGGAAAAAAGATCTAAATGTACATTCACTACTCCTGATTTTGGAAGGCTTACTCTTTGGGAGTGTGTGTGTGTGTATTCACTACACTCTTTAAAGGTCAGGCTCTGAAAATATAGCTCCAGAATCAATGTATATCTCTCAGATTATCTTCAGCTGATACCCTGACCTGTCACCAAATATGTGAGAGGTATTTTAAATGTTATACGTGTTTTCCAAAATCGGTAGGTTTTGTGAAGCTATGGCACAAGATGCTGTTGCTATGCAAATTACTCTTACTGGATATGTGAATCAAAAACACTTTCAGCATAGACAAGGTTTGGTTAAGCTTTTCAAATATTTTAAAGAAGCTCCATGAGGGTGGACTGCTAGCACCCTTCCCTGGCTCCAGGAACAATTCAGTGAACTCCCTGGAACAAGTGAAAGGTGTTTGTAGCGCTGGCAGCACCAAGATGGTAAGCGGGAGCTACACTGCTGGCCAGGTCTTGTTTGGACTTACTGAGCTCAGTTCTGACATGATCAGCTGGTAATGGTGAGCTACAGGCTTCGTATGACCATCACCCTCACCTGCTTGCATCCTTGACACATTCTCTGTTTGCCTTGCACTGTGCCTGCACTGGGACATTTCAGCAATCTGAAAATCACTCAAAATGCAACCCACCAAAAGCCACAAGCTTTCATTTCACCAGCACTTCAAGCCTACCTAGATACAGTTGTGCAACTGCTGTATGCAGAGTCAGGCAGCGCAGGCTGATGGGCAGGAAGTGCAGGGGAACTGTGGAACAGCAGTCCCCACTTACACTAGACTATGTAACTTACATTTCCTTCCAAGCCTTTTTATATCTGTGCTCTCTCAATCAGAAGTGAAAATATTTTTCTCCAACTCTACAGACTGTAAGCGGCTGAAAGATACTGCATTGAAACCATACAAGTACTGGAGGCGTAGCAGCAGGCTGAACTCAGTTTGCTGCAGAAATATAGTACCTGTGATCCTCTGCACCTAGTACGTAAAACCAGTCATCAGAAACTCAAAAACTCGCCTTCAAATAACATACTGTCATTTGGTAAATAATGATAAAGTATACAAGAAGTAAACCAGGTTTATTACTGTATGCTGTGCCTACCAAACAAATACTCTATGGTCAGGAAGAATATAGGCACTAAAGTCTTTCTGCTCCTTGGAAATTGAGCCCAGTTTCCATTAAATAAGCTACTAGGTGTGAAAAACAAGCAAACAAATCAACGACAGTTTTATACAGCCCCAAAGTAATTTTTAGCAGGACTCTAGAAACATCTTTGTTGGTGAACATACTCAATGTAGTTTGTACTAAGATAGGTTAGTTTTGTTTTTCTGAATATGCTTTTGACCAAGTAGGAATGATATCCTGTTTGGACTATTTCCTCAGAAATTATATCATAATTAATGCTGGCTTACCATACATCGATACCTTAGAATTGTAGTACCTGAGAAGTAGATTTCACGAGAAAATTGCACAAGTACACTGACTGGGACAGCTGTTGGAGGTGAACCACTATACTGAGGAGATAACAGAAAAGTCCTGTCTCTCTTTGTAATGGCATTTTGAAAAGCAAAGCACGAATGAGCTCTAGCCCAGAGCTGCAAGAACAAAGCATTAGCAGCTGATTAGTGCAATGTTTGCAAATGCTCTGGTTCCTGTAGAAACACCTAATCCTTCCTGCATTCTGGCCAGCATTTATGGTTACGTGCAGACAGTAAAATACTGTTCCCAATTACCTGCTTCTTATCTCTATGGTCCGTTTTGTGTGACAATGGTTTTTCAGCTAGATTTTTCAAGCTTAATTATTCAGGCCACACACTCAGCATCTATTTACATTGTTGTGTGCACCAAGGATTTACTCGGTGGGGGCCACTCAGTGGGATGAAAATGTTTTTGGCCATAGAGTAAAAAACAAAGAGGGCAGAAGACAGGAAAATACAGAACCTGTAATGCCAATCATGAACTTTCCGTAAAAAGTAATATTTAAGTCCAGCCATGAGATTCTCAGATGCCATTTCAAAAGTGTCTGGAGGGAACGGCAGATTGTCAGAGATGAGGCTGAGAAAGAACTCCTTTCCCTTTGAAGGTTAACCTCCTCTGTGCTCTGACTGTAAATTGGGATTTACAGTATCATTTCTTAAGGATCCTGCTCAGTCTCACAGGATTCAGTCCACAAGGCCTTCTCCATAAAAGGCCACAAAATTGTTACTTAAACTTAAAAGGCAAAACTCAGAATACAAAGCACATAGCTAACAGAGCGAGCTTTGTGGTCCACTCTCATAAAAGCAAAGGCTGAAATTCCTGGTCACTTTGAAAGGATGCCCTTTATCCAAATCAGATCAATGACCTGAGCTCATTTCATGGCTGTTTCTTTTGCTTAAGCTTTTAAAACTTTGTACGTGTACCCCTGTGTGGTATGGTGTTCTGGAAAGTGCCTTGGCATCACCTTATTGAACTTTATTGAATTTGGGCCCTAAATACCATGGTGCTGGGTATCTATAGCAAATGCACCATGCCTGAAGCAGCAGGCACTCTGTGTTCAAACTGGAGTACAGGTGCAATGTCTTTGCAGCCGACAGCTCTTGATGATGAAGCTGTGCCACTCTTAAGAGCAGCTGCCATTGAAAGGGCTGTCCACTGACGGTCACTTTTATGCTGGAGCTGGCATTTGTCATGAGTCCACCATTAGCTGCTTTGTCTTACCCAGTGATCAGAAGAATCTTCATTTAATACTTGTTGGATTGTTTTACCCTCTAATAACTCACTGACCTGCTCTCCATAGAGTCAAGACAAGAATCAGTGCTGCTCTGAGGGAAACAGCAGGAGTGCACCCAAGCCGGAAAGGAAGAAGGAATGCCTCACACTTTTTTTGACAGTAGTCCCCTTTTAGCCCAGTTTATATATACTTCATGGCTGTACTCTTTAGGCCATAGCCAGATACTTTGTCCAGGCCTCAGATGAACAGGGTCAAGAGATTACTTCTTTATCCCTCCCATACTTTCTTGAAGATTACTGTCTCCTCAGATCTGCCAACAGGGTGGTATGTTTTGTTCCCCCTCTTTTCAATCCCAAAGTGATCTGGAAAAAATCTCCCATGAAAATCACCAGTGCCAGTACAGATAATTTTCACAGAACTGCATGTGATGAAAAGAGCAACTCTATCACTGCATCAGAGGGTAAGGTTTCACAAGAAAAAAGCCCTGAGGAAAAGGACCTGGGGGTCTGGGTTGACGAAAAGCTCAACATGAGCCGACAGTGTGCACATGCAGCCCAGACAGCCAACCGAGTGCTGGGCTGCATCAAGAGAAGTGTGGGCAGCAGGGCAAGGGAGGGGATTCTCCCCCTTTACTCTGCTCTCCTCAGACCCCACCTGGAGTACTGTGTGCAGTTCTGGAGCCCCCAACACAAGAAGGATATGGAACTGCTGGAGAGAGTCCAGAGGAGAGCCACAAAGATGATCAGAGGGCTGGAGCACCTCTGCTATGAGGACAGGCTGAGAGAGTTTGGGGTCTTCAGCCTGGAGAAGAGAAGGCTTTGAGGAGACCTTATAGTGGCTTTCCAGTATCTGAAGGGAGCCTACAGGAAAGCTGGGGAGGGACTATTTACAAGGTCTAATAATGTCAGGATGAGGGGTAATGGGTTTAAACTGGAAGAGGGGAGATTTAGACTGGATGTTAGGAGGAAGTTCTTTACAGTGAGGGTGGTAAGACACTGGCACAGGTTGCCCAGGGAGGTTGTGGATGCTTCCTCCCTGGAGGCGTTTAAGGCCAGGCTGGATGAGGCCTTGAGCAGCCTGCTCTAATGGGAGGTGTCCCTGCCTATGGCAGGGGGTTGGAGCTGGATGATCCTTGAGGTCCCTTCCAACCTAAACCATTCTATGATTCTATGATTCTGTGAGATGCATGCATGCCTTAGTTAATGGCTTGCTACCACTGAAACAGGGCATTGAATCTATTCTCTCCCTTTTGGACTGTGATCTTCACCTCCACTTAATTCCAGGTCTGCTGTTCCTCTGGCAATCTGATGAGCTCATTTAATTGACCAAAAAATGTTATGTTGTTGTTGTTGTTTTTCTACAGCCTGTGAGATGAATCAGCTTATGCAGGAGTGACAGACCATTCACCACATGCAGTCATGAACCAGGAAGGTGCTTGAGTTAGGGCATGATGGGAAAAGGAGAAGTGCTTGGTGTACAATATTATCTTAATGTGGGTCAGTTGCAGCCTCACTTTAACAACAACCATTATTGTCATTCCCTAGCTGAGCCTGAGATCTGTCCCAGAAGATACTTTGCAGGCTACGGTGAGTATAGATGGATGGTTTGCACAACACTGGAGATCTTTCATCCCCTCTCAAGGAAAAAGCTTTTTCTTGACATAGACAAGAACATATTCCATTGAAGTGTTAATTTGTTTAAGGCTTCTATGCAGTTCCCTTGCCCTTCAGAGCCTGAAGACCTTTGAGCCACCAGTATATTGAGATGATGCAGTACTTGTACCTTAACACACTGTCAGAAGACTCTGGTAGGAGAAAAATGAGGCAAAAAAGAGTGGAGGCTAAATGCTTTCCACATTCCTTTGAATTACTACCTCCTGATTTACCAAATCATTTTGTGAGTCTTGACTGGTTTGCTTGCAAGTCTACACCAGCTCCCACCCCAGCCCTGGTGTGCTGACATCATCTTCCTCCTTCACATTAGTATTCACCCACTGACGAAATACACTCAGGGAGTGTTAAACATCAGTTTAAGTGCCAGCATACCATAGCAGGCTGGTGCAGTCACCTCTGGCATTGCTTCAGAGGGATTTGGGTAATGTCTCTTTTTTGTATTGTATTTTGTAGCAAATACTTGCAGGCTGACATTCTCCTTCAATTGCTGGCTCTTGCACTCCAAAGGTTACTCTAGTTGGTCATGGTTCAAAGAGGGCTGAACATTTGTGGGAGTGATTTCATATTACTTTCTAAATGTCCTGTTTACAGGGAGGCATAATCTTTTAAGGAAGTAGTTTGCTTTCTAAAAAAAAAAAAAAACCCTTTCAAAGGTTTCCCAGTATTAGTCCTCAAGCCTCTCGCTCAGCTGGCCCAACAAGTTGAAAGACCAGTTTGCATCCTGCATTGTCTGACAGTTAAGAATTTCCTTCTCTAGCCACCAATCTTCTGGATAAAAAGTATTCAGAGAGGCAGGGCTTGTAAGGTGGATGCTTTCCCAGTCTCAGCCTTCTTGTGACACGTCAGTCAAGTCATCAATAGGAACTGGAACTCTGTTCTTTAAACATGTGATTTATCTGTATGTAGTCCAAGATGTAATACCAACTCCACTAGTAGCCTCTGCAGAGGATATTGCTAGAATCTGCTAGGTCTACTCACACTGTAGTCTCTCCAAAAAGACTAACATGACCGCTTCTGCTGCTCAGGAAGAAGTTGTTTTTGCATACAACCACTGAACCATATTAAAATCTGCCAAAGAAAGATTTTTGCTATCCTCCTTTCCAATTGCCCTTCCCTCCCACTCCCATTTTCAGATGCACATTCCTTCCCTTCTCTATTCACTTGTTTTCCTGACTTAATTCTCTGCTGTTCTAGTGAGTTGAATCAGCTTATTCTGTAATTGGAGCTGGCAACAAGGCAGGCAGCAAGGATACATCATGAAGAAAAGTGGAAGAAAGTATGTGGGAAGAAGCTTTATTTCATTCCTTTGGCAATGTTCAAACATAAATGCAAAAATGCAACCTAATAAAGAGCCAGAATGAAGGGTAGGGCACAGACAGTCTAAAAGGCACAGAGAAAGTGAAGACAGCAAATCACACAGTATCTGTGCAGGATGCTGTAGTCTGTGACAATCCCAGTGAAGAGCTGATTTCCTATCCTTGTTATATACAGATATGATGCCAGCACAGGAGCAAAGAGTTGACCATTGCTCACTCTCACATTCTAGGCAGTTTTGGCATGAACCCATGACTCCCCAGCACTCTCCAGTCATGCTGCATTGGCTGTTCAAGTAACCACAGGAGGAAAAGGTGCCATGTGACTGTGGGAAATATATCTAATTTATCTATTTAAGTTACCATTAAATAAGCCCTGTCCTCTACATGGTGAGCTTAGCTCTATGGACAAACTTGTCTCCTCTGGAGCATGGATACATCAATCAGGAGGGCAAACCCTTACAGACTCTACATCTCTGGTGAGCTCCATGGACCCTAGTTGGTGGCTGCTATCACACTCCCCAGGGCCTTCCACATGACCTGCCTTATTTGGGATTTCCCATTAGCTGGGTTACTGGTTACTGGAGAGTTGATTAGCTCATCTTCCAGCTACAGTCATCTCATCCCAAAAGCATGACACAGAAAACTGACTCATAAGCACACAGAAGTGGCCACTTTTCAGCTGCCATGGGGGAATGGAGAGAAAACTCTTGAGCAGCCTGCTCAAAAGATCTAGTGGTATCAGCACTGACATTCTTGAAAGCTGACTTTGTGTTTTCCTGCTGTTGAAGGTGATCATATTTTAAAATGCATTGGTCTTATACATAATCAGTGCAGCAATGCAAAGGGACTAATGGTGAACTTGGAAGCTATGTGGAAGTAGCTTTTTCTTTTCATACTTACCAGTGGTTTTCCACAGTGCTCCATGTAATTCACAGGATCGCAGGATCAAAGGATGTCAGGGGTTGGAAGGGACCCAAAGAGATCATCAAGTCCAATTGCCCTGCCAGAGCAGGACCATAAAATCTAGCTAGAGGAACACATCTGGACACGACTTGAAAGTTTCCAGAGGAGACTCCACAGCCTCTCTGAGGAGCCTGTTTCAGTGTTCTGTGACCCTTACAGTAAAGAAGTTCCCCCTTATGTTGAAGTGAAACCTCTTGTGCTGCAACTTACATCCATTGCTCCTTATCCTATCACAGGGAGCAAGTGAGAAGAGCCTGTCCCTCTCAGATATTTATAGACATTTATTAAATCCCCTCTCAGTCTTCTCTTCTCCAGACTAACAAGCCCCAGGTCTCTCAGTCTCTTCTCATAAGACATGTGCTGCAGTCCACTAATCGTCCTTGTAGTCCTCTGCTGGACCCTCTCCAGCAGATCCCTGTCCCTCTTAAACTGGGGAGCCCAAAACTGAATGCAGTAATTAGATTAAATGTTCTGATAACAGTGCTAAGACCAGTGGAAAAGCCAACATACTAAATAAATTTAGCCACTTCTCATATTTTACATGCCATCTCTTGGGCACAGCCAGTGATTTTAAATGCCTGGCAGCTGGAGCCAGAGTGGTGTATGGATGACCCTTGGTGCTGGAATTCACCCTTTCTTACAGTTGAATCCAAGTTTGCTGAACTTTGCTCTTATCTGTTCATCAGGGTGAGAAACACAGAGCTTTTTGCATGATCCTTCATATGTTGATCTACAGCCCAGATGGTTGGAGGCCTCTTGGGTGTAAAGGAGAAGAGTAATTTAGACCTATCCTAGGAAGTCTTTGAACCTCAGGGCTGCAGGAAAACTTCAGTACAACAGCA
The DNA here is from genome assembly GCA_013400475.1 of Tricholaema leucomelas. Classification (NCBI taxonomy): domain Eukaryota; kingdom Metazoa; phylum Chordata; class Aves; order Piciformes; family Lybiidae; genus Tricholaema lacrymosa; species Tricholaema leucomelas. The sequence continues at coordinate 70,079 of WAAF01005720.1, forward strand.
ATGTACTGCAGCCATCCACTCCATTTACAAGATTCCTAGGATGCAGAAAAAATCAAGAGATCTTTCTTCTGGATTGCCAGAATCATGTTATTCTGAGCATATGTTATCTATTGAAGTTTATTTCGGAGTTTACCGCACAGGTTCTGTCACATTTTCTTTCCACCCTAGGCTATCAGTCCAGGGTGAGTAGCTGCATCTCAGGTTTTCTGCCTCTGGAGCCTGGTAAGACAACATCAGTAGCCAGAGAGCCCAGAGCAGGGCCACAAGTCATTCACTGGCATTTGAGGGCAGGAGCAGGTGTGGGGAACCAAGTGGTCTCTTCTTTAGAACAGAAACCTGTTTACTCTGACGTTAGTGACGTGCCGTGGGTGCTGTATTTACCATTCGTATCTGTACTGACATCCTGCTGTGTTAGTGCTCTCAGTTAAGTCCAAAATCAAATTCAGTCAACAGCCTAATTTACAAGGCATTTACTCCTATGTGGTGGCACTTGACTCATTTGTTGATGAGTGCTGTGGAAATGTTAAGTCTATCAGGAAAGGTGAAGCAGAACCACTTAGAGATCGTAAAAGTTCAGTAGAAGGGATGACCTCTGACAAGTCTGGTAGCATCACCAATGTGAGGACAGTGCTGCTGTCCTGCTGCTCCTTTGGAAACCCCTCCATAGCTCTGTAGGGTCAGCAAAGACAGCATACTCCCACGTGTGATCTATCGAGCGTATCCCATCAGGGTAATCCCATCACCCCTCTGTGAGCAACTGACACTGCTTGTTTATCCCTGCTCATAAAAACATGGCTCGGCTCAGCCTTCACAAAGCTCACTCCAGAGTTTTGCAAGAATCTTTCCCTGAGCCACAGGGGCCTCACTGACATTTTCACCATTTTGCTAAGTAGCAGTCACAGCTCCTCCAGTCAGTCACATCGGGCTGCACATTCAGTTGTCGGTGAGTCAAACACGGTGTCTGTTGGATTATAGTCAAGCTACTGGAACAGGCAGGAACAGGCTACCCAGGAGGGTTGTGGAGTCTCCCTCTCTGAAGATATTCAAGATCCGCCTGGATGCGATCCAGTGTGATCTGCTATAGGTGATCCTGCTCTGGCAGAGGAGTTGGACTAGAGGATCCTTCAAGGTCTCTTCCAGCCCCTAACATTCTGTGATTCTGTGATTCTGCGATTCTGTAGTGCTACAGCCAGAAGCCAAATGTGCATTGACACAGAGCTTCAGCCTCCTAAAAGCAGAACTTGTAGCAAGGTGTTTTTTTCTGAACAAAAACCTCAGCACATGCTTTATGTAATGTCCCAGTAAACCACACAGAAAGCAGTGTGTTTGTAGGGAATCATGTCGTTGACAGAGGGAGAAAAAGTATCTTTGTTCTAAAAGCAATTTTGTTAAGACTCTAAACTAAGTGCCATTTACTTTGGCTTTCTTGGCACACCCTGCAGTGTTTACCAGCAGGGATGAGAATTTACACTGCTCAGGCCCCTCGGAAAAGCAACCACAATGTAAATCGAACCAGGAATAGTTTGCTTACAGCAATGGTTTCCCCAGAGACTTGTGTTGTGTTTTAGGTAAAAAAAATAGCAATACAAGTAGGAAGGATGATGACTCAGGTAAAAGTACACAGATCTGTTACATACAGTAAACATCACTTATGCTGAAGATCCCTCTGAGACTTTAAAAAGGCCAGTTTAAAGGTACTAAATTATCACTCCTTGAGACTCCATAGCTTCCAACTTAGGCAATTACAGTAAAGTTAACGTATTCATTTAAAAAATAGAAATACTTCTGCCTCTTTTGAACTAGTCCAAAGGGCACATTTCAAAATAAATGTTATTACTTTGTCCATAAATAGCCTAAATGTTTTGCTGATATTTGCTGACTTCAGAAAATGTGACTTTTGGTTCTATTCAGAAAAGGGAAGGGCGTGGGGTTTGCCAGCTAACCTTTCCTGTTGGTACAAAACGCAAACCTCTGAGCTGGACCGGACCTCCAGACTTTTCTGTGGGATGAAGAATTCATGACAGTGCCTCTCTTTCAGACACACACAAAATATTTCTCAGGCACAGAGTAACTTATTCTTGAAACGAGCTTCTTCAAAGGGAAGACTAAGGAAGGTGTGGGCCTCCTCAGAAAGGAAACGGGAGATCTGGTGACAAGGAATGTAGAGAAAGCCGAGGTTCTCAACGATACTTTACCTCAGTCTTCACTGTCAGGGGCTCCCACCACACTCCTGAAATCATGGAAGATAATGGCAGGGGCTGGAAGAATGAACTGCCCATTGTAAGTGAAGATCAGGTTCGTGTGAAGAACTTGGGAGATGTACAAGTCCATAGGACCCAATGGGATACACGCATAGGTACTGAAGGAACTGATGGATAAGGTCACTAAACTGCTCTCTATTATATTCCAAAAGTCATGGCAGTCCAGGGAAGTCTCCACTGACTGCAAAAGGGGAAACATAACTCCCATTTTCAAAAAGGGGAAGAAGAACAATCTAGGGAACTCCAGGCCAGTTAGTCTCATCTCTGTGCCCGGTAAGATCATGGAGCAGATCCTCCTGGAGGCACTGCTGAGGCAGAAGGATAATGAAGAGGTGGTTGGGTACAATCAACACAGCTTCACCAAGAGCGAATCATGCCTGACATATCTGGCTTGATGGCCACACACGAAGAGTGGCTGTCAGTGGGTCCATGTCTAAGTGGAGGCCAGTGACAAGTGGAGTCCCTCAAGGATCAGTACTGGGACCAGTCTTATTTAACATCTTTATTGGTGCCATGGACAGTGGCATTGAGTGCACCCTCAGCAGGATTGCCAATGACACCAAGCTGTGTGGTGCAGCTGACATGCTGGAGGGAATGGATGTCATCCAGAGGGACCTGGATAGGCTGGAGAGGTGGGCCAGTGCCACCTCTTGAGGTTCAACAAGATCAAGTGAAGGGTCCTGCATCTGGCATGGGGCAATCCCAGGCACCAATATAGGCTGGGCAGTGATTGACTTGAGAACAGTCCTGAAGGAAAGAACATGGGAGTGCTGGTTGACAAGAGGCTTATTATCAGCAGCCCCTGTACACTTGCAGCCCAGAAAGCCAACTGTATCCAGGGCTGCATCAAGAGAAGTGTGGCCAGCAGGTTGAGAGAGGTGATTCTTTCCCTCCACATTGCTCTCATGAGACCCCACCTAAATTACTGTGTCCAAGTCTGGAGACCCTATTACAAGAAACATATGGACATGATGGAACATTTCCAGAGAAGTGCCACAAGGATGATCAGAAGGCTGGAGCACCACTCCTATGAAGACAGACAGAGAGCTAGAATTATTTGATTTGGAGAAGAGAAGGCTCCAAGGAGACCTTATTGTGGCCTTCCAGTATCTGAAAGGGGCCTACAAGAAAGCTGATGAGGCACTTTTTAGGGTGTTGGGTAGTGATAGGGCTAGGGGGAATGTTTGCAAGCTAAAGAGGATAGATTTAAATTAGATGTTAGGAAGAAATCCTTCACCGTAAGGGTGGTGAGACACTAGAACAGATTGCCCAAACAGGAGGTGGAAGCCCCATCCCTGGAAGTTTTAAGGCCGGGCTGGATATGGCTCTGGGCAACCTGATCTAGCGGAAAGCGTCCCTGCACATGGCAGGGGGATTGAAACTAGATGAACCTTAAGGTTCCTTCCAACCCTGACAATTCTGTGATTCTTCCCTGCCTACCCTTATTTAGAATGTAGCGTCCGTGGTCAAAACAGAGGACATATAGTGACTCAAAGGAAGGATAGTCACGGAGTTCTTTCCTTTTGCAAATCATTTACAGGAGACTTGTGCTCACTTTTTCACATCAGTGCATAGATACGTGTTTCAGTTCTGGTTGTGTGCACCAACAAATACAGTCTGCCATTGGACATTGTTGGAATGCACTTTTGCAAGCACAGCTACCTCTCTGAAACTTGAGATGCAGCAGCAGTTCCCTAGGAAATAATAGGAAATGCACACAGAAACACAGTTCTCTCTTCCTGTTCTAACCTTCTCCATGTTTTCTGTGGTGTATTCCCTCTGCAGTGCCACAAGTAGATGGAGGGACACTTGCAGGTAGGAAAAGTCACAGCTTCTTCCCCAGCCTCCATCAGTGCTGCAGGCAGCTTTTGCACAGTAAGCAAAGGGAGCAGCAAGGATCCAGAGGACATCTGCTTTTGCTCGCTTTCCATTCATTACATATGCATGCGTATTTGGGCATTTAGGCAAAAAGCATCCTCAAATTCTTCATGAACACATACTGAACTAACCTGGAGTGAAAGAAAACAATATGGAAGACAAATAAACCTTGCCACAAACAGGTATGTGTGCCAAAGCTGACCTCAGCCACAGGGAGACCTCAACCACCTAACACAGATTTCCTTCCACAAACTCTGGGAAAGGGCCCCTGGACAAATGAGGGCATGCCTAGGTCAGTGAAAGGAGGATATAGGTCTTTTAATGTGTAATGAGGCAGAACCTAAAAATCTACTGAAGACAAAAGAAAAGCAGCCAGGTCAATGAGGAGCGTCAAATGCAGCCTTGAATCTACTAGATGCTATGGTGGGTTCAAAGCGTGTTCAAGACCCAGACATGACAGGGACTCCATTAGCTGAATCCCAGTATTCATTTTCTATCCAGCAAAATTCCAAACCACAGGCCTTGCTTGTCTTTGATGGTTTTAGTTTGTTCTATGATCCTGGAGATATAAGAGCTGCTCAAGACTGCCTTAGTTATGAAAGGAGGTTTTGGGTTTCCTAAAGACCTCACAGATCCCACCCACTGCCTCTTGGATGTCATTCATGCCCTCAGAGCAGGGCTCTGTAAGGGGAATCAGAAAGGGCAGGGGCAAATGGGTGAAGATTAGTATTTCTTCATCACTTCTGGTAAATTCAGGCTTGCCTCATTATTCTTAAAGAGATAAACAGCAATTTCTGTAATTTTCTGTTCCACAAGACATAAATACCTTCTCTCTTGGTATAGTTATGTTATTTAGTTGGGCAAAACTCTCATGCTTTTAGAAAATGGCAGAGAGAGATGCAACAAGCCAAGAAAGGCAGAAGATACATCATGATTGCTGAGGAAAGTGATATTGATGTAACTGATGCTGCATTCAAAGGAAAACCTTTTGTCACTAACAGATTCATCAGAAAGCCTCAGGCAATGTCACAGGCAGCCACCTTGCAGAGTCAGGCTGATCTCAGGTCTCTAGAGCCTGCACTCCTCATTGACTTGTATTTTCAGAATACCCACCTCTAATGATCAAGAAATGGAAATCACAGGGTAGGAAAAATGGGCATCAGACTACTACTGACAGCTAGAGATACGGCTTGCATGATATTTTCCCCTCAGTGTTTGTCTACTTGCCCTGAGAAAATCAGGTGATCAGAAATTTCCAAAACACTTATGACTCCTTCACAGGGTCCTTCTGAGCAGCTGGCATAGTCAGTACTGCACCAAATGATCATGCATGCTAATGGAAATGCTTCTTTGGCATCACATTGTAAATCAAACCACTGTGTGTTTTAAATGGAAATGGTGTGTGACAACAGTCCTTTCATCTTTGCTTCACATCATCTTTTAATCCTCACTAACAAAAAAGGCTTCCTTTCAGCTTTGTCATATTGTGAAGGGCTTGGTATTCATTAAAACGCTCAGCATGAGGACAACTTGTCACAAATAATAAGCAATATTAATTAATTAAGCACATGTGAGAAATATCAAATTTAACTTTAACTGTGCTCTATTTACCTTATCTAGAAAGAAAAGGTAATGCCAGCAATGGCAGCTGAAGTGCGCTCCTGCTGCCCAGGAGTGATGGCCAGGCTTGGCAAGGCCACCTCTAACATCAATGACACTGAGATGGCATGCCAATACAGTCACTGGTCTGTCACTCTGATGAGTGGACATCTTTCTGCAGTGACCAGTGTCACAACTCCTCTGCTGAAGTGCAAGTTCATTGCATAATACAGGGTTGTGATGCTTCTTGTGTGTCATCTCAAGCAAATGCCCCACGAAGCTCATGCAAAATCCAGCAAAAAAACTGGAAAAAAATTAAAGGAAGGAGTGAAAGGCATTTCCTTGCCTTTTCCCGAGAGCCAAGCAAAGGTATAAAAAGCATTGTCATTTAGAGTGCTGGTTTTACTCGGAGCCATTGCTTGAGCCAGCAAGTCCTGTAGCACTGGATTATTTTAATTAACCAGGTCTCTGTGTATTGTTTTAGGTTTTACAGTCTTATTACTCTCACTGGTGTATGAAATCCTGAGGAAAGTGCATGCAGACTCTCTATAATGCAGTCTGTCTGATTCTTAGCCCCTGGAGCTGCAAATTCTGGGGAACACGTGCAACATCTCAGGCAAAGTAAGCTGCTTTCTGGCCCTGGAAGTGAACTGGAAGCTGCCGGAGGGGACTGAGAGCTGAGCAGACCAGAGTCATGTCAAACCAGGCAGAAAGCAATCACATGAGGAACAGCCCTTCCAGGGCCTGGGTAGATACCAGTCCTGCATCTCCTCTTCTCAGTAGCCAAGAGCCAAAAGTACTTGCATTCCTCACATCTACTGGCAAATTAAGATCTGATATAATACTGGTACCTAATGATGTACCACACCTATTTCTGGCCCTCCACAATCACTTTGGCTCATCACAACCACTTCATTCCAGAACAGTCGCACCTGTGAAGGTATATGAGAAAACACAAATATACCTTCTTGCTCTTCAGATTTTTTACTTTGCATGCCACAATTCCAGAGGGAAAGCAACTATGAAGAAACACAACATCAAAGTTCTACAGGCATTATAAAAAGCTAACATATAGAAAGATGGCTTGCTTAGTCTAAATTGAAAATTACTTGAATTAAGTAATCAATTAAAGATATTTTTGTTAGGCATAGTAACCCAGCTGTTGAAAGTAATAAATCTCTTATTGCCTCTGCTCAGGGTGGTGATAATCTAAATGTGTAATTTCCAGTTCAGTGAAGTTACCTGATTATACACAGCACAGTGGTGGAGTACTGGGCAAATCATTATAACTGCCTGCAAGGAAGCAGTGTGGAATGAGAACAAACCATTTGCAAGTCAGACAGCTTTTCGTCTGGTCTTGATTACAGAGGAACGAATTCCCCACGTCTGCATTCAGCATTATGTGATCAGCAATAACAAGCACTTTGCACCCCTGTACACTAACCCTGCTCAAAACCAGCTGGGAGGAAGGAGAGATCAGCATCCTGCAGATATCTTCCCTTTATGGACCATGCATAAATAACAATATGGTTGGAAGTACATTCCAGGATACAGCTTATTCCACATACAGCAGTATTTCAAATGCAGACAGGTCTGCAGTTCAGGTCTACTGAACTTTCTCTGAGATGGCAGCATGATATAGACAGTGTAATTACTATAATGACAAAAGAAAACAAAGTGGATCATAAATCCTATAAAATTTATATCTTACTCTTGCTCAGCCTCACCAAAGTTATTTATCTTTTCCTGCTTCTCGAGTGATGGGGGGGAAAAAAAAGATGGACTAACAGAGCCACTACACATCAATGTCACATCCGTGGTAGTGCTGTGAAGGTGCAAACATGGAAGGCTGGCCACATAGCAGCACAGAGTCTGAAGATTGTCTTTCCAAGCTGTCTGCAGAATGTGTCTCCAAAGTGTGTCAGATTGCAGCAGTCTCTCTGCTGCTTGGTGCCTCTTAGTGAAGAGGAAGCTGGTTGCTGGATCATGAATCATCTGCATTTAGCATGCAGGACCACAAAACAGGAGATGTGGTGGAGCTGCAAATATATAGGGATGCAGCAAAGCAGGAAACCAGAGACAATTATGTGAACCTCACATTTAGCACATTAGACTCAGCAAATCTCTGAAGTGGTTTATAGTATTGTAAGTCCACAATAAAAGGTACAATAGGGGAAAAAAAGTGATGGTAAAATGTGTTATACAAACTAGCTGATGAAGAATATATCAAGAGACAATTCTGAAAGCTTCACACTTGAAAAACAGAGTAATACAGATGTGGAAGGGAAACCAATCGAAAAACAAAGCACAGCCTGGCCATCTGTGAAAAACAGAAGCTGTAGTTCAAAAGCAGAGGGAAAAGTTTGAAAAGTTTTACTGTGAAGGGTGTCTAATAAACTGCAAACTTTGGTGGTAAACTCTGGCTCTTGAGTTCTTAAGTGAATCTTTTATTCTGAAATCAGTTAACATCTATTGAGCCATCTCATGGTTATGTGAAGCAGACTATCAAAAGCTTGGAATGAAAACATGAAATCCAGCATTGTCAAATCCACTCTTCCAAAAAGAAAACACTAAGTGTACATTTGGCAATAGGGGAAATAGAATATGTTCCTTTAAGACTATAAATGCATTTAGTTTTTCAGCTTGAATTCTCCAGGCTAAACTCTACGCACTTACAATCTTTTTTGGGACCCTGGAAAGAGCCCCTTGGGATTAGACAGTGCAGAGCAAGAATCCCAGACATCTCTGGGACTCTAGGAATCTAAATTATATGGACTCTGTATAATGCACATCTGTGCTAGCTCTACTTGCAGGATGTTTGAAGAGGGCCAAGGAGCTCTAAAGTAGCCATGATGCTCTCCTGATCCAGGGCTAACCAGGGGCTGTTTCAGTCCTGGTGAACTTCAGTTCTCCATCATCTGCAGTGATGGAAGGTTGGACAGTGGTGCTCCATTACACCTGGAGCTCAGCTATTTACTCTTCTACTCCTTGCCTACCAACTACATTTATTTGGAATCAGCTGTCAGCCTCTTTCCTTGTGTCTTTAGAACAGAAGGTGTTTACTGAGGTGTTGTGAGTCTGACATATCAAGGGTTAAGTACTGAGCTCTGTGTTTCAAGAGTTTCTTTCACAGGGACTTATTTAAAGTGCACTGCACTGACATGTGTTTTTAAATTTCCTCCTTAGGTAAGATTTAGATGCTCATTTGGAAATGGTATGCACCTCCAGGCAACTCAATGCAATTGATATTTAGTCTTGAAGCAGAACATCTCTTCACCTTAAGCCATGTATGCATTGAACAAGGAGTCATTTAACGATACATCAGTATTGGGTGAACTAGATATCCCTGTCTGAAGGCTACTTGGCACTATATACACCTAAATGTGGGGAGAAACATCTAGACCTAAAGAGACATCTCCCTGTCTTTTTCACACAGAAGGCAGGCAATTATCAAAACACAGTGGAAGGAAAAACCTGATAACAGATATCTGATGGAGTCACAGGTGCTAAACAGGAGCGTAACAGAGCAGCTGGCAACGGCAGCTCTAGGACCAGCCCAGGCAACAATGAAAAGAAATGGACCCAGACAAAAAATACTGCTACATGATGACACCAAGCTGAATGGTGCTCTTGATATGCTAAAGGAATGGGGTGTCATCCAAAAAGGCCCTGGATAAGCTGGAGAGGTGGGTCCAGGTGAAATTCATGAGGTTCCACAAGAGCAAGTGCAGGGTCCTGCACCTGGGCCAGAATAGTCCTTAGTATCAATATAGGCTGGAAGGTGGTGGAAAACAGCCCTGCAGAAAAGGACTTGGGAGTTCTTGTGGATAAGCATGGATATAAACCAACAGTGTGAGCTTGCAGCCAAGAGGGCCAACCGCATCCTGGGCTGCATCAAAAGTAGTGTGGCCAGCAGATCCAGAGAGGTAATTCTGTCGCTTTCCTCTGCTGAGACCTCACCTGTGTCCAGCTCTGGTGCCCTCAACACAAGAAGGACATGAGCCTGCTGGAGTTGGTCTAGAAGAGTGCCACAAAAATGACCAGGGGGCTGGAATACTTCTCCTATGAGGGCAGGCTGAGGAAGTTGGGTTTGTTCAGCTTGGAGAAGAGGAGGCTCCCAGGAGTCCCAATAGCGACCTTGCAGTACCTGAAGGGAGCCTACAAGAAGCTGAAAAGGGATTGTTTACAAGGGTCCATAGAGATAGGATGAGGGGTAATGGTTTTAAACTAGAGAAGAGTAGATTTAGGTTGGAAGTCAGGAGGAAATTCTTTACAATGAGGATAGTAGAACACTGGAACAGGTTGCCCAGGGAGGTAGTTGAGGACTCATCCCTGAAGAAATTCAAGGTCAGGCTCTGAGAAACCTGATCTAGTGGAGGATGTCCCTGTATACTGCAATGGAGCTGGACTAGATGACCTTTGCAGGTCCCTTGCAACCCAAACCATTCTATGATTCCATGGCCATAGATGTATGCAGGGATAGGGGCTCAATGAGGGTCACTGGGAGCTGGAGTAACAGCTTTCAGCCAAGCTTACATTCTGCTGGGAGGCTTTACCTTCAAAGCCTACACACGGGAGGGACAGTCTCTGAGAATCTGAGAATCATCCAGGGAGCCCTGTACAACTTTCATCAACCAGTTAGTCCTTTTCTGCCTCTCCTCTCTCATTCCACCAATACAACCTCACTCTCTTTAAACCTCCTAGAGATCTTTCCCCTGTACTGGCCCCCTTCATGTGATTCTTTCTTACCTTACTTACCTCCTTAGCTGTTTCCTCTCCCCACAAATAAGGCAACATGGATGTTTTTTACTGCTCTGCCTTTTTAGTGTTTTCTCTTTTTCATGGATTGAATTTAATTTCTGATGTCAATTGTGAGGTCCCTTGTCACCAATGAGCAAAATTAATTTCTAGGAGAATATTTTTATGATGTCTAGCAGACATTTACCTGCTTTAGACCAAGTGAGTCCTATCTTTAATATGTATTCCAGTTCTGTACTCATGAGGCTAAGCGGGACTGGCTACCATTCTGTTTGTACAGTGCCTAGCACAGCCATCTTTCAAGTTTGCTGTTGTATCATACACAAGATAAACATGAATAGTAACACATTTCTGTTACACAGCAGTGTGCAGAATATTAACTAAACCACCTATTTTTTCCAAGCATTTTTGCAAACACTTTAACAAACTAATCCTCACAGTGTTAGCTACCTTTGTCCTTAGTGGGACCATTGCAAAGAGATGGAGTGATATGAAGACTTATGGAGCCACAGAGAGCAAAACAAGCCTGACTGCATATCTTAACATCCCTACATCTTACAAACTTCTGCTCACAGTACCACTAATACATTTTACACATTGATTCTTCCATGCAAAATGCATAATCTGTTCCTGCTGCAAAAGAAGAATGGAAAAGAGTCACAGAGCCAGGCTTCCTACTGTTTCTTCCCTTTCTTTGTGTTTCTGAAGTCCTCAGTCCTTTTCTGTGCAATGGCTTCAACACTGGGCCAAAGTTCTGAAGAGAAATTCCCATTCCCATCTGATCTCAGACCATGTCTTAAGATGTTGAGCTGTGAATTTGAATACATTCACAGTGACGTGGACCTTCATTCCTTGATGACTCCTGCAATCCTGTATTGGAGGTTTAAAGTTTTGGAGGTCGAAAAAAGAAGATTCTGTTTCTATTCCAGGCACTATAGCTATGAAGAGTACATAGTCCTGTCTTCAACTACCTAATGGAAGACTGCAGAGAAGGCAGAGCCAGATTCTTCTCAGAGCTGCACAGCAGAAGGACAAGAAGTAACAAGAGAAGTTTTCAAAGGGGAGAATTTTTTTTTAACCAAGATGATCTGAGTTGCATTGGAAAGTGGCAAAGCCTCCATCTTGCACAGGCATTCAAGGCTCTGGTCAACCTGCTCTTATGGGAGTTGCCTTGAGTAAGAGGTTGGGGTAGAGGCCTCAAAACGTCCCAGAGTTTACTTGCAGTCCTGATTCTACAGAAATATTCCCATTGAAATAATCCCTATGGAAGGAAGTGTTCCCAGAAGACTCTTAAAAAGAAGTTCCAGGAGCTGTGTAGGCAGACAGTATAGGACAGATGAATTCATATTAGCTTTAAGTGCTCAGAAGCCACAACAGATATAGGAAACCATTTAATTGTGGAACTATAACATGGGCTAATTTACATTACTTCTTTTTAAAATCCCTGGTGCAGTTCAGGCCTCTCTGTTTCCCTTCTGGCAGCAAATACAGACTAGACCAATACAGGGTGGTTTGCAGCAAGAAGCAAACTACTTGAAAATGACTACACATTAATGATAAAAGACTCAGTGTAGAACTCATAGGCTTGTCTGTTTAAGTTCTGCTTTTTGAAAAGGTGCTGCGATTATGACAAGGCTGAAACGAATTATTTCTTGTCTCAGAGAGAACATCAGTACTCTGTAGATTTTGAATTTACTGGAAATTTTCTACAATCATTCTTGGAAACTCATTTTATTCTGCTGAGATTGCCACCTCCAGTCTCATGGAAGGCTACCTGAAAATCACAGGAGCTCACTGCTTCTAGAATATCACCGTCAGGTGGTAAGCAGGCCATGTGCTAGTTTGAAGCTAGCTAGAATGTTTTGGTGAGAAGGACTAGATCATAGGCTATGTAATGAAAACAATGGTGATGTCTACTTCCCTCACAGTCTTGCTGAGATGTGTAAAGAAGGAAAGGAAAACATAGATAAAGTCACTTGCTCTCTTCACTCTGGGCTTTGCTCTTGGCACTTTGCCTGCTGGGGAGCTCTGGGCTACTGGCTGAACTCCATCTTACTCTCTAACCTCACCCTCCATTTGCTTTGGCTGATTCACCTTGCTTCTTGAACCCCCTGACCGAACCTCCATTCTTCCTTGGGACTGGGGTAAGGTTGAGAGGGGTAGGGGGAAGGTGAGGGGGTGGTTGAGAGCCCCTCCTGGGGACTCAGGTTTCTGGGAGGGGAGTTGTGTTTCTGTATTACCTTTTTACCTTGTATATTTCTGTATATACTGTAAATATCTGCTTGTACATTGTGCTAGCTGTAAATATAAGCTTCATTCATATTTCCAGAGCCATCTGAGTCTAGTCTGGGTGATTTCTAAAGTGTGGAGGGGCAGGGGACACCCAAACCACCACAGGCCATTATGACCACTTTACAGTTATAGCAATACTTGGATTTCTTTGCTGCCAAATAGTAAAGTAAAATTTGGAGAGGGCAGCAATGAAGAATTACCTTGCCTAGAATTCCTTGTCACTGTCGTTACTAACTGTGTTTCCTTCAGGTAACAGTCAGCTTTCTGAGGGTATTCCATTCTGGCCTAGCGTATTTAAATTGATTAGGAAAGTAATACTGCCATTAACTTCAACAGCAGGTACAACTAAACAGCTTTGAAAATCCCACCTCTAGCAACAGGGTATTTGTCCATTTATTACTGCATTCAAAATAAGGGGGAAAAGCATATTTACAGCAGTGACGATCAGCACAGGGGATGTGCACTGCTGAGCGCAGGATGTGGAATAGATGACATGATGGACTAAGGGCGCTTGTGGCCAGTGTACTGACAGACAGAAAGGCAGAGTGGTCTCTAGTATTACTGCTAGCAGACTAGGATGGGGCAAGACCAGGCCAGAGCAGGATTGAGAGAAGAGCTTCTATATATAATTACTGGGGAGATGTCTCCAGAAATATTTGTATTAATTAATTAGATTTACTGTATTTTATTTATTTCTTAATTTACATGTGAGGTTATGTCAGATATTTATGTACATAATTTTAATTAGATATTCTTTCTTGTGCTAATTTGAAGCTAGCTAGAATGTTTTGGTGAGAAGTATTAGATCACAGGCTGCAAAAGGGAAACAGGATGATGTCTACTTCACTCATAGGCTTGNTTCATTCATATTTCCAGAGCCATCTGAGTCTAGTCTGGGTGATTTCCAAAGTGTGGGGGGCAGGGAACACCCAAACCATCCCATCTCTTTATTTCCAGTAGGTATGAGCCAGTAATCTTCATGCCATACATGACATTTACTACAGGATCTTCCTCAACTGATAGAAGTTTGTTACATTTTGGAGCAGTATAGTGAAGTATGGCAGTAAACACTGAAATGTTTATAATATTCTACATGGACTAAATTGATGATTGCATTAAATTGATGAATGTTGGACAGTTGCACGAAGCAGTGAAATTTGGATGGATATTCTGTGCACATTGCAATTTTTCATACACTTGCAGATTGTGTGACATACTAGGTTTGAACCAGGCTTATTACTGATTATCAGATTCATAATTCATTTTTCATTAGTTTCATGAATTAGTACTGAATTAATCCAATATACTAATGAAACAAGAAGATTCAGAAATTCAAAAGTGTGCTAGTTTGAAGCTAGCTAGAATGTTTTGGTGAGAAGTATTAGATTACAGGCTGTGAAAGGGAAACAATGGTGATGTCTACTTCACTCATAGGCTTGCTGAGATGTATAAGTACAAGAATCCAAACATAAATAAGGGAGACACTCTCTGTCTGGGCTGTGGGCTACATTTCTCTCTCTAACCTAACCTGCCATCTCTCTGATTAATCCACCTGCTTCCTAACCCCCCTGGCTGACCCTCCAGTCTTCCTTGTGCATAAGGCAATGTCTGGGGTAAGGTAGAGAGGGGTGGGAGAAGGTGGAAGGGCAGTTGAGAGCCCCTCCTAGGGACATAGGTTTCTGGGAGGGGTGTGGTGTTTATGTATTACGTTTTAAGTTGTCTATTTCTGTATATAGCTGTATATATTGTAAATATCTGCTTGTGTATCATGCTAAGCTGTAAATATAAAGCTTCATTCAATTTCCAAAGCTGGCTGAGTCCAGTCTGGGTGATTTCCAAAGTGGGGAGGGGTGGGTAATACCCAAACCATCACAAGAAGCAAATTAATCTGTGTTTGGTTTTTTTTTTTCCCTAACTAGAAACCAACCAGGAGTCTCTAATAATTCCAAGATACTCTCTAATAATTCCTTGAACAAATTTACAGAACTGAATAATCTCCATAGACAACTTAACACCAATGCATCAGACATAAACCAGAATGGGCTTCTTTTGTGAAGAAATCTGCTACAGAAATCCCTCCTGCAATGCTTTTGTGAACAGCTATCTTAAAAATGCAATTATTTAGACACTCTTCTTTTACCATGAGATCCACTGAATTCACTTTAGATACGTGTCCTGGTAAAGGTTCCAGACCCCAAGCACAACCTTATTCAGGAACGCAATTGTCTCTCTGCAATGTGAATTTCTGTACTTCCCACTGGATCTCTATTAGAATTTTGCTTCCAGGAATCTCTAAGCAGTTTTAAGGATATTTAAGCTTTTCCTTCAAATTAACACAACAAACTGCCAAAAAATGTCTACAGAAAGGCTGAGAGGCAAGATTTAATCTTGTTTCAATTATTTTACACCAAGGGAAATTTTCACTGTTTCTCATCCTGCAAACAATATTCTTTGCATAACTTCTAAGGATTTATCTAAGGATTTTTAAAGTGGGATCACTCCTGCACAAAAACAAAACCTGAATTATAAAGAGATCTCTCCATCCTTACCCTTATTTTCAGCTTTCTTGAATGTGCAAGCTCTACATGTGGCAAATTAGTTCAGGAACATGAAAAGGAACCGTTTCAATTCCCCAAAACCTGCCCACTATTTGTTCTGAAAATAATGCACTTCCATGTGTTGTAATAACTCCCATTCACAGAAAATTGAGTTCAAAATGGGATTAGTAAATACATCAGTGCTGCTTTGTTAAGAAGCCAGACATGGAACATGCAATATTTCTTCTCTATGCACAAACCACAGTGTATTTTCTGTGCATAGAATACAAAGGGATTCACATCTTAAGCTGCACAACATGAAGTTATAATAACACCAATTTATAGTTAAAAAGAAAGCTTCTAAGCTGAGTCCACTCACAGTCAATCAGATGCCTAATACAATGAACAACGTTGAAGCTTTATGAGAAAGTACCAAATCTGCAAAATTCTAATCTGTTTCTCTTTCTGTCTGGGTGGCATTTGGTAGCATACCTCAGAGCAGTTAGACCCTTGCCAGTACAAGGCCAAAACCAATTTGCAGAATAAAATGGTTATCACAAGCAATTACTAGCTTCTTAAACCCTTGGGACAAGAGTCCCAGCCACAAATTTGAAGATCTAACATCTTTCCGTGTAATTAAAGACTTATGCATATTCTTTCAGTCCAGGCTGTAATTACTATCCCAAATTAAACAGTGTTTAGATATGTATTACATGCAAGTGAGATAGCTGATAATCCGATTAGTTAAGCAGTGTTTTTCCTCTGTAGTTTTCAGATCCCTGAGGATCAGGAAGCTACTTCTAAAGAATTTGGAAAGGACAGCTGTGGGACTGTCTCATATTACACTAAACCAGTACAATTCCAATTCAATCACCACAACAGGCTGCCCGACTATCTCTGCCATGAGCTCTGCTGCCTTTACGACACCGGAAGCAGACAAGCAATGGAGGCGCTGTAGGGCAAGTCGGTTCAGCTCACTTTCACACCATGAAAGAAAATTCACTTTCCAATTAAAACAACTCCTAGATCCAAGTCACACGCACACATACAAAATTATAGAGAAAAGGAAGCCAGTAGGAAGGGTAGCAATAGAAAAAGAAAGGTGGGAAGAGGTTAGGCTGCTCTGAGAAAGTCTGTAGTTACTGAAGGTTAGATGTAGTTAATATGATATTGCACCCATGCGATTGTCAACAAGAGTATACACTCCCCGCAGAAGGGTCTGCACTGTCAGTGGATGCATTGAGGTTTCCCAGGACAGAAAAGCTTGAAACTTTTACTTAGCCTTCTCTCGTTTTAGAGTCTGTAGAATTAAGAACTAAACAAAACAAACAAAAAGAGAACTAGCATAGCTAATATGTTACTACTGCACTAATCTCACTACAAAGCTACAAAAATGTAAAATATGCCTTTGACAGTCATAAAAGTCATTAGGTCTCAGCATCTCCTTGGTGGTCTGTCTTAGCTTTGCAAGATTGTAATCTTAAGTCTCAGCAGCAATATCCTCCTAAGTAATCTAGCACTACAGAAACTGAAAGCACATCAGAGCTGCCTGAAGGAGCAATCGTTCTGCCAGGTAAGCCTTATCCCAGATCAGCAAACAGCATATATTGTGTACCTATCAAGGAACAGGTGATGATGCCATAGGCCCGAGCATAACCTCCCCCCGCCCCAGAATTTATTGTAAGCATTCAAAGAGGGAATACAGGAAATAAACCAGTTCTAAGACTTTGAAAGATACTGCTTTAAGTATTAGAAGTCTGCATCCAATGGCATACTGGATAGATAAACTTGACAAATGATTATTTCATCACAACGTGTCACTTGTCACTTGTCCCAACACAGAGGACATTGTGAATGGGAGTCTCAAACACCAATGAAGTCTCAAACAATGAGACCAAACTTTCCCTTCTTAAATCTTGGGCATTTGTGCAGAGGCGTCAGACAGGTGCTCACCCATGTACTCAGTTTTGGGGGACTATAATCTCTCTATGAATAGGTTGCAGTTTTTCAGTCAATAATAGCTTTTCAACTCCAGAAAATTCCAAGCTCTTTGGTCTCCTCTTGTGCCCACAGGAAAAAAACAAAACAAAACAGTATTTTGGGTGAAAACTAAAAACTTTTTTCTTGAGTTAGCCACTCAAGTGACCTCCAAGCTAAGGCGACATTGAGGAGGGTTAAGCTGCATCCTGTTTTTCATGTAGACAGAGGTTTAGAATGGAGATGATCATCCTTTGATTTCTCTGTTTTGTGCTGAATTTGAGTGGCTGTAATGCTACATGACAGAAACGTTCTGCATGGCTGAATAAGAGCTGTGTTTGTTACCAACGTTGCCACAGATTTAAATATGTACAGAGTGAAAGCATCAAACATGGGAAAGTCAGAGTTACAGTGCAAGTGTACTGATGAGAGGGTCAGCATCCCTCTCTTTTCCTCCTACACGTGGCAAATCTCTCACTTTGTTCTCTGAACACTGACTGACCCCTCCACTTTCTGCTTTTCAACATGTTGCTAGTAGAGCTACTCCCTCATCTCTCATTTAAAACAGCGTTCTTCTTATACAATATGGCAGTGTCATAACCCATGAAAGTGCTGAAGTGCTTACCCAACACTTGAAAATACACAGATCTTAACTGTCATACACAGGAAGAGTTTTTTGCATCATAACTTATTTAACTTTCCAGACTGCCTGCTGAGATAAAAAGGTTTGCTGGTTTTTTTTTTCTATAAAGAGTTATGAGCTCCATTGTTTCCTTGCTGTCACTCCATCCCTTTCTAAATGACATCTCTTGCAAGCTGGCTTTCTGGGGTAGGCTGGGCTTTGTTCTCGTTGAATGTAAGGATATGGTCACACGTTAAACTCAGTCCAGAGCAGATCTCCCTCTGCATGACAGATCACAAGCTGTTACACAGTAGCCTGGTTTCAGATTAACATTGCTAAGAGTGACTACATTACACAGCAGAGATTATACACACACACACACAGATACATGATCTTAGGAAAAAGTTCTTTATCATGAGGGTGATGAAACAGTGAAACAAGTTGCCCAGTAAGGTAGATGAGGACTTAAGGTCAGGCTCAAGAAGGCCCTGAGCAACCTGATGTAGGAGAGGATGTCTCTGCTCACTGCAGGGGAATTGGACTAGATGACTTTTGGAAGTTCATTCCAACCTAAACCATTCTATGAGTCTATATACAGGACATGTGTAGTGTTTGCCTATTTTGATTTTGGCTTTGTGGTTTTTGGTGTTGTTTTTTTTTTTTTTTTTGTTTTGTTTGTTTGTTTGTTTTATGGTTTAGAGCTGTTTGTGCCACAGTGATGATCCAGTACTTGTAAAACATGTTATTTACTTTTTCCATTTCTTATAACTTGCTATACAAGTCATACACATGAGTAAGTACTTTCTTGTTCCACCTCGTTTCCTTACTTATTAAAAAATCTGACCCTTTAGGTTTGTCTCTGGACATCTGTAGAGCTAACATGTTTCTGAGGGGCAGAGTGGTTGTCCTATACTGGATCATACCAGTTTATTTGAAATGCTTTAAAAATAATTATTGCTCTGCCCTCTTCTTGTCCCAACTAGAAGCTTACATTCCGAAAAGCACTACTGTAAGCTGTATAAATATGCCAGAGGTGCTGGTATATGCTGAAACTTCGGTATGATTTAGGCAAGTAGGCCTTGTATACTTCTGGAACTGACACCCTGCTGCTGGAATTCTGTGAGGGTTATGGGATTAGCATGACACTGTGCTAGTTTGAGCCTAGCTTGAATGTTTTGGTCAGAAGGACTAGATTACAGGCTGTGAAAGGAAAACAATGGTGACGTCTACTTCGCTCATAGGCTTGCTGAGATGTATAAGAACAAAAGGCAAAACATAGATTAGGTAATCTGGCTTCTGCTGCTGGCAAGCTTGGAGCTGTATCTCTCTTCTAACCTCACCCTCCGTTTCTTTAAATAATCCACTTTGCTTCCTAACCCTCCTGGCTGAACCTCCATTCTTCCTTGGGACTGGGGTAAGGTTTAGAGGAGTAGGGTGAAGGTGAAAGGGTGGTTGGGAGCCCCTCCTGGGGACTCAGGTTTCTGAGAGGGGAGCTGTGTTTCTGTATTACCTTTTACTTTGTGTATTTCTGTATATACTGTAAATATCTGCTTGCATATTGTGCTAGCTGTGAATATAAGCTCCATTCATATTTCCAGAGTCGACTGAGTCTAGTCTGGGTGATTTCTAAAGTGTGGGGGTCAGGGGACACCCAAACCATCACAACACAATAAAAAGAGTTTCAGCTATTTGTTGTGAACTAGCACCTCAAGTGTGTTTAGACTAAGTGCTTCTGCCAGACCATTACTTTGTTCATAAAAAGTTAGCTGCTCATGAAAAGAAAGTATGCATAGTGAATAGCTATTAAATCCAGTCCTTCTGAAACTCTAATTATAAAACCATTTTGTGCCAGTAGGCAATCTGTAAGCTTTTATAATTCCTTGCCTGCCTTCCCTCTCTCTTCTCCCTTTCTCCTTGTCAATGTTGAACTGACCTTAGTGAGTTCTTCAGTGACGTTGTGTTGTCATAATGATGTAAACCATTGCTACCCTTGTTATCTCTCATCCTTGTAATGTCCCTAGGTTTACAATAGCCATGTCTTGATGTATAAAACCAAGCCTGATGGGAGTCCTTAAAACAGCCTACAGCAACACTCCTACCATCACACTGCTATACAGAAGACAGCTCTTAAGATTGTGGAAGTCATTACTAAAAACTTGTGATTTTCATAATGCTGGACCTTGGCAGAAGTGAAAGTCCTAACCAAAATTACATCCTCTATCTGATGGGAATCCTTTTAGTGGAAAAAAGCAAAATATCTTGGTGATGCACATCTCAGATGGCAAGCAGCCTAACATCCCAACATGTTTTCTTGAACACCTACAACTACAACTACCTGAAGGGAGGTTGTAGCCAGGTNGCTCCCTCTATCCTCTGTAAGTATATTTTTATAGAGGCCATAAATATCCAAGGACTATTGTTTTCAGATGCATTTCAGAGCAGAGGCAGGAAGTTTAATGCTGAAGTATCATATTGCTTACTTCCAGAAATAATTTGCTGATCCTTTTTTACCTTGTATATTTAAAATAAAAATGTTTTCAAATGTAATTTCCACAAAAAAAACACCACATATTATTCATAGAATCATAGAATAGAATCAGCTAGGTTGGAAGAGACCACCAAGCTCATCCAGTCCAACCTATCACCCAGCCCTGTCCAGCCAACTAGACCATGGCACTAGGTGTCACATCCAGTCTTTTCTTGAACACCTACAACTACAACTACCTGAAGGGAGGTTGTAGCCAGGTGGGGGTTGGTCTCTTCTGCCAGGCAACCAGCAATAGAACAAGGCGACACAGTCTCAAGTTGTGCCGAGGGAGATAGAGGATAGATGTTAGGAGGAAGTTCTTGCCAGAGAGAGTGACTTGCCATTGGAATGAGCTGCCCAGGAAGCAGTCATGGAGTCACCATCCCTGGAGGTGTTCAAGAAAAGCCTGGATGAGGCACTTAGTGCCATGGTCTAGTTGATTGGACAGGGCTGGGTGATAGATTGGCTGTCTACATGGTGATGATGGAGTCAATCTCCTGGTCCAGATCACCAACAAAGATATTGAACAGGACTGTCCGCAGCACTGATTCCTGAGGGACACCACTAGTG
>WAAF01005725.1:994-25778 GCA_013400475.1 Tricholaema leucomelas
GGGGGCGGGGACTGTAAGGAGGAGGGGTTTAACTGTTAAGGGGCGGGGGGAGGTGGTGCTGGGGGAGGGGTTTCCTTTGGAGGCGGGGCTCACCTGCCCGGGGGAGGAGCTATTGGCGGGTGGTGCCTGCCGGGGGCGGGGCGCGGCGAGGCGAGGGCTCCGCGCTGCGGTGCGGAGCGGAGCGGCGGGGCCGGAACGGAACGGAGCGAGGAAGAGAGGCCGGAGTCGAGGAGAGAAGCTGTGGTTGCTGCTGTGTCCGCGGCGGCGCGGTCGGTGCGGCAGCAGGTGAGCGCTCACCGGTGCGGTGGGGCTGGGTCGGGGCCTCCCGGGGAGGGGCGGCCGCGGCCGCTTGGCAGTAGCGGGGTGCGGCGCGGCCCTGCTCGAGCCGGGCCGGTTTCCCTGAGAGGAAGGTGGCGGCGGTGGGGCCGCTGGTGCCGGGTGCCGCCTGGGCTGAGTCGCTCCCTGGGGGAGCCGGCTCCGCGTCCCCCTGGCAGGGCCCGAGGGCTGCGGGGGGCAACTCGCTTGGTTGAGGTGCGCGGGCTGGGGCGGGGACGGTGAGGGGCCACCGGGGGCAGAGCGCCTGCGGAGCCCCTGACGCCTGTAGAGAGAGCCTGGGCTAGGCTGACCAGGAGTGGCTTTCGGCACTGGCAGGAGCTCCCCCCCCAGCTGCCCGGTGCACAGCTGGTCCTGTCCACGTTGGTTTTACCTCCCACCTGCTCGGGGCCCCGGGAGCTGGCACAGGCAGCCCCAACAGCTCCTGCCGCCAGGATGGTCCCCTCGGGGCCGCGCAGAGGAGGAGTATCATGGTGCTGACCGCAGCTCAAGGCGGAGGAGCAGCCAAAGTGGTACTGGGGCGCCAAGATTATGTTGGGGTCTTGAAGTGGTGTGGGAGTCTGGAGGTGGCATGGGGATCTCGAGGTGTCCTGGGCCAGGAGTGGAGTCTTGAGGAGACGTGAGAGTCCTGAGGTTGATGTGGGGATCCCGAGGTGGCTTTGGGGTCCCGAGGTTGTCGTGGGGGTCTCAAGGTGCTATTTGGGTCTTGAGGTGGTAATGGAGACCTGAGGGTAGTGTGAGGGATCTGCAGGTTGGCACTGGGGTCTTGAGGCAGCGCTGCAGTCTCGGGGCAGTGCTGAGGTCCTAGGGTGTCTTGAGGTGTCACTGCGGTCTTGAGGTGGCCCAAAGGTCTCAGCTCCCCATGCCAGGAGCCTCCTCCCCTCGCCGTCTGCTTCCAGGGAGCAAAGCCGTCTGTCCTTCCTCCCTTCCGAGACGTCTCCGGCTCCCCGAGGGGGAGAGGGGTTAAATTCCTCGATAAGATCCTGGCTCCTGGCTGCATACTTCTGATGCCTGCTGTGAACTCTGCCGGCAGGTTGTTTTGTAACTCCGCTTGTGGGAGAGCAAACTCCTCTCCCTGGCTTGTCCCTGCCCGGCTCTGCTGTCCAGCTCTAGAATTGCACCTTTAAAAACCCAACCGCAGGTTAAAGACTCAACCGTGGCTTCCAGGGTGGTATTCCACCCGCGAAGGGGTCACTTCCACCCACGCAGGGGTCACAGAGCAGCTGCCTCTGGCACAGCCCCACGGCGCTCCGCTCGGCATGACTGATTTGGGGAGAAACGTGGACGAGGCAAGGTGGAAACGAGTGAGAGAGGAGCTGAGGAGGCAAGGAGGAAGCTTTGGCTGCTCCTGAGGGTACGGCAGGCTGCCCGCCGAGGGTGCCGCTGCTAACGGCAGGCTGGCGGGCCCGGCGCTATGCCCTGCCGGGACTTGCCGGGCAGGCACCGGGAGCCTGTGGCAGCAGGAACCCCCGGAGCTCGGCTCGCTGATGGCAGGCAGGGATGTGACACGGACACGGCCTCCTGGGGTGGCTGCGTGGGGTGGGGGCCAGGCGGGTTCAGATTGCAGCGCTGCCGGAGAGAGGGGAGCGGGAGCCGCTGCTGCGCCTGCACCTCCTGCGCGCACCGAGGGCACCCCGAAGTGCCTGCAGCGCGCAGCCAGGGGGGATGCTCTTACCTTCTGCTGCCGCTGGAATGCCAGGAATGCTCCTGCATCCCAGTTATCTGCTGGGAGAGCCTCGGAGGGCATCGCTTCTCCCCTCCCCCGGCTTCCCTGAAGATGCCAGGCTCTTTTCAATGGTGCTCAGAGACGGGACGAGGGTGGGATGGATCCAAACTGGAACCCTATGATTTTGTTAAGGGAGACCTAGGATCCCTCCAACTACCACCACTGTGGTTCCACCACAATATGAGGAGAAAATTCTTTGGTGTGAGGATGCTGGAGGCCTGGAGCAGGCTGCCCAGAGAGGTTCACAGACTCCACAGGGTGTTAGGGGTTGGAAGGGACCCGTGGAGATCACGAGTCCAACCTCCCCTGCCAGAGCAGGACAATCCTATCTAACACAGATCACAGAGGAACACATCCAGACAGGCCTTGAAAGGCTCCAGAGAAGGAGACCCCCACAAACTCTCTGGGCAGCCTGTGATGGCTTTAGAGTCTCATTGTCTGGAGAGCTTCCAATCCCCCCCTGGGCATTGTGCTCCTGGGCAAGCTGCTGTGGGTGTCCTGCCTTAGCAGGAGGTTTGGACTGGATGATCTCCAAAGGTCTCTTCCAATTTCTACCATTCTGTGATTGCCCAAGCATGGAAATCAAGAAACCTCCTTCCCCTTCCCCTCCAGACCACATCCATCTTCCACCTCTGCATGGAAAGTCACCCAACTGGGCAGCAGGGGTGCCCAGCCCCTGTGGGTGCCCAGCACACTGCTGCATGGAGCCCTGGGGATCTGGAGGGCCACATTCGGGGCAGCAGGGTTTGCACCCTGTGGGCGCCCAGCACACTGCTGCATGGAGCCCTGGGGATCTGGAGGGCCACATTCGGGGCAGCAGGGTTTGCACCCTGTGGGCGCCCAGCACACTGCTGCATGGAGCCCTGTGGATCTGGAGGGCCACATTCTGGCACTTCTCAGTGAGAGGATGATGATGATGATTGCTTGTAAAAGCCTCAAACTCTGCAAGTGAGCATAAGGGAGATGTAGGAGAGTTGGTTCTGCCCAGGGCTTGAAAGGAGGAGGAGGATGTGACCAAGAGGCTGACCTTGAGATGATGAAACAGCTTCAGAGCTGGCTCTGCTTTATCTGTAATTATTGTGGGTGTTCTTTTTCCTTATGCTTTAGGAAGAAAGAAACCAACAAGTTATGGCTGTGCTCAGGCTCACTTGGTGGCTCTGGATACCCACAGGTCTCAGTGCCTGTTGCTGGGCAGCTTGCCAAGGCTTCACCAAACCTGTTGGCAGCAGATGGCAGCTGGCCAAAGTGGCATCCATCAATCCAGGCTGCTCCCTGCCTTGCTTTTTGTGACAGGACTGGGCCATAAATGGGAGCTAGGTGTAATTGTCAGGGGCACTGGGGTTTGCTGGGCCTGGGAGCTTCTCTCCCCAGGTGTGTTGAGGACTGGGTGGGAAATGGTGTTGAGTGCAAGCTGGTACAGTCCAGTGACATGGGTGCTGTTCACCTGGGCACTGTGGAGATGTCTGTTGTGGTTGCCTTCACCATCAGCACAGGCTGTGCTTGAGTGTCTCCCCCAGACTCTTGCTTCATCCCATCTGTGTTCTCCAACATGTCTCTGTCCTGCCCCGTTTGTGTCTTCTGCTATGGGGCAAAGCTCCACTGGTGGCTTCAGAACTGACCTAAGCCCTAAGCTGATCTGGACAAGAATTCATTGCTCTCTATGGCTCCCTGAGAGGAGGCTGCAGTAAGGTGGGGTTGGTCTCTTCTCCCCTGTGTGAGGTGATAGGAGAGGAAAGAGCCTGAAATTGTGCCAGGGGAGAATTGTTTGTGTTGCAAAAGCCCTCCAAGATCATCAACCCAGCCCCACCATGGGCACCAAACCATGGCCCAAGTGCCATGGCCACACCTTGCTGGAGCACCTCCAGGCATGAGGACTCCACCACCTCCCTGGGCAGCCTGTGCCAAACCCACTCTGGCAACAAAGACATTTGTCCTCCTCTCCAACCTAACCCTCCCCTGACAAAATTTCAGGCCAGTTCCTCTCCTTCCATCACCTGAGACCAGGCAGCAGAGCCCAACCCCCAGCTCCCTGCAGCCTCCTCTCAGGGAGCTGCAGAGAGCAATGAGCTCTGCCCTCAGCCTCCTCTTCTCCACACTGCACACCCCCAGCTCCCTCAGCTGCTCCTCCCCAGCCCTCTTCTCCAGACCCTTCCCCACCTTTGCTGCCCTTCTCTGGACCTGCTCCAGCCTCTCAATGTCCTTCTGGCAGTGAGGAGCCCCAGACTGACCCCAGCACTCAAGCTGTGGCTTCCCCAGTGCCCAGCACAGAGGCACCATCCCTGCCCTGCTGCTGCTGGCCACACCACTGCTGATCCAGACCAGGCTGATGAGAGATGTCCTCAGTGTCAGCTCGCTGTGGATGCCTTAGAATCATAGAACCAAGCAGGTTGGAAGAGAGCTCCAAGCTCATCCAGCCCAACCTAGCACCCAGCCCTGCCCAATCAACCAGACCATGGCACTAAGTGCCCCAGCCAGGCTTGGCTTCAACACCTCCAGCCACGGCCACTCCACCACCTCCCTGGGCAGCCCATTCCAATGCCAATCACTCTGTCTTTTGACAAGGGGATGCTCCTCAGCTTGTCTCTGCCTCTGGAAGCCTGGGCACTGACCTGAAGCCAGGAGCGTGTCTCCACGGCAGGCTTTGTAGCCCAATCTCATTACTGCAAATGACTGCTAACGATTTTATGGCCTCCCAGTTCATAGCTGCCAACTTCAGGGGAGCTTCTCAAATGCAGCTGATTTATCTGGCTTTGGGTGGACCAGAGTCAGCACTTTCTTGAGGGTTTGGGATGGTTCCAGCTGCCCCAGGGCAGTCATCTAGAAGAACTTGTTGCTTCAGAAAGGGAAAAAATGAAGGGGGGGGAAAAACAATAAGAACCTAAACCACAGCACTGCTTACCTGAAGACATGGGTGGAGCAGATTACAAGGGCTGTGGTTAGTAGGTTGAGAGAGGTTCTCCTGCCCCTCTGCTCTGCCCTGCTGAGGCCACATCTGCAGCACTGTGTCCAGTTCTGGGCCCTCCAGTTCAAGAGGGACACAGAACTGCTTGGGAGAGTCCATCCCAGAGCCACAAAGATGCTGAAGGGAATGGAACAGCTCTGTTAGGAGGAGAGCCTGAGGGAGCTGGGGCTGGGAGCTTGGAGGGCAGGAGCTGAGAGGTGACCTCAGCAATGGTTATCAAGATGTAAAGGTGAGTGCCAGGAGGCTGCAGCCAGGCTCTGCTGGGGGATGCCCAATGCCAGCACAAGGGGCAGTGGTGGAAGCTGAGGCATAGGAAGCTGCATGGAAACATGAGGAGGATTTTTTTCCCTGTGAGGGTGCCAGAAGCCTGGCACAGGCTGCCCAGGGGGGTTGTGGAGTCTCCCTCTCTGGAGAGGTTCAAGAGCTGCCTGGATGTGTTCCTGTGTGGTCTGCTCTGGGTGATCCTGCTCTGCAGGGGGCTTGGAGTGGAGGAGCTTTGGAGGTCCCTTCCAGCCCCTGCCATGCTGTGATCAGCCCTGAGCTGGAAGGTTGGGACCCTGTTGCAGTGCAGGACCTGCTGGAGCTCTTGATCTTAGGATCCAGGCGCTTACTGGATCACAGAATGGCTCAGGTTGGAAGGGATCTCAGATCTTTGATCACATTGGGTGATTCTGTGCTCCACAACCTCCCTGGGCCACCTGTGCCAGTCTCTCCCCACCCTCACTGCCAACAATCTCTTCCTCATCTCCACTCTCACTCTCCCCTCTCCCAGCTCAAAGCCATTGCCCCCAGCCACCATCTCCATCTACTGCTGAAGGGCAGTGCCTCATAGAATCAACCAGGTTGGAAGAGAGCTCCAAGCTCATCCAGTCCAACCTATCCCCCAGCCCTATCCAGTCATCTAGACCATGGCACTAAGTGCCCCATCCAGGCTTTTCTTGTCCCCCCCCCACACCAAGGGATGGCCTCTTGTGTTTCAGTGCCAGGCAGGGAACTGAGGTCCCTCTCCAGAGCTATGTCTCCACTTTAGTGCTTTATCATCTTGAGGGTGGGTTCTGGGCTTGATAACAACTCCTCCTCATTCATCATGTGCCTGGCAGGGCAACAGCAATGAGCCCTGGAACCACCCAAGTGTCCTATCAGAAACTTCAGCTGGGATTATCCTGCTGCTTGTTTGCTCCACTGTGTGCCTGAGGAGGGAA
The DNA here is from genome assembly GCA_013400475.1 of Tricholaema leucomelas. Lineage (NCBI taxonomy): Eukaryota > Metazoa > Chordata > Aves > Piciformes > Lybiidae > Tricholaema lacrymosa > Tricholaema leucomelas. The sequence continues at coordinate 7,218 of WAAF01005725.1, forward strand.
GGAAGGAGCCAGTGCAGCTCTCAAATGGTCATTAGGAGGCTTCTGGAGGCCAGCAAAGCTATAAATAACCACTGGTGGCAGCAGGCACCTGCGTGGCCCTTGGCACATCCTCTCCTCCCCAGCCCCAGCAGCCTGTCCTTGGCATGGGGCCACTTCCCAAAGCAGGGCAGGTAAAGTGTGAGCTCTGCTGGAAGTGTGTGTGAGGAAATCAAACTTGGGAAGGGTTTTTTTTTTCCCTCTCCCCCCCTCCCTCTCCCTGCTTTTGCATTTTGCTCATTCACTGATGACTCTCACTCTCTCCTGGCAGGAGAATTGGAGTGGAAAGAGCTGGTGGTTGATGCCAGCTCTTCTGAAAGAGGCTGGAAGGCAGGTGGAGGAGGAGGAGGGGTGGGGGGAGGAAACACACAGACAACATTTGTAGGTCATTTGGCTTTTTTCATGGCCTTGGTCCCACTCAAAGGAATCACAGAATGGTTTAGGTTGGAAGGGACCTCAAGGATCATCCAGCTCCAACCCCCTGCCATAGGCAGGGACACCGCCCACTAGAGCAGGCTGCTCAAGGCCTCATCAGAGGTGCAGAGCCTGAATTTACCTCTAATCCCATGGGAATGAAATCCTTGGATCACTTAGAGGTGAGATGGGGAAAGCAGCGGGTCAGGACCTGGCTCTGCTTGCGTCGTCCTTTAGCCAAGGTGCATAGAATGGGGTTGGGTTGGAAGGGATCTTCAAGATCATCCAATGCCAACATCCCCTGCTATGGGTAGGGACACCTCTCACCAGCCCAAGCTGCATCTTCTCCTCCTCCAGGCTGGACCAGATGAGCATCACAAGGAAGCTGCTCTCTGTATGTCTTTTCTGCCTCGCTGGTTGGGTTTTGCCCAGTTTGGTCTCACCAGCCCAGGTTGCTCAAGGCCTTATCCAGCCTGGCCTGAAACACCTCCAGGGAGGTTGTGGAGGACAGAAGCACAGAATGGGATCTTTGATCACATTGGGTGATTCTGTGCTCCACAACCTCCCTGGGCAACCTGTGCCAGCCTCTCCCCACCCTCACTGCCAACAATCTCTTCCTCCTCTCCACTCTCACTCTCCTCTCTCCCAGCTCAAAGCCATTGTCCCTCATCCTGGCACTCCCAACCCTTGTCCAAAGTCCCTCCCCAGCTCTCTTGGAGAGAATTGGGTTGAATTGGAAGGCACTTTCAAGATCATCCAGTTCCAGCCCTCCCCCTGCCATGGGCAGGGACACCTTCCACCAGTCCAGGCTGTATCTTATCCTCCAAGCTGGACCAGATGAGCATCACAAGGAAGCTGCTCTCTGTGAGTCTTTTCTGCCTCACTGGTTGGGTTTTGCCCAGTTTGGTCTCACCCCTTGGGATGGAAAATGGAAATTTGAGTGAAATGGAGCAGATATTTTTTGGCTGGGCAGGAGCAGAGAGATATTTTGGGCACTCCAGAGTTTGTCCAAGGCTTGATTAGGTTCTTGCATTCCTTACATTCCATCAGCAATATAATATCTAAGGAGGAATATAAATGCATCTGTGCAGCCTGGAGAAGAGAAGGCACCAGGCAGATCTCAGAGCAGCCTTCCAGTAACTGAAGGGGCTCCAGGAGAACTGAGGAGAGGCTTTTGGACAAGGGCTGGGAGTGCCAGGATGAGGGACAATGGCTTTGAGCTGGGAGAGGGGAGAGTGAGAGTGGAGATGAAGATTGTTGGCAGTGAGGGTGGGGAGAGACTGGCACAGGTTGCCCAGGGAGGTTGTCATAGATCCCATTCTGTGCTTCTGTGCTCCACAACCTCCCTGGAGGTATTCCAGGCCAGGCTGGAGGAAGCCCTGAGGACCTGATCTAGTGGGAGGTGTCCCTGCCCATGGCAAAGGGGGTTGGAACTGGCTGACCACTGAAGTCCCTTCCAACCCAACCCATTCCATGAACCTCTGACTAGAAGCAGTGTCCTGAGGTTGGGAACTATCAGTGTGTAGCAGCAGGGAAATGTTCACAGCCTGCCCCAAGCTCTGGCTGCTGGGGGAGGTGAAGCTGTGCTGCTGGACCTGCTGCCAGGAGTTGTGATTGCAGGTGGATGGGTTTGGCAAATACCCTCCTCAGAGCCTGGCTGGCAGGAGCTGACTTGTGAGTCACCATCCACCTTTTGGATGCTACTTGGGCATCCTGGAGCTGCTGTGCTGGGGCTGGCAGCAGCCACAAGCTGAAGGGCAAGCAGCACATTTTCAGAGCACCATGGAATGCACTGGGGTGGAAGGGACCTGTAAAGGTCATTTAGTCCAAGCTTCCTTGCAGGCAGCAGGGATGGTCCCAGCCAGATCATGTTTGTTGTGTTGGAAATGAAAGGAATAGTTTGAAGGGATGAGCTCAACCCTGAAAGGCTTTTCCAAAGAGAAGATTCCAGAGGGACCTTAGAGCTGCCTTTCATTATCCAAAGGGATCCTGCAGGAAGGCTGCAGAGGGACTTCTGCTGAGGGTGTCTGGAGACAGGCTAAGGGGGAATGGTTTGGAGCTGAGGCAGAGCAGGGTTAGAGTGGAGCTGAGGCAGAAGTTGTTGAGTGTGAGGGTGGTGAGAGTCTGGAGTTGTTCAGAGTAGTTGTGGCTGCCTCTTGGCTGGAAGTGTTCAAGACCAGACCTGGTGAGAGGCACCCAAGGTCTAGTTGAGAGGTGTCCCTGGGCAACCTGTGCCAGTGTCTCCCTACCCTCACTGCCAACTATTTCTTGCTGATCTGGGGTCTTAATCAAGCTTCAGTCCCTGATCTCCATGGCAGATTTCCTGCCAGCTCCTGTGGTCTCCTCTCCCCTTCCTGCTACCCAGGGAGAAAGGTGATGCTGATGTTTGAAGGTGAGCAAGATGATCCTTCCCCTTCCAGGCTGGAAGGCTGTAACCTGAGTGTGTGGCAGTGGCTTGGAGGGGGGGGAGGAGGTTGTTGCTGCTTTTAATTTCTAATGAGCTTTGGGTTAGTCCCTCAGCAGCAGGTTGGGCTGGCCAGAAAACATCCTTCAGATGCCATTGCTGCCTGTCACCCCTGATGGCTCCACTGTGGCCACAGATCTTGGTTTGTTTAAGAGGGGAAGAAAGTTGAAAGATCCACAGCTTGCATCAGGTGAGAAGGGACCCTCCAAGGGCATCCTGCCCTGCAGGCAGCAGGGACAATTTCAGCCAGAGCAGGCTGCACAGGGACACAGCAAGGCTGAGCTTGAATGGCTCCAGGGATGTGGCCTCAAGCACAGCCCTGGGCAGCCTGTGCCAGCCTCTGCCCACCCTCACTCTGCACAGCTTCCTCCTGCTGTCCAACCTCAAATCTCCTCAGCTCCTTCCCAGTGCTGCTTTGGAAGCCTTCCTGGGGGCCTGATGCTGTAGCAAAGCCAAAAGCTTGGGTGAAGGAGAGGTGAGGAGGAGTGCCCACAGGTAGAGCTGGCAGGGGGTCAGATGCTTCTACTTCAGCCATGCTGTCAGCCTCCCTGCCCTAAATCCTTGTCCAAGGCCATCACCCTGAGGCCCATCCCTATCTCACCACAAAGCCCTGGGCAGGATTTGTCCCCAGCTCCTCCCATCCTGCTGGGCTGCAGCCAGCGCCGCCGGAACACCCTGGGCATGGAACACCCTGGGCATGGAACACCCTGGGCATGGAACACCCTGGGCATGGAACACCCTGGGCACATCACTGTGGGTCTGTAATTGTGGGGAGGGAGTGGACCAGGGAATTCCCAAGCCTCTATTTTGCTCTTAATGTGGGGTTGCTGGCCTGGTGCTGGTCTGTCTGGGCAGTTCCTGCAAGATCCTAGCACGGACCACATCTGCTTTGGGGTGCTGGGCACCCTGGTGCTGAGCTGTGGCTTCAGGCTGAAGGGACACTTCAGCTCTTGAGTGATCCAAGTGTCACAAGACTTGGTTCTCCTGCTCTTGGCTCTTCCATGTCCTTTGGGTGTAAAAAAGCCCTTTTCAGTCATGGGTGTAACTTCTGCAGATGCCAGGTGTGAGGTGCCCCCAGCAGAAGCTGCTTGATGCCAGGTGTGAGGTGCCCCCAGCAGAAGCTGCTTGATGCCAGGTGTGAGGTGCCCCCAGCAGAAGCTGCTTGCTGCCAAGTGTGAGGTGCCCCCAGCAGAAGCTGCTTGATGCCAGGTGTGAGGTGCCCCCAGCAGAAGCTGCTTGATGCCAGGTGTGAGGTGCCCCCAGCAGAAGCTGCTTGATGCCAGGTGTGAGGTGCCCCCAGCAGAAGCTGCTTGATGCCAGGTGTGAGGTGCCCCCAGCAGAAGCTGCTTGCTGCCAAGTGTGAGGTGCCCCCAGCAGAAGCTGCTTGCTGACAAATCCCCCAGCCCCCAGATCACTGCTGAGGTGCACAGCCCCATGTGCAGATGAGCTGTTGGCACAGGGTGAGAAGAGCCAGGGCCACTCTTGGGCACTCTGTGCAGCTCTGGAGTCCTCAGCACAGACAGGGACCTGCTGGAGCAGGGTCAGAGGAGGCCACAGCAATGCTGGCAGGGCTGGAAGGGCTCTGCTGGGAGAGTTTGGCTTGGGCAGCCTTCAGAGGAGAAGGCTCCAGGAGACCTTCTGGTGGCCTTGCAGTGCTCCAAGGGCCCAGCAGAGAGCTGGGGACAGAGTTGTTCTCAGGGCTTGTTGTGCCAGGCCAAGAGGGGATGGTTTGAACTGCAAGAGGGAGACTGAGAGTGGAGAGAAGGGAGGAATGTTTGACCCTGAGGCTGGGGAGAGCCTGGCCCAGGCTGCCCAGAGAGGTGGGAGCTGCCCCATGGCTGGCACCACTGCAGGTCAGGGTGTGTGGGGCTGTGAGCAGCCTGCCCTGGCTGCAGATGTCCCTGCTGAGTGCAGGAGCTTGGAGTGGATGAGCTTGAGGGGTCCCTAACCCATTCCATGACTCTCTTAAAGCATGGCAGAGCCCCAGGGGTGTTCCTGGGCTGGCACCTGTGGTCCATCTCTGGTGCAAGCTGCCCCTCCAGGGGATGTCTGCAGTGGTTGTCCCTGTCCCCAGCCAGGGTTCCTCCAGCTGAAGGAGAAGATTTGACTCCACTAAGCCCTTTTGTAGTTTCCAAATGACCAATTTCAGTCATTTGCTGATTTTTTCCAAGGCTTTGCTGGCAGAGCCTCACTGGCAGGACAGGCAGCTGAAAGGGGCATGGCAGGTGGACCAAGGATGCTAGGATTATTATGGGTCACCCTTTAAATAACTCATTTGGGTGTGAATTAGAGCCCTGAGCTTGCCACTTCCTCGCCCCTGGCTGTTTGCAGCCACCTTGCTCAAGAGCTGGTGGCTTGGGCAGGCCTGGGGCACCTTGCACACCCTGCCCGTGCAGGAGGAAGGCTTAAGAGCTGCTTCCCTGAGCTCTGCCCACTCTGGTAGGACTCGTTTGTCACCTCCTCAGCTTGTTCAATCCCCTGTCATCTCTTTGGGCTGGGATGAAGTAAGCCATTTGCTGCCCCAGGCTGGAGCCCTCTGCCTGTGCCCTGCCTCCCCACGCTGCAGGAGAGGACAATGACCTCTTGGGCAGGTGTCTGACTTGGCTGCTTTGCATGAGGTCCTCTTAGAACCATAGGATTGGTCAGGGCTGGAAGGGACCACAAGGATCAGCCAGTGCCAACCCCCCTGCCATGCCCAGGGACACCCTACCCTAAAGCAGGCTGCACACAGCCTCAGCCAGCCTGGCCTGAAACACCTCCAGCCATGGGGCCTCAACCACCTCCCTGGGCAACCCATTCCAGCCTCTCACCACTCTCATGCTCAACAACTTCCTCCTCACCTCCAGCNAGCACAGCAGAGGGGGAGAATCACCTCCCTGGCCCTGCTGGCCACACTTCTGCTGCTGCAGCCCAGGCTCTGGTTGCTCTCTGGGCTGCAAGTGCACACTGCTGGCTCCTGTTGAGCTTCTCCTCCAGCAGCACCCCCAAGTCCCTCTCCTCAGGGCTGCTCTCCAGCCACTCACTGCCCAGCCTGGAGTTGTGCTTGGCATTGCCTCGACCCAGCCGCAGGACCTTTCCCTTGGTCTTGCTGAGCCTCCTGAGCTTGGCTTGTGCCCACCTCTGCAGCCTGCCCAGGTCCCTCTGGATGGATCCCTGCCCTCCAGCCTGGCTGCTGCACCACACAGCTTGGTGTGGGCAGCAAACTTTGGTGTGAGGGTGCTGGAGGCCTGGAGCAGGCTGCCCAGAGAGGTTGTGGAGACTCCTTCTCTGGAGACTTTCAAACCCCACCTGGATGCATCCCTATGGGAACTGCCCTGGGTGATGCTGCTCTGGCAGAGGAGTTGGACTGGAGGATCTCTGGAGGTGCCTTCCAACCTCCAAAGTTCTGTGACATTGTGATCTCCATCCAGTGTGGGACATAGGAAGAGCCACAGCATCAACCCTTGGCATGGCTGAGCTCTGCCCAGGCTGGACTTGGTGATCCTGAGAGACTGGCACAGGTTGCCCAGGGAGGTTGTGGAGCACAGAAGCACAGAATGTGATCTGTGATCACATTCTGTGCTTCTGTGCTCCACAACCTCCCTGGAGGTGTTGAGGGCCAGGCTGGATGAGGCCCTAAAGACCTGATCTAGTGGGAGGTGTTCCCTGCCCATGGCAGGGGATTGGAACTGGCTGAGCTTTGAGATCCCTTCCAGCCCATTCTGTGAGTCTCTGAAGCTGCACTTGAGAGCAGGCTGGGATGAGCTCTACTACCCAAGGAGCACCAAGCTGTCCTTGAGGTTAACATCCTGTGAGGGCCAGCAGCTCTGCATCCCTTTGGGGTGCTACCATCCTTGCTCCTCTCCCACCCCATGCTGGGGAGGATGCTCACCTAAAGCCCCAATGAGTGAGAACGCAGCAGGTGGGGATGGGGGAGGAGGAGTGGCCCTTGCCAGGGGAGAGGGAGAGTGGAGGTGAGGAAGAAAGTGTTTGCAGTGAGGGTGAGGAGGCACTGGCACAGGCTACCCAGGGAGGTTGTGGAGCACAGAATGTGATCTATGATCCCATTTTGTGCTTCTGTGCTCCACAACCTCCCTGGAGGTGTTCAAGACCAGGTTGGGTGAGACCTTGAGCAACCCTGTGCTGGTGGGAGGTGTTCCCAGCCCACGACAGGGGAGCTTAGAACTGGCTGAGCTTTCATGTCCCTTCCAACCCAAACCTATTGTGTGATTCTCTGCTCTCTCTGCCCCTTTGGCAGTGTGGCACCAGGGCATTTTCCAAGCAGCCCATGCCAGCCTCTCTCTGCTGCAGGCTGGCACACTGCTGCCTGTGACTCACCGCCCGGGGTCAGCTGCTGTGCTGACGCATCCAGCAGCTATCTGCTGCTTCCTCAGCTTCCTCCCTGCTGCAGCACCAAGCCCAGCTCCAGGCACCAAAAAGGAAGAGAATGGAACTTCTCCCACGTGTGGAGAGGGATCCCTGGGCAGCTGAAGGCTCCTGGATGGCCCAGTGACAGGGCAAAGGGGCAATGGATATAAACTGGAACCCAGGAGGTTCCACTTCAACGACCTCTGAGGTCTGCCTGGAGCCTTCTCTTCTCCAGGCTCCTCAGCCCCATCTCTCCCAGCATGCTCCCATAGCTCTATCTATGAGTTTTGAGTCTGTAACCTTACCTCCAGCCCAGACCCTGGCTGCTCTTTTGGCTCCCAGGCACTTTTAACTCTCTCCATGCTGCAGCTTCTATGAGTTTTGAGTCTGTAACCTTACCTCCAGCCCAGACCCTGGCTGCTCTTTTGGCTCCCAGGCACTTTTAACTCTCTCCATGCTGCAGCTCTCCTGCCCACTCAGCCCTGTAGTTTTCTCTGCCAGGGCTGGACACAGCCAAGGAGGTGGAAGTGAACCCCAAAAACCAGGTGAAACCTCAGCACTGGTGGGAAGCTCAGATCGAAACCTTCATGCTGGTCCCAGAGGGTGCTTGTTGTGACCTCTGGCATTTGGGATGAAGCTGGGAGGTGTTTGGGGTGCAGCAGGGCTTGGGTGCACTGTGAGTGGATCTTTGATCACATTGGGTGATTTTGTGCTCCACAACCTCCCTGGAGGTGTTCAAGGCCAGGTTGGATGAGGCCTTGAGCAACCTGTTCTAGTGGGAGGTGTCCCTGCCTATGGCAGGGGGGTTGGAACTGGCTGAGTTTTGAGATCCCTTCCAACCTAACCCATTCTGTGATTGAAGCCCTCCAAGTTCTGGCAGGCAGCAGGATGGTGTTTGCAGGAGCTGCACAAAGCAGTGCAGGCAGAAATGCTGCTGTTGCTGCTGTTGCTGCTGTTGCTGCTGTTGCTGCTGTTGCTGCTGTTGCTGCTGTTGCTGCTGTTGCTGCTGTTGCTGCTGTTGCTGCTGTTGCTGCTGTTGCTGCTGTTGCTGCTGTTGCTGCTGCTGCTGCTGCTGCTGCTGTTGCTGCTGTTGCTGCTGTTGCTGCTGTTGCTGCTGTTGCTGCTGTTGCTGCTGTTGCTGCTGTTGCTGCTGTTGCTGCTGTTGCTGCTGTTGCTGCTGTTGCTGCTGTTGCTGCTGTTGCTGCTGTTGCTGCTGTTGCTGCTGTTGCTGCTGTTGCTGCTGTTGCTGCTGTTGCTGCTGTTGCTGCTGTTGCTGCTGTTGCTGCTGTTGCTGCTGTTGCTGCTGTTGCTGCTGTTGCTGCTGTTGCTGCTGTTGCTGCTGTTGCTGCTGTTGCTGCTGTTGCTGCTGTTGCTGCTGTTGCTGCTGTTGCTGCTGTTGCTGCTGTTGCTGCTGTTGCTGCTGTTGCTGCTGTTGCTGCTGTTGCTGCTGTTGCTGCTGTTGCTGCTGTTGCTGCTGTTGCTGCTGTTGCTGCTGTTGCTGCTGTTGCTGCTGTTGCTGCTGTTGCTGCTGTTGCTGCTGTTGCTGCTGTTGCTGCTGTTGCTGCTGTTGCTGCTGTTGCTGCTGTTGCTGCTGCTGCTGCTGCTGCTGCTGCTGCTGTTTTTGCAACAGGCTGCTCCTTCTCCTGCTCCTTCTCCTGCTCCTTCTCCTGCTCCTTCTCCTGCTGCTGTTGCAACAGGCTGCTCCTTCTCCTGCTCCTTCTCCTCCTGCTGCTGCTGCTGCTGTTGCTGCTGTTTTTGCAACAGGCTGCTCCTTTTCCTGCTCCTTCTCCTGCTCCTGCTGCTGCTGCTGCCTGGCAGCATCGGAGAGAGGCTGTGGGGGTGTGGGGGGAGGCAAAAATCCCCAGCTTGTTAATTTGTAACTTTTTTTTTGGAGTTTCTGTTGATTTTTTTTTTGTTGTGTGAAACTGCAACTCCCCACCAGGAAATTGGTGGAGTGGTGGCCATGAATCATCCCTCCCCTCGATTTTAGGAGCCGTCGCTTGGGGAAGGCAGCAGAAAATTAGTCACTTGGTTAATTTGGCTTCCAATCAAAGCCGTTTAGGAAGCCATCCTGGAGCTGGGGAGGGGGAAGGGAGAGGGAGGGAGTAAGTATAAAAGGAGAGAGGCTTTTGGAAGTTCTTATCACATCTCCTGCTCTGGCAGCCACCTGAAGGTGTTTAAGGGCAGGCTGGATGAGGCTTTGGTTAGGCTGCTCTAGGGTAGGGTGTCCCTGGGCATGGCAGAGGGGTTGGAACTGGCTGATGCTTGTGGTCCCTTCCACCCCTGACTGATTCTGTGATTCTATGATTCTCCCACTCCCAGGCTGGCTTGAGGACAGCCAGCAGGATCTGGGGTCAGGGTCAAAGTCATCACCTAGGGTGAGGCAACAAACAGAGGCAGCTGGAAACCTGACTGCTGCTAAGGAACTCTTCTACCCCCCAACCCCCACCAAAAAACAGCCCTTTTTGCTACCTGGTGGCCAGCAGGGTGAGGGAAGGGATTCTGCCCCTCTACTTCACTCTGCTGAGACTCCACCTGGGGCACTGTGCCCAGTTCTGGAGCCTCTATTACAGGAGGGAGCTGGAGGTGCTGAAAGGTGTCCAGAGAAGGGCCATGAGGGTGAGAAAAGGGCTGGAGCTGCTCTGCTATGGGGACAGACTCCTCCTGGGGCACTGTGCCCAGTTCTGGAGCCTCTATTACAGGAGGGAGCTGGAGGTGCTGAAAGGTGTCCAGAGAAGGGCCATGAGGGTGAGCAGAGGGCTGGAGCTGCTCTGCTGTGGGGACAGAGTTGGGGTTGTTCAGTCTGGGGAAGAGAAGGCTCTGAGGGGACCTTATTGTGGCCTTCCAGTAGCTGAAGGGGCTACAGGAAAGCTGAGGAAGGAATTTTTAGGGTGTCAGGTGGGGAGAGGACTGAGGAGAATGGATCCAAGCTAGAGCAGGGCTGATTCAGATTGGATGTTAGGAAGAAGTTCTTCAGCATGAGGGTGGTGAGACACTGGCACAGGTTGCCCATTGAGGTGGTGGAAGCCTCATCCCTGGAGGTGTTTAAGGCCAGGCTGGATGAGGCTTTGGCCAGACTGATCTAGTGTGAGGTGTCCCTGCCCATGGCAGGGGGGTTGGAACTGGCTGATCCTTGTGTTCCCTTCCAGCCCTGACAGCTCTGTGATGATGTAAAGGAGGCACCTGGTGATTAACACAGGGGGAGGGGAGGGCATGTTGAGAGCAGCAAGACCCCCACCCTAGCTGCTGCATGATGGCAAAGCTCTGGGGAGGTGATGCTGGGGGTGAGGAGGAGCTTTAGGGTTGGTTGCCTGGACTGTGGCTTTTGAAGCAGGGAGATGTTGTCCCCCATGCTAACAGGGGAGCTGTGGTATGCGTCCTGGGCAGGGACTGGGGGGTATGAGGAGCATCTCTACTCCCCCCAAATGAGCATGGGTTTAATGGCCATGGTGGTCTGAGGCTGGGCTTGATGATCTTAAAGGTCTCTTCCAACTGAAACAACTCTATGATTCCATGAGCTGCCTTCATCCCATCCTCCATGAGCTGAGGGCTTTGAGGAAAGATGGGCAGCCAGGCTGGGTTTGGCTGGCCTGGGGCAGCTGAGCCTGCCCTGGGAAGGGACAAGGAGGCCAGGCAGGGCTGGGGGAGCTGAGCCTGCCCTGAGAAGGGACAAGGAGGGCAGGCAGAGCTGGGGGAGCTGAGCCTGCCCTGAGAAGGGACAAGGAGGGCAGGCAGCGCTGGGGCAGCTGAGCCTGCCCTGGGAAGGGACAAGGAGGGCAGGCAGAGCTGGGGCAGCTGAGCCTGCCCTAGGAAGGGACAAGGAGGGCAGGCAGGGCTGGGGCAGCTGAGCCTGCCCTGGGAAGGGACAAGGAGGGCAGGCAGAGCTGGGGGCAACCAGGGTTGTTTTGGATGGGTTAGGGAAGCTGAGCCTGCCCTGGGAAGGGACAAGGAGGGCAGGCAGGGCTGGGAGCAGCCCCCAGCCCTATTCACCACCCCACTGCAAGAGGGCAGCCTGTGTCTGGCAGGGAGCTGGGGAGGGTGACCCCCAACCCCTCTGGAGTTCCAGCAAGCAGTCAGTTAAGAGGAACCTGCTGTGCTTGCAGGGATCTGGGGAAAGAAGAACGAAACCCAGCAGGTTTGGGGGTGCTGGGGAGCACAGCAGGGAGGGAAGGGACTCACCAGCTGCCTTTTTTTGAGGGGGGGGAGGGTTCCCCCATACCCAGAGGGAAGCTGGCTGCCACCACTCCCAGCTTTTTTGGCAGGGCACACAGTGTGCTGGCTGCTGGTAAATGATTGCCAGGCTAACCAACCCGGCCGGGACTGGGGGTTGGCACTAAACAGGTGCCCAGGACTGGAGGTTGGTGCTAGGTTTGAATCCAAACAGGTGCTCAGGACTGATGTGTGCTGGTGGCCATCCCACTCCTGCTCCTGGCAGCGTTCGGTGCCCGCTGGAGCTGTGGGGCCAGGTGAGGCTGAGCGGTGTGGCTCGACCCCTGGGTTGCTTTTCCTTCTTGCCCAAGCTCCTGACCTCCCCAAGGGGGGTGGGGAGGGGGAGGAGGAGGGGTCTGGGGAATCATAGAATGAGGCAGGGTTGGAAGGGACCACAAGGAGCAGCCAGTTCCAACCCCCCTGCCATGCCCAGGGACACCCTACCCTAGAGCAGGCTGCACACAGCCTCAGCCAGCCTGGCCTTAAACACCTCCAGGGATGGGGAAGTGCAGTTCAGTGCCAGCCAGATCCCCCAGCTGGGCTCAGGGTGATGCACCCCAAGATGTGATGCACCCAAGCTGGAGAAGAGAAGACTTAGAGGGGATGTGACAAATGTTTCTAACTCTCTGAGGGCTGCCAGGAGCGGGGGGACAGGCTCTGCTCACTGCTCCCTGGGAGAGGACAAGCAGCAATGGATGGAAGCTGCAGCACAGGAGGTTCCAGCTCAACACAAGAAGGAACTTCTTTACTGTGAGGGTCCCAGAGCCCTGGCACAGGCTGCCCAGAGAGGTTGTGGAGTCTCCTTCTCTGGAGCCTTTTGAGACCTGTCTGGATGTGTTCCTGTGTGCCCTGAGCTAGATTGTGTGGTCCTGCTCTGGCAGGGGGGGTGGGGGGTTGGAATCGATGATCTCCTTGGGTCCCTTCCAACCCCTAATATCCTGTGATCCTGTGATGTGTTTCCACCCCTAAAGGTGGTGCTGAGGTGGCAGAGCCAGGGAGGATTGTGGCTTTGGGGTAGGGGCGGGTGGTGCCGCGGCCGTGCCTGGACTTTGCTCCATGCCCCGGGGCCGGCTGCAGCCTTGAGTGCACAGCGAGGGGAACGGTGCCAAAAGGCAGCTTTGGAGTCAAACCGGGATAAGCCCTGCAGACTCGGCTGGGTTTAGGCGCCCAGGGGAGGTTGGCTGTGCCCAAGGTTACCTTTCACCCCTGCATTTCTTTTCCCCTGGCTGTCCAGCCAAGGCAAACATGAGCTCAGAGCTGAGGTATTTGCTGCAGCTGAGCTTTGCCCACCTTTTTTGCCCACGTTTTGGAGGTGGGCACAGAGGTGAGCACCAGAGGGGGCCCCAGCAACCCCGTGAGGAAAGGTTTCAGCAAGCCCTAGAGTTGCTGGTTTCACCTCTCTCACACCGTGGCTCAAAACCCTTCCTCGCTGGAGGTTGGGACTCTTGGAGCCCTCCCTTTGATCACTCAAGCAGACAAAGCAAAAGGAGCGAGAAATGAGCTTTGAGCTGAGGTCAGGCTCTGCCAGCTTGGGCCAGCTGGGGGTGGGAGAGGCTGTGACCAGTCAGGGTAGGCTGGGGAAAATGGTTTGGGACTCTCTGGATGGAAGACCTGAACGTTTCCTACATATGGTGTATAAGACCTGTTTGACATCTTTGTCAGGGACAGGGACGGTGGCTTTGAGGTGCACCCTCGGTGAGTCTGCTGATGGCACCAAGCTGCGTGGTGCAAGGAACTCACCTGAGGGCAGGGATGGCACCAGAAGGATGTTCACAAGCTTGAGAAGCAGCCAGTGCCAACTGCATGAGGTTCAACAAGTCACAGAGCAAGGTCCTGCAGCTGTGTCAGGCACAAATCCAGGTTGGGTGCAGAGTGGGTTGGGAACAGCCCTGAAGGAAAATACTTGGGGGTGTTGGGTGCTGAGCAGCTCCCCAGGAGCCAGCAGTGCCCTCCTGCAGCCCAGCAGGCAGCTGTGTGCTGGGCTGCAGCCAGAGCAGTGTGGGCAGCAGGGCAGGAGAGGGGATCCTGCCCCTTGGCTCTGCTCAGACCTCACCTCCAATCCTGCCTCCAGCTCTGCTGTCCCCAGCAGAAGGAGGACACAGAGCTGCTGGAGTGAGGCCAGAGCAGGCCACAAAGATGCTCCCAGGGCTGGAGCAGCTCTGCTGTGAGCACAGGCTGAGGGAGCTGGGGGTGTGCAGCCTGCAGAGGAGAAGGCTCCAGGGGCATCTCAGAGCTGCTGCCAGTGCCTGAAGGGATCCTGCAGAAAGGCTGCAGAGAGACTTCTGCTGAGGCTGTCTGGAGCCAGGCCAAGGGGGAATGGTTTGGAGCTGAGGCAGAGCAGGGTTAGAGTGGAGCTGAGGCAGAAGTTGTTGAGTGTGAGGGTGGTGAGAGTCTGGCCCAGGCTGCCCAGGGAGGCTGTGGCTGCCTCCTGCCTGGAGGTGTTTAGGGCCAGGTTGGATGAGTCCTTGAGCAACCAGGTCTAGCTGAGAGGTGTCCCTCAGGGGTTGGAGCAGATGATCTGTGAGCTCCCTTCCAACCTGAGCTACTCTGTGGTTCTATGAAGGCCAGGCTGGATGAAGCCTTGAGCTACCTGATCTAGTGGAAGGTGTCCCTGCCCATGGCAGGGGTTTGTAACTTCAAGGTCTTTTAAGACCCTTTCCAACTCAAACCATTCTATGATTCCTCCAGCTGGGGCTTTCAGCCAGAGCTGATGGTTGAAAAAGCAGGATTGGATGTGTGGATCTATGGATTGAGTAGAAGGATTGGAGGATTGGGTAGGTGGATGAATAGTATGGGCCGGTGGATGGAATTTATGGGGTGAGTGGGCAGGTGGATGGATTTTGGGATGAGTTGGATGGATGGATTGGATGGACAGGTGGGTGGATGGTGGCCGCGTCTTGGCCTAGGATGCCCCATATGGGATGCTGGCATTACAGCCGATTGAAGGACACCGCTCCTAAAGTGCCTCCCGTTCCTCGTTAGGAGCTTGGGATGGGAATGTGGTTTCTTCTCTCCCCTCATGCAGCCCCTCCTGCGATGCCCCAGCGTGCCTGAGCCCCGCCAGACGCAGGGATGGAGCTGAAGGTCTGGGTGGATGGGATCCAGAGGGTTGTCTGTGGCGTCTCAGAGCAAACCACCTGCCAAGAAGTGGTCATCGCCTTGGCACGCGCCATGGGTGAGTCCCAGCCCCTTCTGCTGCGGTCCCTTTGCGGGTGAAGGCATCCGCAGGTGCTTCCCGGGAAGAGGAGGCCTTGGGTGGGTGGCAGGGGTCCTGCTCTGGGAGGGCTGGGAAGGGGAGGGTGTTGGCAGTCACTGACCGTGAGGGCAGGCAGCCTCAGCACGCAGCTGCTGGCCGCGGCTTGCCCCGATCTATGGAGATCCCTTCCAGCCCTTAACGTCCTGCGAGCTGAGGTGCTCCTCTCCGCCCTGCAGGGCAGACGGGCCGCTACGTGCTGGTGCAGAAGCTGCGGGAGAAGGAGCGGCAGCTGCTGCCGCTGGAGTGCCCCCTGGAGTCGCTGGCCAAGTGCGGGCAGTACGCCAACGACGTCCACTTCGTCCTGCGGCGCACCGGCCCCAGCGTGGTGGAGCGACCCTCCTCGGAGGGTACCCCCCAAGCCCCTGAGAGGACGTTCATCCGGGCCAGCTTGCCCATCAAACCCAGGCTTGCCGGCATGGATATGCCCCGTTCCCGGGAGCCCAAAAAATCCATGACCTTCAACTTGGGCCCTACAGGCTCTGCCGAGCTGTTGGCTGTGAACCGCTGGAGGCACCAAACCCGGGAAGGGTTGGACTTGGAGGCTGGTGGCGTCCTGCAGCCCTCCAAGGAAGAGCTGTTCAGGAGGGTGCTGAGGCAGCAGGAGCAGCTGCATTCCTTGGAGGCCCACGGGGACACCCTGGAGATGGACCTACGGCTGTGGGAGCGCGACCGACTGGCCAGCCAGGAGGACGAGATCCTCTACCTGGAGCACCTGGTGCGGAGGAACGAGACGGAGCTGGGCGAGGAGGAGTTCTGGCAGAGCGAGCTGCAGCTGGAGAAGGAGTGCGAGAGGGAGCGGCAGGAGCGGGTCCGGAGCCTGCGGGCCAGCCTGGAGGAGTACACCCAGAGGATCTACGAGCTGAGCGCCCGGACAGAAGCCCTGCAAGAGGAGATCCAGTGGGAAATGGCCGAGAGGGCCAAGAGGGGGAAGGAGACCCCCGCGCCCAGCCCTACAGAGCTGGAGGATATAGCTGCCAAGATGAAAAGGGACCTGGAGGCCAAGGTTAAGCAAGGCACCCAGCTGGAGAGCAACTTGGCCAGCGTGGAGAAGGCCCTGGAGGAAGCAGAAAGGAACCTGCAGGTAGATAGGACTGGGCTGAGCAGCCCCCATGGGGTGGGTTGGACATTTGGGATGGGATGGGACCAGCTTCCTAGCAGTCTGGAGCTGATGGGTTGAGTGGGGTTGGTCGTGTCCCACCATGAGCCTGGGCACTAAATGCCGTTGGAGGCACAGCAGCACTGGTCCCCAGCCGGCAGAGGGTCACAATCCCATTGCTCTCCACGCAGCCTGCGGCTGGGCAGGGGCTTCTGCTGGCTGGTGCAGGTGGAGCACAGCATCCCCTTGGAGCCAATGGTCCACGCGTGGGGTCAGTGGCGTTGGAGCAGGGCTCAGTGTCACCCAAGATAAGAGGAGCCGTGGGGGTGGATAGCGTAGGGCCACTCGGTGCCTGCGCACAAACCCTTCTGACCACTCGAGCCGTGCAGGGAACCTCGTGTGGTGGGGACTGATGGCAGCTGTCAGCCTGACCCTCACACACGCCCCGGCTCTCCTCTCCTGGCCTCTCCCGCATGGTGAAGTCCAGGTGCTGCTTGATGCCCACCCTACACCCACCAGGGCCCCTTGAGCGGAGCTTTTGGCCGGGCAGGCAATGGGAGCTGCCATGCTTCCAGCTCCTCCGCTGCAGCAGCTCACGGCCAGCGCTTCCCGGCCGCTATCCGCCGCCTGCTCGCACCCTCTGGTGGGGAGATGCAGCAAACAGGGCTGGCCCCACCGCCGGCGCTCCCTCGTCCCCACCTCCCACCGCCCCTTCGTCTCCCCCCCCATCGCCGGTGCTCCCTCGTCCCCCACCGCCGGCGCTCCCTCCTCCTCCCCCCACCGGCGCCCCTCGGAGAGGAGCAGCCGAGCCACGGTACCTCCGAGGTCCCCTTCACCGTCTCTAGCAGGGTGAGCCCAGGCTAAGGGAGCAGCCTTAGGGGTGAGCGCCAGCTAGTTGTTGGGGGGACGCCATGAGGCTCACCCTGTCGTCGTCACGTCCCACTCCCTCCCCACCCTCCCCGGTGTGTATTTTGCAGGCCCAGAGCCAAGAGCTGGAGGAGTTAAATAAGGAGCTGAGGCAGTGTAATTTGCAGCAGTTCATTCAGCAGACCGGGGCCACGGTGACCGTCCTGCAGGCTAGGTCCGAGGAGGATGCCCAGCCAGAGCCTGGCCCACGCGAGCTGCCAGCCTGCAGGAGAAATGGAGGTCAGCATGCTCCGTGGGACCCCTGCCCACTCCCTGCCTCCCCTCCACGGGCCTCAGTACCCCCTCCATGGGGGTTGCCCCCAAAACCAGCCAGTTGTTGCCTGGCGTGCAGAGGTTAGGCAGCAGGGATGGAGGTTGGCTACTGGCACCCGGTCCCTACCACAGGCTCACAGGATGGCAGGGGTTGGAAGGGACTCAAAGAGATCATCGACTCCACTCCCCTGCCAGAGCAGGACCATACAATCTAGCTCAGGTCACACAGGAACACATCCAGACAGGCCCTGAAAGGCTCCAGAGAAACCTCTCTGGGCAGCCTGTGCCAGGGCTCTGGGACCCTTACAGTCAAGAAGTTCCCCCTTGTGTTGTGCTGGAACCTGCTGTGCTGCAGCTTCCATCCATTGCTGCTTGTCCTCTCCCAGGGAGCAGTGAGCAGAGCCTGTTCCCCCCCAATCCCACCTTGGCCTCTGGGGTGTGCCACCCCCCAGGCTCCTTCCTCCTGCTCCTCCTCCCCAGGGAAGCCTGGGAGTTGCTTGTAATGGTGCTGAGGGGTCAGAGCCTGTGTTGCTGCTTCAGGGGTCAGACTGGCTGCAGGGAGCTTTCCTTCGTAGCACAGCCCAGTGCCATCAAAAAGCAGGGGGCCAATGACCAGCATCAGCCCCGGGGGGACTGCAGGCTGGCAGGGGTGGGCTCTGCCCAGCCACGACCTCTGTGTTTGGCAAGCCATCACATACTCACAGGGCTGAGGGGGCTGTCATGAAGGGGGCAGGGGAAGACAAGGAGCCATGTCCCTCCAGAGCAGCTGGAGAGGGTGCTGAGGCTGCCCTGCTGCTGCGGCCGTGCCCGCAGAGCCCAGCCTGAGCCAGGCCTTTCTCTCTGTCCCGTAGGTTTTCCTCCCAGCTCCGACACCGACTCACCACCCCGGGCCAGCACCAAGCAGCTCCTCAGCCATCCCAGGACCCTGCCAGAGCCCCTGGTGCCCAACCTGAACCCTGAGGGTATGTACAGCTATGGGACCCTGGCACTGGAAGCAGGGAGAGGCTTCTGCTGCCAGCTGCAGGCTGCGGAGAGCGGGCGGCTGGAGCTATTTATAGAGGCCATTAGTGAGAGCAGAGCTGGCACCACAGCAGCCCCCCTGCCACTGCCAGCTGCTGCCAGCTGCTGGTCTCGCTCTGCCCAGCTGGGAGATGCAGAGGATAGAATCACAGAATCAGTCAGAGCTGGAAGGGACCACACGGATCAGCCAGTTCCAACCCCCCTGCCGTGGGCAGGGACACCCTACCCTAGAGCAGGCAGAGTAGAGGGAGAGAATCACCTCCCTGGCCCTGCTAGCCACACTTCTCCTGCTGCAGCCCAGGGACCCTGTGGAGCACAGAGAGTGAGAGGGAGGAGACACTGGCACAGCTTGCCCAGGGAGGCTGTGGAGCACAGAGAGTGAGGAGAGACTGGCACAGCTTGCCCAGGGAGGCTGTGGAGCACAGAGAGTGAGGAGACATTGGCACAGCTTGCCCAGGGAGGCTGTGGAGCACAGAGAGTGAGAGGGAGGAGAGACTGGCACAGCTTACCCAGGGAGGCTGTGGAGCACAGAGAGGGAGA
>WAAF01005726.1:0-22884 GCA_013400475.1 Tricholaema leucomelas
GAAATTAAAAATCAGCTAAAATAAGAACAGACAAAATAAGCTGAAAGAAAAGGAAAATAAAAGAAATTAAAAATAGAGAAAGAAAATAAAAATCAGATAAAATAAATTAAAACCCTGAAATAAAAAGCCAAGCACTAAAACTGAACTACAAAGACATTAAACATCTCCAATCAAATACCAACCTAGCAAGCAGCTATGGAGCAGAGAATTGATGTAGGCTCTCACCTTCTATGCGATGCATAATTTCCTGTGATGTGACCTGAGCCATCACAACCAGGAGTAGGGCACCTGTGGAGGGAAGGGAGGCTTGGGTTAGCCCCAGGGCAGGATGCTTTGTGACAGCTGGGTTCAAGGAGACATCCAGGGATTGGTGACATCGAGACAGGTTTTGTCTCCCTGCCCCTTGCGCAGGAACAAGGGGTGGGTGGTGGCACCAGTGTTATCACAGCATCACCAAGGCTGGAAGAGACCTCACAGACCATCAAGTCCAACCCTTCACCACAGAGCTCAAGGCTAGACCATGGCACCAAGTGCCACGTCCAATCCTGCCTTGAACAGCTCCAGGGACGGCGACTCCACCACCTCCCTGGGCAGCCCATTCCAGTGTCCAATGACTCTCTCAGTGAAGAACTTTCTCCTCACCTCAAGCCTAAATTTCCCCTGGTGTAGCTTGAGGCTGTGTCCTCTTGTTCTGGTGCTGACTGCCTGAGAGAAGAGAGCAACCTCCTCCTGGCTACAACCACCCCTCAGGTAGCTGTAGACAGCAATAAGGTCTCCCTTATTGGTGTTGGTGTGGTGGTTGCTGCCTGGTGTTGGCATTGAACCACAGAATCACTGTGGTGGGAAAAGACCTTCAAGAACATCAAGTCCAACCCTTATCTGACTCTGCCAGGGTCACTGCTGCACCGTACCCCTGAGCACCATGTCTAGACAGCTTTTAGATACCTCCAGGGTTGGCCATTCCACCACTGCCCTGGGCAGCCTGTTCCATTCTTTGAGAGCCCTGTTGGTGCAGAAAGGTGTCTAAACTAAACCTCCCCTGGCAGACCTTGTGACCATTTCCTCTTGTCCTATCAGCTGGCATCTGTGAGAAGAGTCCATCCCCTACCTGGCTTCAGCCTCCTTTCAGGAAGCTGTAGAGAGCCAGAAGGTCTCTCCTCAGTCTCCTTTGCTCCAGGCTGCACACCCCCAGCTCCCTCAGCTGCTCCTCCTCAGCCCTGTTCTCCAGACCCTTCACCAGCTTCATTGCCCTTCTCTAGGCCCACTCCAGCCCCTCAATGCCTCTCTTATGCTGCAGTGCCCAAAACTGAACCAAGTACCTAAGGTACAGAATGAGCTGCTCAGGGAGGTGGTGGAGTCACCCACCCTGGATGTGTTTAAGGCTTGCTTGGATGTGGTGCTTAGGGCTGTGCTTTAAGGTGAATCTTGTAGAGTAGAGCTCTAAGTTGGAATTGGTGATCCTGAGGGGCTTTGCCAACCTGGATGTCTCTGTGACTCTGTATGGCCTCACTAGTGCCAAGTACCATGGGACAATCACCTCTGGAGAGGAACATTGGTGGGAAGAAGATGTTGGGAGGGTAGTGGGCAGCTGCTCTCCACTGAAGGGATGCAGGTATCACCCTTCTCTTTGGGGGAGGAATTTGCTGTGCCCCCAGGTTCTCAATCCCCAATTTTAAAGCCACCAGTGCCTGGCTGTGGTACCACTGGTTGGTAGCATGCAGCAGATCAGGGACTGATATGTCTCCAGGACAGCCCAGTCAACCCATGGGCAATATGTGGTGGTCCACAGGGAGCTTCTGAACTCTATGGGCAATCAAGATGCCAATGCCTGGTCCAGGCAATAGCATGGTTGGGCTGCTCTAGATGCTGGGAGTCCATGCAGCAACAATGCCCATCAGTGCCTTCAGTTTTTAAGCTTAGAAAATAGCATTTTGAAAGTCTCCTCTTTTGTGTTTTGGGAGGGGTTGGGGTTGGGGTTTTTTGGCCAGAAAATAGAAGCAGAGAATTGTTTTGGCTGGAAAAGACCTCTGAGATAATTGAGTCCAATCACCAGCCCAACACAGAATCATTCTGGTTGGAGAAGACCTCTATGATGATCCAGTTCAACACAGGATCATGGAGATTAAAAAAGACCTCTAATACCAAAATTCTCCTCCTTGCACCAGCTCTGAAGGAGGATTGGACATTGGTGGCTCAGTGAATAAGAATTTTTTCCCCCCAATGGGGGGCAAAAATGGGCTACTCACCTAGGCTGGCAGAGGAAGGCCATGTCCTAGAGCTAGAAAGGTGGCAAGGAGATCAAATCAGGGCCAAGGAAAGTCCATGGGGAAGGGACACATCAGCAGGGCCTCACTGAGGGTGCAAATTCTCTGACTCCTTTAGGAATGAGAGGTTTAGGAAGCGATTCTGACATCTCCTTGCTAGATGCTGGAGAAGTCGAGAGCAAAACCCTCTCTTTGTTGTTCAACCTTCAGGGTGGGCTGGAAATTACGACACCACTAACAGCCAACTCCTTCTGCCTTTCAGGATGTTTAAAGAAGGGGTGGGGGGGAAGTGATTTGATTTTTATTTTTAATTATCTGGAGACAAATCATACCAACAGAGACCTCTTATTGCATGTTCCAGCCTGGAGCTATTTTTTCCTATCAAGGATATTAACCCCTGAAATGGAATTGATAATAGAAACACTGACACAGCCTTATCTGGAGCAGTGAAGAGCTCTGACTGCACTATCTGGGAGATCTTCAAATCCTCTTCCTTTCCTCCCATCTTCACCAAGACAGTGAAAAATAAAACCCAAGCAGCATTAAAAGGCTTTGTCCTTTGGTCAGAAGCCATCGTAAAGTGGTTTGGGTTGGAAGTGACCTCAAAGATCATCCAGTTCCAACCCCCTGCCATGGGCAGGGACACCTCCCACTAGCTCAGATTGCTCAAAGCCTCATCCAACCTGGCCTTGAAGACTTCCAGGCTTGGAGCCTCTATGGGTTCTCTGGGCAGCCTGTTCCAGTGCCTCACCACCTGGGGAAGAAGGACCACGGCAGCACCATGCTGTGGAGGGTGGTTTGGTCAAGCATTGCTCAGCATCTTCCCAACCTCTCTTTTTCTTCCCAACCTCTGTTTTAATTCCTCAGATCCATTTTTCACTTAGATCTCAACCCAAAATTCCCTTTTTCCCTCGTGGGGAAGAATTTCTTCCTAAAGTCTGAACTCAATCCAGTCTCCTCCAGTCTGAAGCCAGCATCCCTCCTCACTCACCCCATGCTTGCATACCAAGTCCCTTTCCAGCTCTCCTGTATCCACCTTCAAATGCTGGAAGCTGCTCTAAGTTTTCTGCAGGATTTTGATGCAAAGCTCTGCCCTCAGATGCCTGAGGGGAGCAGGGATGCTGCTCAGCAAGGCTTTCAGGGGTGACCCCATTTGTTTTTTCTCTGGATCCTTATTGGAATTGGACACTTGTTCCTGAGAGCTTTTCATACCTCTCACACTAACTGCTGATCTCTGAACTGTTCTTTCAGGCTGCTGGAGAAACAGCAGCTCAGCAAAGATCTCTTAAGAGGTCCTTTCAAAATGTATATGGTCTATACCAGATGATTAAAGGTACTTAGCACTAATCACCAGAGTCTTCTCCATCCACTGGCACCTTCTATTAATATCAACTAATCCAGAGACCTTTTCTACCTCTCCTATAAGGAGCAGGTGGCTAACAAACATTTTTCCTGCCACCAGCAGCCACATTGATGGTGAGGTGAGGAGCAGTCCTGGATAGATGTTGCCCTGTGGGTCACCCAAGAAGGATGTGGGACTTTACCACTCACCTTAAAGAGTGAATGGGTTCCCACCTAACTATCCTTACCTTGCCTCCAAACATGACTGATTGCATACAGGACACACTGGTGTTTATGATGACTCTGTGCAGTGTAAGGCCCTCCAAGAGGTATTACTTTCTGGTAGCAACCCCAACGGGCTCAGCCTGCCCTCACAGCAGAGCTCTTCCAGGCCTCCCAGCATCACTGTGGCCTCCTCTGGTCCCTGTCTCTGTTGTACTGAGGACTCCAGAGCTGGCCCCAACACCGCAGGTGTGGTCTCAGCAAAGCAGAGGGGTGGAATTCCCTCCCTGCCCCTGCTGCCCACACTGCTGGAGATCAGCCCAGGACAGGGCTGGAGCTGGGCTGGGTGCCAGCTTGTCACAGAATCTTAGGGCTTGGAAGAAACCTCCAGAGATCATCAAGTCCAACTACTCTGTCAAAGCAGGTTCAAACAGGGCAGGCCACACAGGAACACATCCAGGAGGGTTTTGAAAGTCTCCAGGGAAGGAGACTCCACAACCTTTCCGAGCAGCCTGCTCCAAGGCTCCATCATTCTCATGTTGAGCTTCTCATCAACCAGTACTCCCAGATCCTTCTCCACAGGGCTACTCTCTATCCCTTCACCCCCAGCCTGGACTGATACTAAGGACTGCCCAACCTCAGTGGAGGACCTTGCCCTTGACCTTGTTGAACCTCATGAGGTTCACGTGGTCCCACTTCTCCAGCTTGGCAATGAACATCCATGGATATGAACAGGAACCTCTGTTGCTGACACCTAAATGGCCACAAAACTTCACCATCAAGTCAGTACCTCAGGTTCTCCTAAAGCATTTTCTTTGCTTTCTCCTGGTGGTATTTTCCCAGCTGTGCTTCTACCCTCCCAAAATAAACCTTGCACCTTCATTTGGGCTTTGGGTTACTTGAGAGATGTACAAAAAAGGTTGAATGAAAAGGGTTAGGGCACAAACTGGGAAGCAAGAGCATGGGAAAAGACACAAAATCAAAAGGAACATTTCTCTACAGTGCCCAAAGGAGGCCTGCCAGGGGCCCAGGTTATTGCTGATTGCTGCCCTCATCATCATCTCTTCACAGGGAGAGTGACTGCCATTGGAGTGGGCTGCCAAGAGAGGTGGTGGAGTTGCCATCCCTGGAGGTGTTCAAGACAAGACTGGATGAAGCACTTAGTGCCATGGTCTGGTTGATTGGATAGGGCTGGGTGCTAGGTTGGACTGGCTGAGCTTGGAGGTCTCTTCCAACCTGCTTGATTCTATGACTCTAAGATTCTATGGTCTGGTTGATTGGACAGGGCTGGGTGCTAGGTTGGACTGGGTGAGCTTGGAGGTCTCTTCCAAACTGATTGATTCTACGTTCTATGGTCTGGTTGATTGGATAGGGCTGGGTGCTAGGTTGAACTGGATGAGCTTGGAGGTCTCTTCCAACCTGCTTGATTCTATGACTCTAAGATTCTATGGTCTGGTTGATTGGACAGGGCTGGGTGCTAGGTTGGACTGGATGAGCTTGGAGGTCTCTTCCAGCCTGGTTGAGTCTATGGTCTAGTTGATTGGACAGGGCTGGGTGCTAGGTTGGACTGGATGAGCTTGGAGGTCTCTTCCAGCCTGGTTGAGTCTATGGTGTAGTTGGACAGGGCTGAGTGCTAGGTTGAACTGGGTAAGCTTGGAGGTCTCTTCCAAACTGGTTGATTCTATGATTCTATGGTCTGCTTGACTGGATAGGGCTGGGTTCTAGGTTGGACTGGCTGAGCTTGGAGGTCTCTTCCAACCTGGTTGCTTCTATGATTCTATGATCCCCCCTCCCCAAAAGATGCCTTTCCTCCGTGCCATCGCTGCTCCCAGTTGGACTCCACCGGAACTCCTCACGGGTGGATTTTCATCATCTCTTTGAAAGGAGAAGGGGAAGGGATGGAAAAGCAAAAGCAGAGCAAAAGGAAGAAGGGGCAGGAAAGGGAAGAGAGGAAAAAGGGTGAAGGAGAAACAAAAAAGAAGAAGGAAAAGAAAAAAACAGAAAAGAAAAAGGCGTTCCAAGTTGAGCGCAAACATACTTGAGGTCAGCAGAGTGGGCAGCCATGAGGTTTCTGAGGCTCTTGTCAGCAAGAGGACAACCAGAAAGGCTGAAAGAGAAGAGATGGAATATCTGGATAAGCCAAAAAAAAAAAAAAAAAGGAAAAAAAAAAGGGAAAAAAAAGGAAAAAAAGGGGGAAAAAAAAGGAAAAAAATCAGAAAAAAAAAGGATCAGGGCGTGGGGAGGGAGAGGGGCAACAGAAGGTGGGGAGGAAACAGAACCAAACTACCCAGGTGGACACAAAATATACTAAAAGAAATTTTAAAAGCCTTCTTTTGAAGTCCAAAGCATGGGGAAAAGGAAAGGTCAACCCACCTGCGGTGAGAGGCGTAGTTTCCTGTGATGTGTCCGCTGCCATCACAGCCTGGGGTTGGGCAACTAGGCAACAAGAAGAAGGAGGAGGAGGAATTTAAGTGCTGGAAAAGAGTAGGGGCAATCTGCAGGCTCAGCTTGGGGTCTATCTGAGGGGAGAGCTCAGACTGAACCTGGAGCCAGATCCCTTGCACCCTTCCATGCGTTTGCGTGTTCACACACAACTAAGCCAACTCCCTCTCCTCTCCCCTTCCTCCCCTTTTTAGCCCCAAAAGCTCTCAAGGATCCTGGAGAAACAAGTGACAAATGTGGCAAATCAGAGACTGGTTTGAGTTGGAAGGGACTTCAAAGTTCATCCAGTCCAACCCTACCTGCAGTCAGCAGGGACAGCTGCAACCAGAGCAGGTTGCTCACAGCCCCAGACAACCTGAGCTGCAGTGGTGCCAGGGCTGGGGCAGCTCCCACCTCTCTGTGCCAGGCTCTCATTGCCCTCATCATAAGAAATTTCGTCCTTGCAACAAGAAGGAGGAGGAGGAGAAATTTAAGTGCTGGAAAAGAATAGGGGCATCTGCAGGCTCAGCTTGGGGTTTATCTGAGGGGAGAGTTCAGACTGAACCTGGAGCCAGATCCCTTGCACCTGATCCTTCCACGTGTTCGTGTGTTCACACACAACGAAGCCAACTCTCTCCCTCTCCTCTCCCCTTCCTCCCCTTTTCAGCCCCAAAAGCTCTCAAGGATCCTGGAAAAACAAGTGACAAACTTGTGGCAAATCAGAGACTTGTTTGGGTTGGAAGGGACTTCAAAGTTCATCCAGTCCAACCCTACCTGCAGTCAGCAGGGACAGCTGCAACCAGAGCAGGTTGCTCACAGCCCCAGACAGCCTGAGCTGCAGTGGTGCCAGGGCTGGGGCAGCTCCCATCATTCTGGGCAGCCTGGGCCAGGCTCTCAATGCCCTCATCATAAGAAATTTCATCCTTCTCTCTAGTCTAAATCTCCCTCTTTTAGTTTAAAGCTGTTCCCTCTTGTACTGTCCCAAAAGGCCCTGCTCAGAAGTCTGTCCTCAGCTTTCTGATGGATCCCTTTAAGCACTGAAAGGCCACCAGAAGGTCTTCCTGGAGCCTTCTCTTCTCCAGGCTGACCAAGCCCAACTCTCTCAGCCTGGCCTCGCAGAAGAGCCCTTCCAACCCTCATATCATCGCTGTTGCCTTCTCTGCGTGTGCTCCAACCCATGTTCTGGGGTGTCCTGGGACAGTTTGGCCCAGCAAGGTGAGAGCTTGGAGGTTCACCTACTCCCTATTCATCCTTGAGCCCTCTTCACAACCACAGTGCCCTCACAACCCCCCTGCAGCACTGATGTGAAGATGTTCAAGCAGCAGTGATGTGTGCCCACATGGTACCCACTCATGTCTTGAGAAGATTAAGGTGAAGAACACCTCCACAGCCACTGCCCTTAGTGCCAAAGGACTGCACCCAGACAGTGAGTATCAAACAGACACAGCAGTCTGCTCCTGAGTTAAACTCCAGCTAATCCATCACAGCCCTGGGGCCAGAGAGGGAGTAGGATGATAAATGGGGGGGAGAAGGCTCAGGGATGCCCTTGACACCATTTCTGTATTCCAGGGCTGTTTTCACTTAGAATCACAGAATGGTCTGAGTTGGAAGAGACCTCCAAAGGTCATTCAGTCCAACCCCCTGCAGTCAGCAGGGGCATCCTCAACTAAATCAGGTTGCTCAGAGCCTTGTCCAGCCTCACCTTGAATACTTCCAGCCATGGAGCCTCAACTCCCTCCCTGGGTAACCTGTTGCAGTGTTCCAGCAGCCTCCTGCTGCAGAACTTGTTCCTCACCTCCAATCTCAAACTGCTCTGCTCTCATTTCAAACCATTGCCCTCATCTTGTCCTTGCAGGCCTTTGGGAGCAGTCCCTCTGCAGCCTTCTTGTAGCCCCTTCAGGTCCTGGCAAGCTGCTATTAGGGAAATTCCCTTCCCCTCATGACACAATTAAAGCTCAGGAGCACTTCAGGGCTCTGTCTCAGGAATTGCTGCTCACATCACTGCTGGGTTTTAAGAAGGCTTTTAGGGCTCGGCAGGACAGGGCTTTGCTGGTGTAGGGATGGTGCTGCTGCTGCCCTGCCCCTGTGGGTGTCTTCCCTCCCTGCCTGACCCCTCAGGCTCCTGCTGCCTCATCAAATGATAAGCTCTGCTGTATGAGGTCAGCAAAATGATGCCTGCAGACTCTTCCCTGTTTGACATACAGGAAGGGTCAGGAAGGCCAAACCAGCAGATCTGTTGGGATGGCTGGGAGGAGAGACTTCCCCATCGCAACATCCAGCCTGATCTCAGCGTGTCCTTAGATCAGAGCAAAGTCCCAGCTGCAGCATTTGGGTCAGACTTTGACCATTAATCAGTAATTTAAAGATCATGGAATTGTTTTGGTTGGAAAAGACCTTCCAGATCATGGAGTCCAGCCATTCCCTAACTCCACCCAGGCTGGTGCTAAACCATGTCTCTCAGCACCACATCTCTGTGACTTTGGTGTGGGCAGTGTGGATGCAGAGCAAAATAGAACAGAGCTGGGTCAGTATTTCTCCCTACCCAAGGCCCTGAATATGCAGATGGGATCTGGATTAAGATCTCTCTCCAGTGGAAGCTGCACCATGAAGCAGACTTGCCACAGCCCTAATTCACACTCTGTGGCCCTGCACTGTCATGGTGAGGGGACCTCATTGCTCTGCCTTAAGGAACCAACAAGTCTTGGCTTTGCAGTGAGGCACCCTGCGGTTCAACACCCCCTTTGAGAAGGTACTGAGATGCCTCAGGTGTTTTTGGGTCTGCAGCATCACCCAGTATCCAATGCTGAGGCTGGGCAGGCTCCAGCACTGTGCCAGAAACACTCTTGCAGCAAAATCTCAGAAAAAAATGAACCCTGCAAGGAGACTTCCACAGCCCTGCCCCTGAATCTTGAGAGCACCAAGCTCCCTAGAGAGTTCCCTCCATATCTGCAGGGTTTCAAGGCCATATGGGAATAGACTTTGCCTCAATGCTCAGTTGTATGAGGACAGGGCCCCCTGTGAGCTTTCATCTGAACACTTTTGTGCTCAGCCTATCATCTAGTTCCTCTCACCAAAACATGCTAGCTAGGCTCAAACTAGCACAACTTCGGATGAGATAAGAGCAGTCACAGTAAGAAAGGGAACTACATTTCTCATTTTAAAACACATTTGCTATCAAATTTTGTCTCTTGCCAGCCTGGTTGTAGAATCATAGAATCAGTCAGGGTTGGAAGGGACCACAAGGATCAGCCAGTTCCAACCCCCCCTGCCATGCCCAGGGACACCCTACCCTAGAGCAGGCTGCCCACAGCCTCAGCCAGCCTGGCCTGAAACACCTCCAGCCATGGGGCCTCAACCACCTCCCTGGGCAACCCATTCCAGCCTCTCACCACTCTCATGCTCAACAACTTCCTCCTCACCTCCAGCCTGACTCTCCCCACCTCCAGCTTTGCTCCATTCCCCCCAGTCCTGTCACTCCCTGACAGCCTCAAAAGTCCCTCCCCAGCTTTTTTGTAGCCCACTTCAGATCCTGAAAGGTCACAAGCAGAGCACTTGGGAGCCTCCTCTTCTGCAGCCTGCAGAGCCCCAACCCATTCAGTCTGTCCTCATAGGAGAGGTGGTTGTGCAGTCTGGAGGAAGAGACAAGAAGGCAAGACTCACGTGAGCAGCTCCTTCTTGATGTCCTTGGAGAGGAATTTAAGCTTGAAGTTGGTTAAAGTAACTTCCCCTGGGTATTTTCGTTCTTCAAAGTTCTCCTCTGACGCTTCTTGCTCATCAGCTTCCGAGGAGGCAAAAGAGTGGGCAGCAGGCTCTGACTGCAAGAGAACAGCCAGGAGAAGTGATGGCAGTGGTGGTCATTGCTGCTGAGCCACGGTGGGAAGTGATCCCAGCTTCTTCCCAGTCAGTGCACCATTACCAGCACTCCTGACCCCTCTGCAAGTGCCTCGTGGTACTCAAAGAAGAGATCAAGCAGTCCATAAATTCCCCTTTTTGTAGGAGAAGTGTGTCACAGGGATTTACAGCTGGATCTCTCAAGGTCTTGAAGGGATGAAGATCAGTGTGATCCTCCCCATACTCATCCTCAGCAATACCTCCACATGAGCAGAGAGGCAGTGGCTGCTTCCAGGGTCAAAGGTGCTCATGCCAGTTAGGAGGCAAAAATTGGGTTCCCCCAGCTTCAGAATCAGTGTTAGGGCACAGAAGGTCACATCTGCTCACAGCAGATATAAACCACCCCAGGGAACATCCCAGGAACACCACTGGTGGCAGTGAGCTGAAGAAATTTACTACAAAGCAAGGAGCACAGAACCAGGACAGCACAAGTGGTCTTCCTTGGCAAGACCACCTTAACAGACCCAGGGCCATCTTCCTCCTGCCTGATTATCCATAGATGATGTCTGATAGCACTGATGGAGCCCTCAGTATTTACTTCCAAGGCTCAGAGGGCAAACTGGCAGTTGTGGGGTGGGGAAAAGAACTGTGCAAGCAAACATACTCAGAGAATCAGAGAATCCTTTGGGCTGGAAGTGACCTTCAAGGTCATCTAGTCCAACCACAGACAGGGATATCTTAGAATCATAGAATCAACCAGGTTGGAAGAGAGCGCCAAGCTCAGCCAGCACAATCTAGCACCCAGCCCTGCCCAATAAACCAGACCATGGCACTAAGTGCCCCAGCCAGGCTTGGCTTCAACACCTCCAGGCATGGCAACTCCACCACCTCCCTGGGCAGCCCATTCCAATGCCAATCACTCTCTCTGCCAACAACTTCCTCCTAACGTCCAGCCTAGACCTGCCCTGGCACAGCTTGAGGCTGTGTCCCCTTGTTCTGTTGCTGGCTGCCTTGCAGCAGATCCCAACCCCACCTGGCTACAACTCCCTTCAGGTACTTGTAGACAGCAACCAGCTCAAGTTGCTCAGAGCCCCATCCAACACATGACCTTGAATGCTTCCAGTGATGGAGCATTTAGAATCTCTTTGGGCAACCTGTTGTTGAGTCTCCCTACTCAGCAGGCATTATTCAAGGCCCAGGAGTCCCCACTCACCTCTTCTGGCTCCTCTTCCCGCTGCCGGTTTGGTTTAGTGTAGTCAATGGGCCCATCCCATTCATCCTGCCGAGAGGTCTGGCTGGACTGGGGGGAGGTCATGGTGCTGCTCGTGGCACTGGTGCTGTTTTGGCGCTGGGATACGTCTGGGGACTTCATGCTGGGACTACTGCTGCAGCTGCTGCTGCTAGGGAAAGTGTTCTCCCGTTTGCGGTGCTTGTTCATACTCAAGTCCAGAGTCCCATTCTCATCCACTTCAATGTCCATGGACTGAATTATAGAATCATAGAAGGGTTTAGGCTGGAAGAGACCTCAAAGCTCAGCCAGTTCCAAGAACACCTCCCACTAGAACAGGTTGCTCAAGGTCTCATCCAACCTGGCCTTGAATACCTCCAGGGAGGTTGTGGAGCACAGAAGCACAGAATGTGATCAAAGATCCCATTCTGTGCTTCTGTGCTCCACAACCTCCCTGGAGGTATTCAAGGCCAGGTTGGATGAGACCTTGAGCAACCTGTTCTAGTGGGAGGTGTTCTTGGAACTGGCTGAGCTTTGAGGTCTCTTCCAGCCTAAACCCTTCTATGATTCTATAATTCAGTCCATGGACATTGAAGTGGATGAGAATGGGACTCTGGACTTGAGTATGAACNCCTGAGCCTCCTCTTCTGCAGGCTGCACACCCCCAGCTCCCTCAGCCTCTCCTCACAGGGCTGTGCTCCAGGCCCCTCCCCAGCCTTGCTGCCCTTCTCCAAACACCTTCCAGCACCTCAGCATCTCTCTTCAATTGAGGAGCCCAGAACTGGTGTGGCCTGAGCAGTGCTGAGTCCAGGGGCAGAAGAACCTCCCTTGTCCTGCTGCCCACACTGCTCCTGAGCCAGCCCAGGATGCCATTGGCTCTGCTGCCCACCTGGGCACTGCTGCCTCATCTTCAGCTCCTCTCTCCCAGCACCCCCAGCTCCCTCTCTGCCTGGCTGCTCTCAGCCACTCTGTCCCCAGCCTGTAGCACTGCTGAGCAGCTTCCTCACCAGCCCTGGTCTGTAAATCCTTTGTGTTTTTATTGCCCTTCTCTGGACCTGCTCCAGGCCCTCACCTTGCCGGGGGCCTCCTGCTGCTTGGTGCTGAGATTCTCTGGCATTTCCCAGCAGCGGGTGGAGAGGTTGAGGATGGCAGTGGCAGCCATGTGCGCGGCCTCGGCGTCGTGAGAGTAGTCGAAGCCTGTGGAGGAAGATGAAGTGCTCTTCACGTAACTGCTGGAGGGGCTGTGGCTGGGGGAAGAGGCCTTTGGAAAAGGTTTGGCTGGAATGAGAAGAGAAGGAAGAACACAAGGCTAATGTATATGCAGCATGGGCAGCGGTGAGAGGTTAGCTCAGTCTGACACAGCTGATGGATCGGCAGCGCCGCAGGCACCCAGCATGGCATAGGCAAAAGGATCATTGAATCTAAGATTGCTGTGGATGGAGAAGGCTTTTAGGCTCATCAAATCCAACCCTTAACCCAGCACTGCCAGGCCACCACTAAACCATAGCATTCAGCACCACACCTACATGGCTTCAAAACCTCTCTCGGGGCAGAGACCACACCACTGCCTTGGGCAGCCTGGGCCAGGCCTTTACAAGCCTTCTGGGGAAGAAACTATCACAGAATCACAGAAGCAAAGGATCATTAACATTGGAAAAGTCCTCTAAGATCATCAGGTTCAGTCATCAACCCAATATTTCCTTTACAGTGAGGGTGGTGAGACACTGGCACAGGTTGCCCAGGGAGGTTGTGGATGCTTCCTCCCTGGAGGTGTTTAAGGCCAGGCTGGATGAGGCCTTGAGCAACCTGCTCTAGTGGGAGGTGTCCCTGCCTATGGCAGGGGGTTGGAGCTGGATGATCCTTGAGGTCCCTTCCAACCTAAACCATTTTATGATTCTATGCCCACTAAACCACAAGCTCCTGCCTTGGGGGGTTGGACTGGATGATCTTTCTGGGTCTCTTCCAGCCCCTGACATTCTGTGGTTCTGCTTGACAGGAGTGAGGCAGCAAAACAACCTTGGTTGATGTGGCTACAAGAGCAGTGTGATGGATGGATGACATGGATCTGTGCTCCACAACCTCCCTGGGCAACCTGTGCCAGTGTCTCACCACCCTCACTGCAAACAACTTCTTCCTAATCTGCAGTCTCAATCTCCCCTCTTCTGGGCAACCTGTGCCAGTGTCTCTGGCCAGAGAAGGACCACAGAGATGATCAGAGAACTGGAGCAGCTCTCATACAAGGACAGGCTAAGAGAGTTGGGACTATTCAGCCTGGAGAAGAGAAGACTGTGGGGAGACCTTAGAGCAGCCTTCTAGTACCTGAAGGGGGCTACAGGAGAGCTGGGCAGAGACTTCTCAGAAGGGCATATGGTGACAGGACAAGGGTCAATGGCTTTAAGCTAGAGCAGGGTAGATTAAGGTTGGACATTAGAAAGAGGTTCTTCACTGTCAGAGTGGTGTGACACTGGAACAGGTTGCCCAGAGAAGCTGCAGACATCTCCTCCCTGGAAGCATTTAAGACCAGGCTGGATGAGGCTTTGAGCAACCTGGTCTGGTGGGATGTGTCCTTGCCCATGGCAGGCGGGATTGGAACTGGATGGTCTTTAAGGTGGCTTCGACCTGACTCTCTGATTCCATGGTTCCCAGCACAAACTGCTGCTAGAAGGCTCTGTAAAACGCTGATGCTCCCAAGGACTTTGTTCCTCCTCCTGGCGCGTGTGGATAATGCATACTGACATTAATGGGAGTTCTGCACACGCAGGCAGGGGGATGTAAATCCCTCTGGATGAAGATCTCCTGAAAAGAAGTTCTCAGTGAAAGGAGCAGATTTCCCTGCTATGATTGGCAATCATATTCATCCTGTCTCTCTGATTAACTCGTTGGAGCTTTGCCCAACTGATCCTGCTGCTGCACAGCCGCTTGTTTTCCAGCCAGCTTTAATCCATGGCTTTGCACCGGGGCGAGGGCGTTTGCCAGCCCAACCTGGCAGTATCCAGGGGGGTGAGATCACAGAACCATACAATCAGTCAGGGTTGGAAGGGAGCACA
Source organism: Tricholaema leucomelas (assembly GCA_013400475.1). Taxonomy (NCBI): domain Eukaryota; kingdom Metazoa; phylum Chordata; class Aves; order Piciformes; family Lybiidae; genus Tricholaema lacrymosa; species Tricholaema leucomelas. The sequence continues at coordinate 14,355 of WAAF01005726.1, forward strand.
AGGATCAGCCAGTTCCAACCCCCCTGCCATGCCCAGGGACACCCTACCCTAGAGCAGGCTGCCCACAGCCTCAGCCAGCCTGGCCTGAAACACCTCCAGCCATGGGGCCTCAACCACCTCCCTGGGCAGCCCATTCCAGCCTCTCACCACTCTCATGCTCAACAACTTCCTCCTCACCTCCAGCCTGACTCTTCCCACCTCCAGCTTTGCTCCATTCCCCCCAGTCCTGTCACTCCCTGACAGCCTAAAAAGTCCCTCCCCAGCTTTTTTGTAGCCCACTTCAGATCCTGGAAGGCCACAAGAAGGTCACCTGGGAGCCTCCTCTTCTGCAGCCTGCACAGCCCCAACTCTTTCAGCCTGTCCTCACAGCAGAGCCCTCTGAGCATCCTTGTGGCCCTTCTCTGGCCACACTCCAGATGCCAATTGTCATTTCACACCATGAGCTGAGGATTGCTTTTCCATTTCCCAAGCATCTCTCCCCTAATAGACTGACAATCAGCAAATTAGGGGGAGGGGGGAAATAAATGATGAGCAAAACTGGCAAGGATTATCCGAGCAGGTTTGCTGGAATGGTTTTTGTCAGTACAATTACCCTGAAAAAAATTCTTTACTAAATATTGCAAATAACACAACCTATTCAGTGGGAGAATCACTTCTGCTGGGAAACAAATTACTTTTCCATCAAGCCTAACCCGGGATGACAGTGGCAGTTGTGCTCTCTGGCCTCCATCCAATTTCATTGTCTGATCCTTTGCAGATTTAGTAGTGTAATAAAGGCTGCTCCCATTGTGGTGCAGCCACCAGGATGCTTTCAAGTACCAGCACTTTTATTTATTTAATTATTTGGGTTATTTTTTTTTTTGGAGGAGGGAGGCTCAAAAGCAGCTGCCTCAGGATTAAGCAGGATTGTGGCAGTGGGATTAGCCCGACAGAAAAGCCTTCTTGGAGGCTGCTGACTTCTGCAAAGTGGGGTCTGAAATCTTCTTTCTTCTTTGTTTGCCTTTCAAAAAGAATCACAGAATCAGAGAATCAAGCAGGTTGGAAGAGACCTCCAAGCTCATCCAGTCCAACCTAGCACCCAGCCCTGTCCAATCAACCAGACCATGGCACTAAGTGCCTCATCAAGTCTTCTCTTAAACACCTCCAGGCACAGTGACTCCACCACCTCCCTGGGCAGCCCATTCCAATGCCAATCACTCTCTCTGCCAACAACTTCCTCCTAACATCCAGCCTAGACTTCCCCCGGCACAACTTGAGGCTGTGTCCCCTTGTTCTGGTGCTGGATGTCAGGCAGCAGAGCCCAACCCCAGCTGGCTACAGCCTCCCTGCAGGTAGTTGTAGACAGCAATGAGCTCTGCCCTGAGCCTCCTCTGCTGCAGGCTGCACACCCCCAGCTCCCTCAGCCTCTCCTCATAGGGTTTGTGTTCCAGACCTTTCACCAGCTTTGTCACCCTTCTCCAAACACCTTCCAGCATCTCAACATCTCTCTTGAATTGATGAGCCCAGAACTGGACACAGCACTCAAGGTGTGGCCTGAGCAGTGCTGAGTCCAGGGGCACAAGAACCTCCCTTGTCCTACTGGCCACACTGCTCCTGAGCCAGCCCAGGATGCCATTGGCTCTCTTGGAAAGAGAAAGATGTCTTCAGGTGCAAGGTTGGTGTCAAAAGGAGGGAGAGGTTTGGCATCATTTTGCATCAAGCTGTCTACTCATTCAGTTTAGAATCAGTTTGAGATCATAGTGTCCAACCCCCCCTGCCAAAGCAGGGTCACCCAAAGCAGGTCACCCAGGAACACATCTGTATGGGTATTGAAAGGCTCCAGAGTAGGAGACTCCACAGCCTCTCTGGGCAGTCTGCTCCAAGCCTCCAGCAGCCTCATAGCAAAGATGTTTCCCCTCACATTGAGGTGGAACTTCCTGGGTTCCAGTTTCCATAGAACATAGAATGGTTTGAGTTGGAAAGGATCTTTGAGATCATCCAGTTCCAACCCCCCTGCCATGGGCAGGGACATCTTCTGCTAGCCCAGGTTGCTCAAGGCCTCATCCAGCCTGACCTTGAACACCTCCAGGGAGGTTGTGGAGCACATCTCATGTAGGGGCCTGTCAGTGTTCAGTGGTGTCCAGAGGTAGGACTAGGAGCAACAGATATGAACTGGAGCACAGGAAATTCCACCTCAATATGAGGAAAAGCTTCTTTACTGTAAGAGTGATGATGAAGCCCTGGAACAGGCTGCCCAGAGAGGTTGTGGAGTCTCCTTCTCTGAAGACTTTCAAGCCCCCACTGGATGTGTTCCTGTGTCAACTGCCTTAGCTGATCCTGTCTGGGATCCTTTTCAACCTCTACCATTCTATGATTGTATGGTTCATTTTCACCCACATCCAGTGTGGACCAGTGCAAGGTCCTTGTTACAAAGCAGAGGTGGGTGACTATGACAGGAAAGAGTTGGGAAGTAGGAGGTTGGTGATCAATAAACAGCAGAGCTGGGGAGCAGAGCACAGCAGAGAAGACAAATGGGTGAAGTGGGTCATATAGAAGATGGAAGAGAAGCAAACTGTAATCCATTTAGCTTAGATGAGGAAAGGCAGATCAATAGCTATGAACTGCAGAGCAGCAGGGACCTGCTGAGGACAACTCTGTAACTTATCCCACCTAAAGACATCACTCAGATTAATGTTCCCACCACTCAGTGCAATTCATCCCAAAGCCAAACCCAAAGTGGCTCTCCACCAAGCAGATCTTTACTGGCACTCATAAGCTCCTCTCTCCACCACGTACATCCCCCAGGACCCACCTCAACCTCCCCCATCCTCATTTCTCCCCATGCTTCACAGCAGCGGAGGCCTGGGTTGGGGTGGGGAGATCAACCCCAAGGTTCTGCTACCACCCCAAAGCCACCATCCTGAGAGCCTCACAACATGCTGAGAAAAAGCAGAAAATGCAGAAGCCAGCCCAGCCCTGCTCCCAACTTACATTTAAAGGCTTTAGGTGAGGTTTCGCTAGTCTGAATCTTTGGGGCAAGCATGCGTTTGCCAAAAACCTGAGCATCAAAACTTGCATAATCGAAGGTGACCTTGGAGTACTTCTCCAGCTCCTTGGCCAGGTTGGCCCGGGGCGTTGCTGGGACCATGTTGGGCCGGTAGCTTCCATACTGAGGGATCTCCAGTTGCTTCACAAAGCACATAGGCCTGAGGATGAAATGAGGAGCAAGAGTGATTTCTCAGTTCCTCAACGAGATGGCTGCTGGGAGGGGACCAAAGGTGTAGCTGCACCTTGTTTCTGAGGGTTACTGGAGAGAAAGAGGCAGTGGCAGCCTTTTTTTCAACTCCTTCAGCATCTGGTTGGGGTCTCAGATTTCCTTTTTATTTCCCCCCCCCTCCATGTATTTCCTTGATTGTTATTTCTTTTTCTCTTTTTAAGCAAAAGACCAAGCTGTTGATGCCATCCCAGTCAACAGTCTTGCTGGCTGCCATCCCATGGCAGCAATTTCCCATAGCAGCAGAAACTTGGGCATCACTCATGGGACCACGAAGGTAGGACCCCAGTTCAGCTCTGCTCCTCACCACAGCTTCATTGCCAAGGCACCAGGGCAATGAATGGTCCATGAAGGCAGGAGGACCCCAGTTCAGCTCTGCTCCTCACCACAGCTTCATTGCCAAGGCACCAGGGCAATGAATGGTCCGCAAAGGCAGGAGGACCCCAGTTCAGCAACACTGTCCACCACAGCTCCATTGCCAAGGTCCCAGAGCCTCTCCCCTACCCTCAGAGTCCTTCTTGCAGCTCCATTTCTGCTGGGCTGCCTATCATGAATCAGTTTGTCCTGCATATAAATGGTGTATAAGTGGCCCACAGTTATTCTCCTTCCCATGACCTCTTTCCACCAGCAAGTCCTCGGAGCAGAAGCTCCTTGGAGGGCAGAACATGCTCAAGATGAGCTCAGATCACCCCAAATGCACTTTTCAGAGCATGCAGCACTGGGGTGCCTGGAATCTTGGGGAGCAAATAAATACATGAATCAGACCTCAACAGCTTGGTGGGGGTGCCCAGGGGATGTAGGGTGGGTTTTACCCTACTCCTGTTGCAGAATGACTAACCATGCTACAGTCCATCTGTAGCTCTGTGAATCACAACAGCTATGGAAGCCACCCTCTCTGAGACATCCTTCACCTTTCTCCTGAGGTCATGGAGATGGGTGAAATAACCAAAGAAATGGGACTTGATTTGAAGTGAGTGGCAGGTTTCTCTCCTCTGAGCCATGCAGGCTGAGGGACAAAAGCAGCTGGACTTGGGGGAAGCTGCCAGAAAGTGATTTATGGTAGCCTGAATCTCCTCCTCCCCCCTCCCTGAGCCCACCCCACTTATAATGCTAATATAATAGCCATCAGTCTCTGGCAGTTTGCATTGCAGAGCCAGAGGCACAAATGTCTTCTGCTGCACTGCTAAAACCCTTTGGCCTGTAGCCTCAGCATTAATTGATGCTACAGAAGCAATTCATTGTCCTCAATGCCCTCCCTGGGATCATCAATTAAATATCTCCCCACCTTGGTGAGACCTATGATCATAATAAGGGGACTCAGCAGTATTAGGATACAGCTGGAGGGAGCTGTGATGGATGGTCTGGAGAGTGTGGGATCACAGAGAGGGGCTGGGGCAGCCTGGTTGTGGGGGTGTTGGGTTTCCCCATCCTATTTTACCTGAGTATTCGGTCGGAATTGGAGCTGGTCTTTGAAGGATCACCAGACTGGGTTTGTTGCTTTTCATGTGATTTGGCTAACTTTTCAGCAGCAGCAATGGGGCACCCAGACAAACTGTGGGAGAAGGAGAGAAAAAAAGAGAGCAGAAAAGAAGGAGAAAAGGAAGCTAAGTGTGAGAGCTGAGCATGGAGATCTTCATGTCAGGGATGAGTAAGGAGATCTTCATTTCAGGCTGCACCAAGCCCGTGGAAAACAGCGTTTACATTTGAAGGGGTTTTTATCATCACCCTCCTCATTTACTTTTAGTCTTGGCAAGCAGCAAAGCAGCCAGACATCAAGTGCTAAACCTCTCCAGCATGAGCTCCAGAGCATCCCTTGGCCTGAAGGTGGATCAAGGAGGCAGCTTCCTCCAGGGGCAGGAGGGGACAGGCTGGATTCTTGAAGTGGTTTTAGCACTTCACTGACATTTTTGATTTGGATTCATTGGGATCTTTTGCAGGGGCTGTTTGAAGGGGGCACTTGTGTGGCTGATGTGCAGGGCTGCCAGCGTGCCTAGGGGAGGTTGTTGGAACTGAGATGGCTTTTGCCCACACCCATCCTGCATGTGAGCCAGGTTCTGCTTCTTTGGGACATCTTGTCTCTTGTGGTGACCACAGAATCGTTTCCACAGGAAAAGCCCTTTAACATCATCCACCTAAGGCCACCATGGCCATTAAACCATGTCCCCAAGTGCCATGTCCACATATTTCTTGAACACCTCCAGGGCTGCTGCCTCTATCACCTCCCTGGGCAGTCTGTTCCAGTGCCTGAGAACCCTTTCTGGGGAGGAATTTTTTCTTAATATCCAACCTGAACCTCTCTCAGCATAACTTGAGGCCATTTCCTCTTGTTTTGTCACTTGTTGCATGTGAGAAGAGACCAACCCCCACCTTGCTCCAGCCTCCTTTAAGTTGTAGAGGGTGATGAGGTCTCCCCTCAGCCTCCTCTTCTACAGATTAAACAAGCCCAGTTGCCCCATCTTGCTTTCTCATATTATTCCTTGCCTTAGAGTCAATCCCTGCTTCACCCATCCTAGTTTAAAGATTCAGAGAATCATAGAATGGTTTTGAGTTGGAAAGAATTTTTAAGACCATCCAGTTCCAACCCCCTGCCATGGGCAGGGACACCTCCCACTAGCTCAGATTGCTCAAAGCCTCATCCAACCTGGCCTTGAAGACTTCCAGGCTTGGAGCCTCTATGGGTTCTCTGGGCAGTCTGTTCCAGTGCCTCACCAGCTGGGGAAGAAGGACCACGGCAGGACCAGGCTGTGGAGGGTGGTTTGGTCAAGCAGAGCTCAGCATCTTCCCAACCTCTATTTTTCTTCCCAACCTCTGTTTTAATTCCTCAGATCCATTTTTCACTTAGATCTCAACCCAAAATTCCCTTTTTCCCTCACGGGGAAGAATTTCTTCCTAAAGTCTGAACTCAATCCAGTCTCTTCCAGTCTGAAGCCAGCATCCCTCCTCCACTCACTCCATGCTTGCATACCAAGTCCCTTTCCAGCTCTCCTGTATCCACCTTCAAATGCTGGAAGCTGCTCTAAGTTTTCTGCAGGATTTTGATGCAAAGCTCTGCCCTCAGATGCCTGAGGGGAGCAGGGATGCTGCTCAGCAAGGCTCTCAGGGGTGACCCCATATGTTTTTTCTCTGGATCCTTATTGGAATTGGACACTTGTTCCTGAGAGCTTTTCATACCTTTCACACTAACTGCTGATCTCTGAGCTGTTCTTTCAGGCTGCTGGAGAAACAGCAGCTCAGCAAAGATCTCTTTCAAAAGAGAGTCTCTTTTGAAAGCCTCAAAAGAGTCCCTTCAAAAAGGCTTCATCCAACCTGAACTTGAACACCTCCAGGAGAGGGCATCCACAACTTCCCTGGGCAAGTAAAGCCAATGCTTTTCAGGGCTGGTTGTTCTACTTCCATCCTTGCCCTGAGCATTCCTCATTGTGGCCTTTCAGTATCTGAAGGGGGCTACGAGAAAGCTGGGGAGGGACATTTTAGGCTGTCAGATAGGGATAGGACTGAGGGGAATGGAACCAAGCTGGAAATGGGGAGATTCAGACTGGGTGTTAGGAAGAAGTTCTTTAGCATGAGGATGGTGAGAGCCTGGAAGGGGTTGCCCAGGGAGGTGGTGAAAGCCTCATCCCTGGAGGTGTTTAAAGCAAGGCTGGATGAGACTCTAGCATGAGGTGTCTCTGCCCATAGCAGGGAGGTTGGAACTGGCTGATCCTTGTGGTCCCTTCCAACCCTGACTGATTCTATGATCCTGGAGAAGTCAAAGCTGGTACCTCCTGTGCGTGTTGCGGTTGCTGTTGACGTGACCCTGTCCTGTGCAGCCGGGCGTGGGGCATTTCAACACGTTCTCGTGCATCGCCAGGACTTCCGAGTGAGAAGGGCAAGGGGAGAGGGGAAGGGAAGCAAAAACAACTTGATAAAAATCAGAGGAAAGAAGAAGAAGAAAAGAAGAAGAAAAGGAAAAAAAAAAAAAAAAAAAGACAAAATCAAGCCTTGTACTTTAGTCTCTTAGAAATCAGGGAAGGTGAAATGCTGTCGTTGGAATTCGTCTGCACAGAGGAAATGAAGCTTTGTGAGGCAGCAGGGCTCTGCCCAGTGGTAGGCTGGCATCTCCGTGCCTAGCTTTGGGCTTTCGCCTCCTTTGTTGGTCACAAACCAAGTTTCCAACCCCACAAACCCAACCCAGTCCCCTCCTGTCCGTCACTGGTTTGGAGCCAGGACTCTCAGGTAGTTTGAAGCAACTGAATTTGTATCTCAGCTTTATTCTTAGGACTTCTGTTTGTTTTCTTGGAGGTTTTGCTGTGTTTTCAGCTCAGCCTTAGGCTGGCATCTCCACACCCAGCTCTGGGCTTTCTCCATCTTTGCTGATCACAACCCAAGCTCAATCCAGCCTCTCCTGCCCACCACTGTTTTGGAGCCAGGACTCTCAATTTCAGGTAGCTTGAAGCAACTGAATTTGTATCTCAGCTTTATTCTAAGGACTACTCTTTTTTTGCTTTGAGGTTTGGCTGTGCTTTCAGCTCAGCACTAGGCTGGCACTTCCTCACCCAGCTTTGGGTTTCTCCACCTTTGTTGGTCACAAATCAAGTTTCCACCCCCACAAACCCAACCCAGCCCTCTCTTGCCCATCACTGGTTTGGAGCCAGATCTCCTAATGTCAGGTAGCTCGAAGCAACTGAATTTGTATCTCGGCTACAGCCTTAGGACTACTTTTTGTTTGCTTTGAGGTTTTGCTGTGTTTTGGGTGGTTGTTGTTTTTTTCTTTCTTTAATTTTAATCTTCAGGATTATTTTGCTTCCTGCAGCGCTGACCTTAAAAGTAAAGAGAATAATATGATTTGATTCCCTAAAGCAGCCAGCTTGGATTAGTTGTTTTATGCTGGTTTTGCTTTTTCCCCTTACATCCAAGCTTGTGTGAAGATAGTTGGGCTCTCTCCTTGCTTCCTGCAGTTCTGTGTTTATGGCAGGTCTGCAACCTTTGAAATTACTGATAAGGAAAGGCTCTTTTTTTGCCTTTTTTTTTTTTTTCCAGAGGGAGGGGGAATCTACTTTGCCATTATCATAAACAGACAACGCTGATTTTTATGTGTATGTCTAGGGAAGGCTGTTATGGATGTTGGTGGAGAGGGAGGAAGAAAATCTCTCTCTGGATATTTTTAATTTCCTATGTATACTTATTTTCAATAGATTATTTTGTATGGTTTTAGGGATAATCTATGAACTACAGGTTTGTAAGCACACAACAGTCCTTTATACTGAAGGGCTACATGTTTATATGCGGGGAGAGGGG